>JARHVA010001797.1:1592500-2145000 GCA_037957365.1 Torreya grandis | reverse complement strand
CCATGTGCAAAATAATTAAGACATTATTCTTTAATCACATAGACATATGCATACATGATGTTTAAAATCAACTAAAATATCTTTCATGTTCAATTCATTCTTTTGCATGTTACCTTTTTACTATATGGAATTCCATTAAAAACAAAACCCATACACACATAGAGGATTTATCACATAAACTAACCACTATGTTTGAAGTTTTAATGTCATATCTTATGAACATGAAAGAATCTCCTTCTCCTCCTCATCTCCATGGGAGTGATAACTACTTTCCATCTAACTAGGTCCATGTTATCATTCCACTACGAGATGACATAGCCTATAACACTGTCAATAACCCTCATACTCAGCCTATTCACATTTCTTCCCTATAGGGAATGTGCCTACATGTTTAAATATAAATAGCTAGGGTCTGCAGTTATGAGAATCTGCGTGATCAAATTATCAGTATGAGCAAGATAATTTTAGGTTTACAAAATCAGAATCAACTATTACATGAAAATATTAAAACATTATAAAATCAATTTACAAGACAAATGCCTCTAGGGCACAATATGGTAAATCATGTTTATACATATTCAACTAGTCAATTTATGGTAAACAATGTTACATATCATAACATGACATCATAACAAAATAAATCTACAATTAGTGATTCTAAAAATATTCAAATGTCAAATAAGAGTTCAAGTGAGATACTAAAGGACATGATTAAAGCTAATTTGATCAACCTACCTCCTCTAGACCCAATAAAGAGATCCATATATTTTTGTGCCTATTGTAGTCCCCCAAAAATATCACTCATTATTGGGACAACATTTGAAATATTTTGGTCTTACATATCAAAATTGTCTCTTCCCTTTTCAAAATTAGTCTTGGGCATTCAAATTCCTCATTTTTCAAGCTTTTCAGGAATATACAGACTCTGCAGGCTTAAATCTACAGACTCTGCAGGCTTGAATCTACAAACTCAACAAGAAGAGGAAATCTACGAACTCAGCAGGTCAAGTTCAATGGGATTTTACAGGTTGAAATCTATGGACTCTTTCAAGGTTAAAGAAAACTACAGACTTGGTTTCTACGGACTCTATAAATAGGCTCATTTCTACAAGTTCAATGGGCTTCACGGCTTCTGCAGGTGGGTTTAATCAAAAGAATCAGTTTCTAACAATTGGTCATTTTTGGGATTGGTTCATCACCTTGGTTCAAACAGAAATCTCCATCGGCAAGCATCAGCAATAGGTTCAACATTTGGTTCATCCTTTGGTTCAACATCAAGAGGTTCAAAGGCAGGTTCAATCAAGTGGTTCAACACTTTGTTTCACTCTGGTTCATCACTTTGTTTCAGTTTCAATGCTTTGATTCATCCTTTGGTTCAAACAAACAATTCGTCAATCAGTTCAAGGATTTGTTTGAACTGTTGAACCAAAACTTGGTTCAACAATTGGTTCAAACACATGGTTCAAAGGCAAGTTCAATGTTTGGTTCAATGCGTAGTTCATCGACTTGGTTCATTCAATTAAACCATCGGCTTGAACCATTTTGGTTCAAAGCTTGGTTCAACCGATTGGTTCAACAAGAGGTTCAAAGCCGTGGTTTGGCGGTTGGTTCAAATAAAGGGTTCGTCGGCTTGAACCATTTTGGTTCAACCAAGTGGTTCAACGTTCGGTTCAACCAAATGGTTCATCGCCTTGGTTCAACAAATGGTTCAACAACTTGGTTCAAAGGAGCAGTTCAAAATGCAAAATTTCAAAGGGCTTCCCGAAGGACAAATGCCCTTGCGGAGGGCACTTGATCAAAGAAAATACCCTTTAGAAGGGTCTTTTCAAAAAGACTAAGGCAAAAGTCTGAAAGAATTCTAAGTGGTCACAGGTAAAAAGAAAACCCGAATAAAATGGAAATAATCAAGACAAAGAATTTCTGCGGACTCTTTGTCTGTGGGAATTTGTCCCCAGACAATTTGTCTGCGGGAATTGTTTGTGGGGAAAATACCTGGGGAAAAGCCCTAGGGAATTTACAAAGGGCCACTGAAGGACCCCGAAGGGCAAGTACCCTTGCGGGGGACTCTCGACTGCCAATTTGAAGGGCACTTCTTGAAGCTGAAGGTTCACCTTCCCTTTGGGAAGGATATAAAACAAAAAGCCCAAAGGCCATTCAAGGATCATTTCTCAAGGCCCAAAAGGGCAAGTCCAATCTAGAAAAGTGCCAAGCAGAAAGCCAAATGAAGACCAAGGGGTGACACGCCTGAAGACATCAAATTCAACACAGTGAATTAGCCATTGAAAACATAGTGATGGGCATGTGAACATCAAAATTCAAGACAACAAAATAACTGTTGATCCTTTGAACCTACAAACTAGAATGTATTCACAGACTTCAAGGCCAAGACCAAAAAAAATTAAGAAAGGAACAAAACAACAAACTGAATCCAGGACCTGATTTAATTAACCAAAAAAGGAGGAATGATGAAGGTAAGATTAGATCACCAGGTGGACATTGAAAGTTGCAAACTTTCAATAAGTGTGACTTGTTTTCCTGCATTGATAAAATCAAATGGGTAAAATGCCCCTAAGTTCCAGTCTGTCTTCTTAACAAATTCCAATGCAACATGATGTGTTACTATTCTCAAGTCCTTCTTGAACAAAGCTATATAAGGGACTCTCTTCTATTGTAAAGATATCTCTTTTTGACAATCAGAACAAAACTCTACCTAAATTAAAAGGTACTTCTGAGACTTTGAGCTCAGTTTTTTTATCATATTTTGTTATTGAAATAAGAAAGCAAATGGTTTTTCAGACTTTGTGTTGTAATATCTTTGTTGTTGAGGAAACTATTCTTATGTATTTTTCTTTAATATATCTTCTGTTTCTTTAATTCAACAAGTAGAATTAGTGATAACAATCAAGAAGGTGTCCTGAAGAGTCAACTGGGGAGAGACTTTGTGCCCCCATAATTGCCTTTCAGTGTGTTTTCTTTTCATTTTTGTGTAAAGGACTTTGGGAAGACTTTGTGCCCTCATTGTTCTTTGTATCTTACTCTTGAGCAATTCAGGTGGAGACTTTGTGCTGCATCTCGATTTGCTGGTTATTACATCCTTTGCTACATTTTGCTATTACTACTAGGAGTATTCTTATGGTTTACTGAATAGTACTTCTGAAAGAAGAGTACTGTTTGTCATTTCCCTTGAGTTTTTCCTTTGATCTACACACATCATCTCTAAAAAAAGAGAGATGAATGGTTTGTCCTACCCATGAGTATTATTTTTTATATATATATAGGGAACCTCCCCTTGATGAGAGGAGAGATCAGTCCCATTTTGATGTGATAAACCTACACATTTGGATGACTAATCTTTCTACTTTGGTTGATCAGACCTATTTTGTTTATCAGTATATTGATCGACAAAATATTCAACCAACAATTTTTGGTGACTCTGCTGGGGATATACATATTTCTGTTCAATTTAGAACCTCAAGTTTTAGATTGAAACATCTCCTGTGTCTTACCCATTATCATTATAACCCTTATCCATTATAGACTCTGGTGACTCCATTTCATGTCTTACCCATTATCCATTTATAGCCTTATCATCTTCCATTCACCTCCACACTAATCGAGAAAGAACGTATAGTTTAAAGCCTCAAGCTTTAACTGAAGCAAGGTCAATTTTTTTCCATTTTTGTTTCACAATTTGGCAGATTCAAGGTATACATGAAGCCAAAGGGCTAAAGGTATCGTTGACCCTGTATTCGAGTTGGTACAACAAAGTGATTTTGATCTGTTTCCTTTACCATCTCGTCTCCAACGAACTGAGAGTTTTCCTCTTACTAAAGTCAGATCTCCATTGCTAGATGAAGTATCTACTTCTATTGTTGATAATGCTTTGCCAATAGTTACCCCTATAAGATTTGTTATCCCTCCTTTTCATAATCCTACAATGGCAGTTCAAGGCCCCTGGGGTAATGCTTTTGGTCCTCTCAATCTTACTCCACCTCTACATGAGCTTCCACGTAGTTCTAAGAAGAATTTCTCCAAATTCTATGGTGATGGAAAAGTTTATTCTGATGAACACATTACAGCCTTCATCATAGTTTGTGGAATAATTAGAGTAGAATTTAAAGATGTAGCAATCAGACTTTTTGTGGAGACACTACAAGGTGTTGCTGTAGATTGGTTTTATCATCTACAGGCTCAGTCAGTGACTGATTAGAATACCCTCAAATCTAAGTTTGAAGCTAGATTCAAACATGTAGAAGATGCACATACACTTCTGGCTCAACTTACACAGATGAAGAAAGAGCCTCATGAGCCTATGAGAGATTTCATAGCCAAATTTGACAAATTGAGAAACAAAATTCCTGTAATTTCTATACCTACAGTTGAGAATCTCAAATGCTTTTTCATTAATTCTCAGCTACCTAAAGTAAGTTTTCTCTTGAGACGTGTTGGTCAAATAGATCTTGCTGCAACTCAACTTTTGGCCACTGAGGTAGAAGATGATCTCATCTTAGCAGGGAATATAAGAAGAGATCCAAATAAAAATAGAGCTTCATCATCTTCTGAATATGCATCTACAGGCACCACATATCCAATGGTGCAAAAATTAGCAAATGATTTGCTTGCTCTCAAAAAGCAAATGGCTCAAGGAATGTCTTCTACTCCTTCATATAGAAGGACATTCCCAAATCAGTCATATTAGGGCAATGCTGCTAGGAATCAAGGATAACATAATCGCCTTCCTCCCCCACAAGGGAAACTTGCCCTAGAAGCTCCTCTAACCAATTCAGCAATGGGATATCTTGAAACAGAATCAAAATTCTCTTTTCAGCCTGAATTAAATCAAGAAAATGATGCTGATCTCTTTGAAGACAATCAAGAAGAATCAACTGGTGACTCCCACATTAGTTTCTTAAACTACCAGGATGAACCCAAAAGCAAAGGAGAAGATTTTGATGGATCATATGCAATGTTTACCAAGTCCAAAAACCAATCAGTCTAATAGGCTGATAAGAAGAAGATAGAAGAGCAATCACAACCAACAGTCACGATTGCTAAGCGTGAAACCATTCTGCCTTTTCAGTCAAAAGATTTGGTAATCACTCAAAAAGTAAATACATCAATTGCTCCTTCCCCTTCTATTTCAAATTTGCAAACCAGCCCACCTTCCATCCCTCTTAAAATTTAGAAAGCTGAAGTACCTTTCTCTATACCTAGCTCAATTCAGCCATCTGACATAATCGATCATGTCAAAAAGACAAAAATACAAATATCTGAGTTTAAATATTTGCAGTCAAATCTGGATCAATTGAATAAATTTGTCTAATATGTCAAAAATAAAACCATCCCTGTAGGACAAAAGGCTAAAAAGGTAACTCTTGATTCTCCAAAGAATACGCCTATTCCAAATAATTTGGTCATTACTCCCCCAGCTACTCCTAGAAAAATAGAACCTTTCTATGTTTCCCTGTTAATTAATGGACACAAGCTGAGTAGCTATATCATAGATTCAGATGCATCTGATAATGTCATGCCAACTAAATTAGCTGAGTCTCTTGGTCTCACATTGACCAAGACAGTTGGGAGATGTTTCTCCATAGAGAACAAGTAAGTACCATTGCTGGGGCAAATCAAAGATGCCCAATTTGCATTTGTAGCCTTTCCAAACAAGAGAATCAAGATGACTGCCTTGGTGGCTGACGTCTCAATATCTTATGGCATTTTGCTTGGACAAAATTTTTGCAAGGATGTGGGAGGAGAACTAATCATGGATCTGTCTGAGGCAAGGATCCCTGTCCAAGGCGTGATAAAGAGATTGCTCCCTGAAAAGGAAGCAAAATATGTGGTCACCCAGACATCAGCCCTTGAAGCTCAAATTATTTTTGAATCCGCAAGTATGGGTAACTATTTTTTGTCTACAGATGAAATGCATGAAACACATGAAAGTATCAACTCTGAAATCAATTCTACAAGAACAGTAGAAAAATTAGTAGGCTGCAGTACAGACCAAGAAAAATCCTCCATCTCTGATGAAGGAAAATCTAAAAAAAAATCAGTATCAGATGAGATATGGACTTCGGAATTTGATGGTATTTATTCCTCTACCAGTTTCAGAGCTAGGATTGTTTTGATATCTCCTCAAGGAGATATGTTCCCTTCATCTTACAAATTATAGTTTAGTAACACTAAAAATACAACTGAATATGAATCTCTGTTGCTGGGCATGAAGGCTGCTCAAGAAAAAGGCATCAAGTTTCTTCATGCCAAAGGGGATGCTGAATTACTAGTTTGTCAAGTGAGGAACTTATACCAAACTAAGAATGAAAGATTACACCACTACCCTAGCTTGGTTTGGGGCCAAATTGAAAGCTTTGATGCTTTAAACATTTCTACCATACCCAGAGAGTCTAATGACAAAGCTGATGCACTTGTTGTTTCAAGAACTCTCTTAGTTCCTCATTCAAATTTTAAAGAAAATAGATATACCATTCAGCTGGTCTATAGACCAAGTGTTCCTAACAATGCTGATCATTGGCAAGTATTCAATGATGATCATCAAATCATTGCCTTCCTAGAATGAAAAGGTAATTTTGAACAACTATTTTTTGAAGGCAGTGAACCTCAGAAGAATGAATCTGTGTCTGAATCCAACCCATATATAAATGAAGAATTCTTACAACTGAAAAGAAATAAAATTCTCAAAGGCCTAGTTTCTCTTGAAAAGCTGTTTGACAAACATGATAGATTCATTAAACAACAACAAACAGACTCGAGTTTCTCTCAAGGATTTAATCAAGTGAATCTGTCTACTGAAGAAAATCCCAAAATGATCAATATTGATAAATGATGCACCCCTGAAAAAAGATTCAAGTTCACTTCTTTACATAGATGTCTTAGCATATTCTTATGAAGACTTGAAGTCTCTCAGACCAGATGAAATCTGCCATGAGATTTCTCTTAAGGCTGACTCAATGCCATACAAGCAAAAATCTAGACAATATAATCTAAAAATATCAAGTACTATTTTGTTTGAGATATAAAAAATGTTAAATGCTAGAATCATCTTTCCAATCCATCATTATACATGGATTGTGAACATAGTGCCTGTAAGGAAGAAGAATGGTGAAATTTGCATTTGTGTAGATTTTAGAAATCTGAATCAAGCATCTTTGAAGGATAATTATCCTTTGCCAATTATGGATCAAGTGCTTCAAACAGTGACAGGTGCAGAGATGTTATCAATACTGAATGGCTTCTTAGGTTATAATCAAGTTGAAGTTGGTGAATCAGACTAACACAAGACTGCATTCACCATGCCTTGGGGTACATTTGCATATAAGAGAATGCCTTTTGGTCTAATAAATGCTGGTGTTACCTTTCAAATAGCTATAGATATGGCTTTCAAAGATGAGATTGGTAAAGTCATAGTGGTATACCTTGACGATTTGACTATCTTTTCAAAGCATCGATCTGATCATGTACGCCACTTAAAACAAGTGCTGGAGCACTGCCGCCAGAATGGTATTTCCTTAAGTCCTAAAAAGTCTATTTTTGGTATAACAGAAGGGAAACTCCTTGGACACATTGTGTCCAAAGAAGGCATAAAGATTGACTCAGATAGAGTCAAGTCTATTCAAGAGATTAATTTGCCTACAAGTAAGAATGTTGTTCATTCTTTCTTCAGAAAGGTGAATTTATTACAGAGATTCATCCCTAAATTTGTTGAGAAGACTAGACACATTGTGAACATGATGAAAGGGAAGACCATCTTCAGCTGGACTAAAGAAGGCAAATTAGCATTTCAAGATATCAAAACTGCCATTGCTCACGCCCCTACCTTGGTTTGCCTAGATTACAATAAAGATTTCATCATATACAGCTATGCGTCTGAACACACTCTTTCAACAATTCTTGTTCAACAGGATAAGAAAGGTATGGAATCTCCTATCTCTTTCATGAGTTGCCCTCTCAAAACCCATGAGATGAAATATTTAAATATAGAGAAGCATGCTTATGCCTTGGTGAAAGCAGTCAAACATTTTTGTTTCTATATTCTGAATTCACATAATACTACCCTAGTGCCTGACACTACAGTCAAGTCTATATTAACTCAGCAAGAGTTTGGCACGAAAAGAGATAATTGGATTGCAAAGATCCAAGGGTTTGATCTAGACATCAAGCTGACAAAGCTGGTCAGGGGTAAAGGCTTATGCTAATTAATTGCTGATAATAAGCCAAAAGACACACAATGTGAAGAAACTGAAGTGGAAGAGACACCAACAATCCTTTTTGTCTCCACTACCAATGAGTGGTATTTAGGTATCGCTCATTTCTTTACTTATGGTGAATGTCCTACTCATTTGTCTTACAAAGAAAGGAGGACTATGAAGTTGAAAGTTGCCAATTTTATCCTTTGGGATAACGGCCTGTATAAGAGAAGCATAGATGGAGTATTCCTTCGTTGTGTAGATAAAGAGAAACAAACCTAGATTTTAAAATCTTTTCACAATTTGGCCTATGGAGGACATTTTTTTGCCCCCGTGACTGCTCACAAGATTCTGCAAGCCAGGTATTACTAGCTAACTCTTTTCCAAGATGCACATAAGTGGGTGAGAAAATGTGAACTCTATCAGCAATTTGTTGGAAGACCCAAGTTAGCTGCGATGCCTCTCAAACTAGTGATCATAGAAGAACCTTTCCAGCAATGGGGACTTGATTTTATTAGGACAATAAACCCATCTTCAAGTGCTGGACATTATTATGTCCTTACAGCAACTGACTATTTCACCAAGTGGGTAGAAGTAATCCCAACTAAGCATGCTACTTCAAAAGTTATATGCAACTTCCTCAAAGAGAATATTATTTCCAGGTTTGGAGTTCCAATCAAAATTGTTAATGATAATGCAGCTTGTTTCACCTCTCAAGAGATTACACAATTCTATTTTTATTATGGAATTACACTCTCTCACTCTTTTGATTATTTTCCACAAGGGAATGGACAAGCTGAATCTAGCAATAAGAATCTAGTAACTATTATCAAGAAGCTAGCAGATGACAATCAAATGACATAGCATAAAGCATTGGTTGATGCTCTGTGAGCAGATAGAATCACACCAAAGAGGGCAATTGGTATGTCTCCTTTTCAACTTCTTTATGGTATCAATGCTGAGATACCAATCACCTTAGAATTGCCAGCCTTGAAATTGGCAAAGGCAATTGAAGATCAGACATATGAAAGTTATTTTGACAAAAGAATCATGTGCCTAGCTGAGCTAGAAGAATAGAGAACCATGGTGGTGGATAGAATTACTGCTCATCAAAGTCTGGTAAAAAAACTCTTTGATGAAAAGGCCATAAATCATGATTTTCAGATTGGGGATCAAGCCCTGCTGTGGGACAAAAGAAGAGAACCAAAGGGGATGCATGGAAAGTTTGACTCCCTTTGGAGATGCCCATTTATAATTCATCAGCACATTGGTGAAAATAGATTTTTATTGAAATATCAAGATGACACACTCTTTTCTCTGCCCCACAATGGGCAGAATCTAAAACATTTCAACTCTTGAAGTGTCAGATCTTTGCATCTGTATATATGTATATTTGTACGGTTTTCAATTCTATTTTATTTTGTTTGTTTCCATTTTTGGAGCCTTTCATTTTTGATTAGCATGAATCCATAACCCAATGGTACACATGAAGACACTGGAGATTCTGGATTCTACTCCTTTCAATTCTTTTTACAATTGATAGAAGTTTCCCAACTAGAGCCAGTTGTTGTCCCCCAAAAATATCACTCATTATTAGGACAACATTTGAACTATTTTAGTCTTACAGATCAAAATTGTATTTTCCCTTTTCAAAATTAGTCTTGGGCATTCAAATTCCTCATTTTTCAAGCTTTCCAGGAATCTACGGACTCTGCAGGCTTGAATCTACAGACTCAGCAAGAAGAGGAAATCTACGGACTCAACAAGTCAAGTTCAATGGGCTTTTACAGGTTGAAATCTACAGACTCTTTCAAGGTTAAAGAAAACTATGGACTTGGTTTCTATGGACTCTGTAAATAGGCTCATTTCTACAAGTTCAACGGGCTTCATGGCTTCTACAGGTGGGTTTAATCAAAAGAATCGATTTTTAACAATTGGTCATTTTTGGGATTGGTTCATTGCCTTGGTTCAAACAAAAATCTCCATCGGCAAGCATCAGCATCAGGTTCAATGTTTGGTTCATCTTTGGTTCAACATCAAGAGGCTCAAAGGCAGGTTCAATCAAGTGGTTCAATGCTTTGTTTCACTCTGGTTCATCTGATTTGTTTCAATTTCAATGCTTTGATTCATCCTTTGGTTCAAACAAATAATTCGTCAATCGGTTTAAGGCTTTATTTGAACCGTTGAACCAGAAATTAGTTCAACGGTTGGTTCAAACACATGGTTCAAAGGCAAGTTCAACATTTGGTTCAATGCTTAGTTCATCGACTTGGTTCATTCAATTAAACCATCAGCTTGAACCATTTTGGTTCAAAGCTTGGTTCAACCGATTGGTTCAACGAAGTGGTTCAATAAGAGGTTCAAAGCTGTGGTTCAACGATTGATTCAAACAAAGGGTTCGTCGGCTTGAACCATTTTGGTTCAACCAAGTGGTTCAATGTTTGGTTCAACTAAATGGTTCATCGCCTTGGTTCAACAAACAGTTCAACAACTTGGTTCAAAGGAGCAGTTCAAAATGCAAAATTTCAAAGGGCTTCCCGAAGGACAAATGCCCTTGCAGAGGGCACTTGATCAACGAAAATACCCTTCAGAAGGGTCTTTTCATAAAGACTAAGGCAAAATTTTGAAAGAATTCTAAGTGGTCATAGGTAAAAAGAAAACCTGAATCAAATGGTCAAGACAAAGAATTTTTGCAGACTTTTTGTCTGCGAGAATTTGTCCCCAGATAATTTGTCTGTAGGAATTGTTCATGGGGAAAATACCTGGGGAAAATCCCTAGTGAATTTTCAAAGGGTGATCGAAGGACCCCGAAGGGAAAATGCCCTTGTGGGGGACTCTCGGCTGTAAATTTGAAGGGCACTTCCTGAAGCCGAAGGGTCACCTTCCCTTCGGGAAGGATATAAAACAAAAACCCGAAGCCCATTTAGGGATCATTTCTCAAGGCCCAAAAGGGCAAGTCTAATCTGGAAAAGTGCCAAGCAGAAAGCTAAATGAAGACCAAGGGGTGATGCGCTCGAAGATGTCAAATTCAACACAACGAATTAGCCATTGAAAACATAGTAACGGGTGTGCAAACGTCAAAATTCAAGACAACAAAATCATTGTTGATCCTTTGAACCTACATACTAGAATGCATTCATAGACTTCAAGGCCAAGACCAACAAAAAGTGAGGAAGGAACAGAACAACAAACTGAATCCAGGACCCAATTCAATTAACCAGAAAAGGAGGAATGATGAAGGTAAGATCAGATCGCCAGGTGGACATTGAAAGTTGCAAACTTTCAATGAGCATGACTTGTTTTCCTACATTGATAAAATCAAATGGGTAAAATGCCCCTAAGTTCCAGTCTATCTTCTTAACAGATTCCAATGCAACATGATGTGTTATTATTCCTGAGTCCTTCTTAAACAAAGCTATATAAGGGACTCTCTTCTATTGTAAAGATATCTCTTTTTGACAATCAGAACAAAACTCTGCCCAAATTGAAAGGCAATTCTGAGACTTTGAGCTTAGTTTGTTTATCATATTTTGTTATTGGAATAAGAAAGCAAATGGTTTTTCAGACTTTGTGCTATAATATCTTTGTTGTTGAGGAAACTATTCTTATGTCTTTTTCTTCAATATATCTTCTGTTCCTTTAATTCAACAAGCAGAATTAGTGACAACAATCAAGAAGGTGTCCTGAAGAGTCAACTGTGGAGAGACTTTGTGCCCCCATAATTTCCTTTCAGTGTGTTTTATTTTCATTTCTGTGTAAAGGACTTTGGGAAGACTTTGTGCCCTCATTGTCCTTCGTATCTTACTTTTGAGCAATTCAGGTGGAGACTTTGTGTTGCATCTTGATTTGCTGGTTATTACATCCTTTGCTACATTTTGCTGTTACTACTAGGAGTATTCTTGTGGTTTATTGAATAGTACTTCTGAAAGAAGAGGAGTGCTATTTTTCATTTCCCTTGAGTTTTTCCTTTGATCTGCACGCATCATCTCTGAAAAAAGAGAGATGGATGGTTTGTCCTACCCATGAGTATTATTTTCTATTTATATATATATAGCTTATCTATAGGGAACCTCCCCTTGATGAGAGTAGAGATCATTCCCCTTCTAATGTGGTAAACCTACACATTTGGACGACTAATCTTCCTACTTTGGCTGATCAGACCTATTTTGTTTATCAGTACATTGATCGAAAAAATATTCAGCCAACACATATCATAGAATGCATGGGCACCACACTGATTCATATTTAGCATTGAAAAGGAAAATACAAAATATAATAGATGCAAATGACTCACATAGTGACACTTCATCCAGACAACATATAATGACACATCTACCAATTCAAAAAGGGTCAAATTTAGAAACAATACAAAAATGGTTTCCAAAGCATAACTTAGAACAACAAAAGGTTCCAAAATCACAATCCTAACACAAAATAGTATAACAAGCATAGATAATCAAGCAAATCTACCTCTCTAAAAGGAGGCTCAACATTCAATATGGTATGGGTTTTGTCAAAAGTATCTACAACAATATGATTATCATGGTCAAGGTTTGGGTAAGCAAGCCCAATGCATCACTACTATTCTAATAGTTGATAATATTGGTCAACAAGGTTTGGGATTTATTGAACATCTTAAGGCACATCAGTTATAGATACAGTTTATTAGAGCAAAAAATCTAGATACATAGGAAATGTTATAGAAAGAGCTAGATCCTAAGTTGCATAGTCAAAACCTTGCTTATCCAACAATCATTATCAAATAAGGATTTCTATTAAAATATCCTCCATAACATAGAATGTCTATAATAAGCACAATTTTCAAAGAGAAAAATCAAAATCAATATGCCAAAGCATAATTTAGAAACGTCAAATCCATAGTATCAGACAGTTCCCTTCAGCATACTAGGTTTATTATGATTCTGATGTGGAACAATATTATTATTTCGATGATGAAAAATACTTAGATTTTTACTACAATAACATTAAAATACAACATATAAATTACACTGCATGAGAGATTACCATTCCTATTTTTGACACATGTCATAGTGATAGTGAGTCTCCCATGAGACTCATTGGTTAGTATGGTTCCTACCCTTATACATACTTCCTTATCTTTCTCACTCCTTGTACATAGTTTAATTTCATATGCTTGTACATAACTTATACTCAAAAAACACAAAAATAATATAATATCTTAAAATACAAAAATATTCAAATATTTAAAAAAACCAATTTTTTTACAAATTGTATTCATTGCTTTGTTTACATTTCTACTACTTCCCAGATATTGCATATTGTTAGTTATCCTAGTGTAGTTGGTTTTATCATACACATATGTTTCACTTGTTCTTGTTGAGTGCTTGCATATTCCAAATATGAATTCAATCCACTACACTGATTCAAACCAACTATCATCTACCTATTAGGGGCATTTATACTGATCCAAGTTTATACATTGTTACATTTACCCACTTGGGGGCATCTCCCACATAATTGATATAACCAAGTTTTATTTTTACATACTATACATTCTAGTTATGCATTGATTTATCTTGATATTTATCCTTGTTATTCATTTCTCATATTTTTTGCCAACTATCACTAGTTAGATTTAGTATATATGTACCTTGACATTTACATAGATTTGTTTTACATAGTTATACATAATTTCATTTCTAGTTTTGAGATTAGAATTGATTATGTTACTATGCATCTTACATCTTTGAGGGCATTTGAATATGCCATTGTTCCATGGATTCTATACCACTTATCTATTTGTATGTCTTGGACATGTGCCCATGTCCCTTGTGTGTGCTTTTTCATGCTTCTATATGCAGACATTTGAACATGTCCTTCTCTGTGGCTCTACACTAAAATTGCTTGTTGTTTATGTATGTGGACATTTAAACATGTCTTTGTCTATCTTCATTCTCATATTTAGTGACATGTTCCCATGTATGTTGTATTATGGCCCCTTGGCCTACTTCTTGCATGCCTCATGTGATTGTGTGTTTGATTTCTTGTATGCTTCTACACCATGACAATTGTATTTGCTTGTTACACAAACACACACACACACACACACACACACACACACACACACACACACACACACACACACCAATTTTTGATGCCATGAGGGAACTCATGCATCTACCTATCCTACTTGGGAGTTTTGATGGACATCTTAACCCATCCTCCTAGGTAGTTAATCAATTTTTTTTGGTGTTATACATTGATTACATCTATCTTGACACCCTTGTATAATGCTATATTACAACATACATCTTACATTTCCTACTATTACTTAGATACATTTACATTCTGATGTTAGATTTGTTGGGTGAATATTTTGTCGACCAACTAAATGGTGAGCAAAATAGTTCCTATCACCACAGCATAGGGAGATTAGTCATCCAAGTGTGTAATTTTACTACATCAACAGAGGACAAATCTCTCCTCTCATCAAGGGGAGGTTACCTATTAAATATACGGAGGCTATATACTATATAAATAAGTAGAAAGTAAGACACAGGGGTGGGATAAGCCATCCATCTCTCTTTTTTTAGAGATGATGTTAACAAATAAAGGAGAAATCCTGGGTGAATGGTGAAGGTACTTCTCTTCTTTCAGAAGTAACATTTAGCCAAGAGCCAGATCTCTTCCTAGATAGTAAAAATCCTAGTGAAGCGATAGAAGACACTTCTCTTCTTTTAGAAGTGCTTGTTCTTGCAAACAACAAGAATATTTCTGGTAGGATAAGTAACTAGTAACAGAGTACAAAGTAACTAGCAATTTAAGATGTAGCACAAAGTCTCCACCTTGACTACCCAAGAGTGAGATTCAAAGAACAATGGGGGCACAAAGTCATCCCAAGGTCCTTTACACAGAAATAAACTAAAAACACACACTGAAAAAAATTATGCCAGCACAAAGTTTGAAAGTAACTAGTTTCAGGACACCTTCCTTATCACTTCCACTAGCTCTACTTGTAAATTGAATAAACAAGAACACATTCAGAAGACAAACATAAGAACAATCTCCTAAAATGATACAAGCTATACAACACAAAGTCTGCGAATCACTTGCTTTCTCATTCAGATAAAATAATATGAAATACAATCTAAGTTCAAAATCTCAGTATTCGCCTTTCAATTTGGGCAGAGTTTTGCTTCTATGGTCAAAATATCTCCTTAAAACAATAAAAGAGATTACAATATATAGCCACCAAGCAAGGCTTGGTGCTCTCTCCCATGGGACGGCCCATTCTGCAGTCAATGCCTTAAATGCACCTTAAGTTCTATCTAGAGGGACCATGCCTGGAACAATGCATTGCCTTAACTATGGCATGTCTATTCATCTAATATGTATTTTCTTGGGTCTAGATCATTTGGACTATCCCCTCTGACGTCTGTGCAACTATCCAATTCACCATTACTTCATGGAAAAAAAATAGGCTTGCGTCCTTGATTTGGTGTGCTTAGAAGTCTACTTTGCAGACTATTCCACCTACTAAAATAACTTATGCACAGATATTTTGGGCTTTTCCCTCTTTTCTCTTTTGTCCTTTCTAGCTTTGTCTTTTCTAGTTTTGTCTCTTCCTAGAATTTAAGCTCCCGGGCTATCTTTTCAGCCAGTTGCTTGGTTCTTCCTTCAAGTTTCGCACTTTATTTGAATTTCAATGGATATTCCCTTACTTTAAATTTGATGTCTGCGAGGCCATTAATGGTCACTAGCCTCTTGAACCATGTTTAACCTTAAACCTTTAAACCTGCTAAAAGTACATTAGTTCATTGGTTTATCAGTTCATTCTACTTCTTTTATTCCATCACTTCTTGGTTTAATCGCTTTCCCACTCCTTGGTTGAACCATCCGTTGAACCACCTATTTGCTACTTCTTTCCTTGACTAAGGCCACCTTTGAACCCATGAACCATTGAACTTTGAACTCTTACAGTTCAAGGTTCAATTAGTTCATTGGTTCATCCTTTTTCCATCACTTATTCTTTCTAAGATCTTTGATCTTCATCACAATGGTTGAACCTTTGAACCTGTGAACTCATTGAACCTTTTGGTTTAAGGTTCAACAGTTCAATTGGTTCATTAATTTTATTGGCTAAGTCCTTTTGATCTTTTAAAACCAAATGCGTTAAACCATTGAACCTGTTGAACCTTTGAACCAAAGTTGTTCAATGGTTCAATGGTTGAAGCCTTCTTATCTTTGATAAGTGTTTTGAAGCTGTTAAACCTTGAAGCGGTTGAACTTGTTGAACCTTCAACGAAGCACTTAACTCTTGCCAATGATGTTGAACCTTTGAACCCATTAAACTCGTTGAACCAAAATGGTTCAAGGTTCAATGGTTCAATGGTTCGGTCCTTGCTTAGAAGCTTGCCGATGGACATTTTGGTCGAACCATGTCATTGAACCAACCTTGAAATTGCCAAAGTGCTGAGAGCTTGCTTCTTTCTTGTAGAGTTCGTAGAAATCAACCTGTGAATTCCATAGAACTGAGTCCATAGTTTTCTCTCGAGCCTTGAAAGAGTCTGTAGAAATGAGCCTACAGAGTCCGTACTTTTAAGCGTGTAGAGTCCGTAGTTTTAAGCCTTCAGAGTCCATAGATTTCTTCTTATAGAGTCCATAGATTCAAGCTTGTAGAGTCCGTAGATTTTTGAGAAAGCTTTGAAAAATGAAGAACCTAAATGCTTAGAACAATTTTTAAAAGGGGAAGAGAGGATTTTGGTCTGTAAGACCAAAATAGTTCAAATGTTGTCCCAAAAATGAGTGATATTTTTGGGGGACAACAGCTAGCTCCAGTTGGTGAACTTCCTTCAGTTGAAAACTTGGAACAACTAAGGGGAATAGAAACTAGAATCTCCAGTGCCTTGAAGTGTGCCATTGGGCTACGGAGTCATGCTACCCAAAAAAGAAAGGAACCAAAAATGAAAATGAAAGGCATAAAATAGAACTAAAGACTATACAAATATACATATGTACAAATGATCTTATCTGATGCCTCAAGATTTAAAGTGCTTTAGATGCCGCCCACTGTGAGATAGTGAAAATGGCATTCCATCCTAATAAACTGGTAAGAAAGCATTTTGTCCCCAGAATTGGTAATGGGCAAATGGAACTCTCCACCAGGAATCACATTTTTTGTGTCCTCCCTTTGGTTTTCTCCTCTTGCCCCATAGCAAGACTTGAATTTTAATTTGAAAACCACAAATCTTTTCTCTCTTGGCAAAGAGTTCCTTTTCCTGATTTTGATGTGCAACAGCATGGTCCATTACCATAATTGGTTGCTTTTTTGTTTCAGCCCAACACATGATTTGATTGTTCCCATTCAACACTTGCCAATGATTGGCACTATCAGACATACTTGGTGTTGTTCCGTCTGAACCAATTCATATATCATCACCTACAAGATTTTCATCTACTGGAACATGAATGTCTTTAGTAGACAAAAAATAATTACCCCTGCCTAAAGACTCAAATAGAATTTGAGCTTCACGACTTGATGTCTGAGTGACAACATATTTTTCCTCCTTCTCAAGAAGCAACCTCTATATTACACCTTTCACAGGGATTCTTGCCTGAGACAAGTCCATGCTTAATTCCCCTCCAACATCCTTGCAGAAGTTCCACCCAAGAAGGATGCCATATGATGTTGGGACGTCAGCCACTAGGACAGTCATCTTGATTCGCTTGTTTGGAAAGTCAACAAATGCAAATTGGGCATCTTTAATTTGCCCCAATAGTGGCACTTGTTTGTTCTCCATGGAGAAACGTCTCTCAAATGTCTTGTTCAGTGTGAGACCTAGAGATTTTGCCACTTTGGTAGGCATAACATTGTCTAAGGCTCTAAAATCAATGATGCAGTTGTTTAGTTGATGTCCATTTATCAGTAATGAGACATAGAAAGGTTTAGTCCTACCAGGAGCAGCACGGGGAGCAATGACAAGGTTGTTCCTAGTGGGTGCATTCCTAGGGGAATCATGTGTCACTTTGGGAATTGCTTGTTTAATAAGGATGTTCTTGTTTTTAACACATTGAACCAGTCTATCTAATTGCTCAGGATGGGACTACAAAAATTCAAATTCAGACATTTGAATTTTGATTTTCTTTATATGGTAAATGATATCAAATGTCTAGAATGAGCTAGGAGCAGAGGATGGGAGTTCATCCTTTTGATTTTTGAAAGGGGGAGGACTGGACTATGAATTTGAAGTAGAAGGCATAGGGGAATTTGAGGTACTTACCTTTCTTTCAATCACCGAGTCTTTTGGCTAGAAAGGAAGAGTGGATCCCCGCTTAGCAATTAAAACTGATGGTTGAGGTCACTCCTCTACTTTCTCCTTATCAGCTTGTTGAGCTGATTGATTCTTGAATTGGGTGAATACATCATATGACCCCTCAGTTGCATTACCTTCACCTCTGGGTTCATCTTGATAATTCAAGAAACCAATGTGGGAGTCACCAATCGACTCTTCTTGACCCTCTGTGAAGAGATCAACATCATTTTCTTCATCAAACTCAGGTTGGAAAGAGAAATCATGTTTAGTTTTGAGATATCCAACTGCTGAGTTGGTTGGAGGTGCTTCAAGGGCAAGGTTCCTCTGTGGGGGAGGAAGATGATTTGGCTGCCCTTGATTCCTAGTAGCATTGCCTTGGTATGCCTAATTCTGAAATGTCCTCCTTTGCATATCCTGATTAGGAGGAACAGACATAACTTGGGCCATTTGTCTTTTCAAGGCTTGCAGTTCATTTGCCAGCTTGTGCACCATTGGGTCAGTGGTGGCTGTAGGTGAGTATTCAGAAGATGAAGAGGATTTACCTCTGTTAGGGTCTCTCCTTATCTTTCCTAGCAGGATAAGGTCATCTTCTACCTCAGTAGCCAAGTCCTGAGCAGTAGCAAGGTCTATGTGCCTAGCCTATCTTAGTAGGAAGCTCACTTCAGGCAGCTGTGAGTTGATGAAGAAACACTTGGGATTCTGAGGTGTCAGCTGGGCGACCATGGGAAGCCTGTGCCTCAACTTATCGAACCTGGCAATGAAGTCCCTCATAGGCTCATAGGCTCCTTCTTCATCTGTGTGAGCTGGGCTAGCAAGGCATGCACATATTTTGTAGGCTTGAACTTGGCTTCAAATTTATATTTGAGTGTGTGCCAGTCAGTCACTGATCTAGCTTGTAGATGGTAGAACCAGTCTGCAGTATCACCTTGTAGTGTCTCCATGAATAGCTTGACTGCTATGTCTTCAAATTCCACTCCTATTATGCCATAGACTATGCTAAAGGCCACAATATGTTCATCAGGGTGAACTTTTCCATCCCCAAAGAACTTGAGGAAAATCTTTCTTGAGCTGCGTGGAAGTTCATGCAAGGGTGGAGTCAAATTGAGTGGGCCAAATGAGTTACCCCAGGGGCCTTGAGCCATGATTTGATTATGTAAAAGTGGGATCACAAATTTGGGTGGAGAATGGGTAGGCAAAGTTCTACGAGCAGCAAAAAAATAAGCTCTACCTTGTGTTGGTTACCTGGTAGGGCTAGGAGGAAAACTCCTAGTTCGTTGAAGGTGAGATTGTTGAGAAAATAAATCAAAATTACTCTGCTGCACCAACTCAAAAGCAGGTTTAACAACACCTTGAGATTTTTGGCTTCTGGTATAATGTGGAGTTGCCAAATTGTAGGAAAAAATTGGAAAAGAGTAGGATTTGCTTTAGCTTGAAGCTTGAGACTTAAAACTATGTGCTCTTCCTAGTAGCTCTAGTTTTGTAGACCAGATAATATAACATAGATGGAGGAAGATGGTAAGGCTATAATGATAATAGGTAAGACATGGAATGGAGTTGCCAGAATATGTAATGAATAAGGGAAGGAACTGCTTCAATCTAAAACTTGAGGCTTCAGACTACACATTCATCCCCAACGGAGTCGCCAAAAACTGTTGGGTGAATATTTTGTCGACTAGCTAACTGGTGAGCAAAATAGTTCCTATCACCACAACATAGGAGATTGGTCATCTAGGTGTGTAATTTTAATACATCAATAGGGGAAAAATCTCTCCTCTCATCAAGGGGAGGTTCCCTATTAAATATACAGAGGCTATATACTATATATATAAGCAAAAAGTAAGACACAGGGGTGGGATAAGCCATCCATCTCTCTTTTTTTAGAGATGATGTTAAAAAATAGAGGAGAAATCTTGGGTGATTGGTGAAGGTACTTCTCTTCTTTTAGAAGTAAAATTCAGCCAAGAGCTAGATCTCTTCCTAGATATTAGAAATCTTGGTGAAGTGACAGAAGACACTTCTCTTCTTTTAAAAGTGCTTGTTCTTGCAAACAACATGAATCTTTCTAGTAGGATAAGTAACTGGTAATAGAGTACAAAGTAACCAGAAATCTAAGATGTAGCACAAAGTCTCCACCTTGATTTATTAAGAGTGAGATACGAAGAACAATGGGGGCACAAAGTCATCCCAAGGTCCTTTACATAGAAAGAAACTAAAAACACACACCAAAAACAATTATGCCAGCACAAAGTCTGAAAGTAACTGGTTTCAGGAAACCTTCCTTATCACTTCCACTAGCTCTACTTGTTAAATTGAATAAACAAGAACACAATCAAAAGATAGACATAAGAAAAATCTCCTAAAATGATACAAGCTATACAACACAAAGTCTGCAAATCACTTGCTTTCTCATTCAGATAAAATAATATGAAATACAATCTGAGCTCAAAGTCTTAGTATTCGCCTTTCAATTTGGGCAGAGTTTTTCTTTTGTCATCAAAAATATCTCCTTAAAACAATAAAAGAGATTACAATATATAGCCACCAAGAAAATCTTGGTGCTCTCTCCCATGGGATGACCCATGTTGTAGTCAATGCCTTCAATGCGCCTTAAGTTTTGTCTAGAGGGACCATGCCTAGAACAATGCGTTGCCTTAACTATGGCGTGTCTATTCATCTAATATGTCTTTTCCTAGGTTTGGATCATCTGGACTATCCCCTCTAACATTTGTGCAGCTGCCCAATTTGTCATCACTTCATGGAAGAAAAACAAGCTTGCGTCCTTGATTTGGTGTGCTTAGAAGTCTACTTTACAGACTGTTCCACCTACTGGAATAACTTCTGCATAGATATTTTGGGCTTTTCCCTCTTTCCACTTTTATCCTTTCCAGCTTTGTCTTTTTCAACTTTGTCACTTCTTAGAATTTAAGCTCCCAAGCTATCTTTTCAGCCAGTCGCTTGGTTCTTCCTTCAAGTTATGCGCTTTATTTGAATTTCAATGGATATTCCCTTACTTTAAATTTGATGTCTGTGGGGCCATCAATGGTCACTATCTACTTGAATCATGTTGAACCTTAAACCTTTGAACCTGTTGAAAGTACATTGGTTCATTGGTTCATCGGTTCATTCTATGTCTTTTGTTCCATCGCTTCCTAGTTCAATTGCTTTCTCGTTCCTTGGTTGAACCATCCGTTGAACCACCTGTTTGCTACTTCTTTCCTTGACTGAGGCCACCTTTGAACCCATGAACCATTGAACTTTGAACTCTTTCAGTTCAAGGTTCAATCGGTTCATTGGTTCATCCTTTGTCCATCACTTTTTCTTTCTACGCTTTTTGATCTTCATCGCACTGGTTGAACCTTTGAACCTATGAACTCGTTAAACCTTTTGGTTCAAGGTTCAACGGTTCAATCAGTTCATTATTTTTATTTGGCTAAGTCCTTTTGATCTTTTTGAACCAAATGCGTTGAACCATTTGGTCGTTGAACCTATTGAACCTATTGAACCATTGAACCCATTGAACATTTGAACCAAAGTGGTTCAATGGTTCAACGGTTCAATGGTTCAAGCCTTCTTCTCTTTGATAAGTGTTTTGAAGCTGTTAAACCTTGAAGCAGTTGAACTTGTTGAACCTTTGCTAAAGCACTTAACTCTTGCTGATGAAATTGAACCTTTGAACCCGTTGAACCAAAATGGTTCAAGGTTCAACGATTCAATGGTTCGATCCTTGCTTAGAAGCTTGTCGATGGACATTTTGGTTGAACCATGTCGTTGAACCAACCTTGAAATCGCCAAAGTGCTGAGAGTTTACATCTTTTCTACAGAGTCCATAGAAATCAACCTGTGGATTTCATATAACTGAGTCCGTAGTTTTCTCTCAAGCCTTGAAAGAGTCCATAGAAATGAGCTTGCAGAGTTCATAGTTTCAAGCCTGCATAGTCCATAGTTTTAACCCTATAGAGTCCGTAGATTTCTTCCTGCAAAGTCTGTAGATTCAAGCCTGTAGAGTTCATAGATTTCTGAGAAAGCTTTGAAAAATGAAGAACCTGAATGCTTAGAACAATTTTTAAAAGGGGAAGAGAGGATTTTGGTCTATAGGACCAAAATAGTTCAAATGTTGTCCTAAAAATGAGTGATATTTTTGGGGGACAACAAGATTTGTACATTATATTGGAATATCATGCTCTAACTAACATAGTTTTTAGATCTACTTCTTTAGAGGGTAGTTATTACATATATTTAGTAACTACCCTTTAAAAATGGGGAATTTATAGGGGTTGTCATAGAGATCAGGCTCTTATTTTGCTTTTCACAAATACATTTCAACACATAGGCTCAATTACATAGATTAGACTCAGGGTAGACACAAAACATAATAGAGGTTAAACAATAATTATAGACCACATAAAGATCAGACCAAGTGTTCATTACTGCCTAAATTAAGACACTAGCACCACAAGGTGCTAGTGTCCACTACATGGCACTATTATCTAGTAGCCCCAGCTTCAGAACAATTTAGATCATTCAAACCAGTACACCAGGTAAAATACAAATTTTCATAGATATAATCATAGGTTTGTCAGTTATGTTTAAATTTAGATCAAATTCAATCATTTTGATTTAGATTCATACCAGTTACTTAGATTTTGGGACATCATGTATGGCATGATCACTCATACATTCAGATCAATACATAGATTCAGTCATTTCAATCCAAATTCATACCATTTATTCAAATTTGGGGGTATCATTGTGGCATAGTCACTCATACATTTAGATCAGTATATAGATTCAACTATTATATACTTGATTCAGATTCAATATACTCAGATACTAGATTGGGGGCATGTGTGTGACACATAGTTTCTATATACTCAGCTTCAGACAGGTCGATTAGATGGAATGGCAAACTCCATGTCATTCTCTACACTGTATATATTGGTTATCACATTCTAAGTTATCACTAGATTCATGCCCTATTCCATCTACAGTGGTTAACATCATTGAGTGGACTAGATCCACCTAATATACCCAAATGGTCGTGGAGTCAAATACACAGCTAGATTACTTAGTTAAATACTTTTAGCACTTTGTGCAGTACATTTATATATGCATCTACTTCACATAGGGGGAAATGATGGAATCATGGCCTAATTGAGTTCTTGAGCCACCTACATAAGAGGATTTGACACACTTATAGTCTTATCTAAGCTATTCATAGAGATTAGGATCTACCAAGTAGGGGTGGGAAATGATGGAGTTAAAATCAGATTGAGTTCTTGAGCCAACCATATGAGTATTGAATAATCCATCAACTCAGTTCAAGTTCTTCAATGATATGATCACTATGCAATTTTACACATGCAAGTTATCACTAGGTTCATGCAATGGTTCACGTACCTAATGAGGTGTATTCATTCCTTTCCTCTCTTTTTCCTTAATTATTTCATTTCAACATAGTCTTTTGCTTTTGATTATCTCATTATTAAGGACTATTTTTTTGCATGTTTCATTATAGGACATTACTTTGGATCATGTTTCACATAAGCAAACCTAGATTCACATATTCAAAATCATCTACACATGCTTCACTTCCAAGGTAAGTCTAGGTACTCTTATTTTTCATTTATACTAGTCATTTTACTTTGCTACATTACTAGCATAAATGGGGGGCAAATACAATCAACAAAAATTGGTAATTGGATGATAAGAGTATCGTTTGAGTTACCCTATCACTAGGCTTCCATAGACCTATTCTAGATCCTTAGACTTGCATTTTCAGCCATTCAATAGACCTTGTTCACTTACATCCAGTCAATACATAGTTATTGAACTGTCAATCTAACTCCAATCCAAATTTCCTATAATTATTCCAAAAATACATTAGTGCCACATTTGGGACACTAAAACCACATGGTATTAGTGTCCCCAATTGGGATCTAGTTTCATTAGCCCCAAATCTTCCCAACATATAATTTTTCAAATGTGTGAACCTCCTAATGTTGGCCTAAGCTCATTTTATTATCTAAACAAGAAATAAAAACCTATAAATACAAGTCTAATCTACCTCTATTCACTATATGGGAAATAGATGCAAAATTTATTCAAACTAAAGACAAAGTTCTGAAAAATCAAAGTACATTATCCCTATTCTACCCTAATTTATGCATAATACCATCTACAACAACCTCAAGTCTAGTTTTCAAGAATTCCAAAGCTCAAGCACATTTAAGGCATCCAAGGTCACTCTCATTCTAGCATTCACTTACACATACATCAAGCACTAGTTGAGAGAACTACATCAAACTTGATCCCTCTTCGAAGTATTGGTATGTAGGCAACTCTCTACATAATGGGGTGTTAGGATGTCTAGTCCATCCTACTAACACACTCAAATATTTCTCATATCACAATTACAAAGAGAACTAGGGTTTACATATAAAATCAAGTTTTCTAGGTACAATACATAGATACAAGTTTCAGTCTCAGTGGAATAAAACACATAGACATAGGTGCAGGTGCTCCCTAAAAATAGGAATAGTCTTAAAACAAGTATATTAGCACCACATATTGGACACTACATGTAGATGGTGATACTATTCATTGAATAGAAAAATATAATAAACCTGCTTGTGATACTCAGAATTGCTCATATCTCAAGTTTTAGATCCCATGTCATCTGCGACAATTTGTTTTTAGCTAAGTCTCAATTTAGCCCTATTTATTGCTATTATTAGAAAATCAATCAAGGTTATATTAATTTATAAATTAATAAGTTAATTATTTCAATTTATTTAACTAATTTAGACATCTCATTCCTTTTAACCAAACATAGGAATTACACTTGTAAAACCCTAAAAAGGTTAAATCATCCTTATTGGTAAAAACCTCTTTTATCAATTATTTCCCACTATAAGAGTCTTTGGCAATAATGTTTTCTTTTAGATAAGATGAATTAGATTCAATATTTTGAGTGGTAATTTGTTGCTTTGTGAAGGTAGTCTTAATCCACTTGTATTATTACCATCTGGATCATATGTATAGTGTTGCACATCCATATATAATTTGTTGAAAGAAGTGTAAGGATTATGTAGTGCTCTTTTTCTAAGTGGAAAAAGATGACTCGTACTAAATATAATTTTTATTCAAAAATATGAGGGTTGATATGTCAAAAAGTGTAAAGCTTTCCTGAATCAGATAATGTAATCTCCAATAAACTCATCATGACCTTGATTTAAACCTTGTAAATATTCCAATGTTAATTTAGGCACTCCATGTTTATGATAATCTCATAAGAAAATGTCTTATAATAATTCAAAGGTAAGTAAATAATCATTAAAAATTCTATAGAAATAATCCCAAGCATCTAGTGTTAGAATCCTATGGAAAGCTTTTAATAATATGCATCCATCATTGGCCCAATGTCTAAAAAAATGTACGTATTGTGTTAAGTGGTTAGCATAGTCTCCATGACCATCAAATAAGGGAAGCACAGGCATGAAAAAATCTTTTGTGTATGGATACTCAAGTATGGTTTGTGTAAGACACTGGTCTTTAACAATATTATCTTTATTATTAGCACAACATGATCAAAGTTAGAAATTAAGAGTTAATATTTATTTTTGAATGTCTCTTATAACATGCATCATGGACATAATATGGCTAATATTAACATAAGTAGTTTGTACAGGTGTACTCATCGGTTGTAATTTACCATGTATTGGGAACATATGTATGATGAAAACATCACTACTATCATTACATTTCCTAGGATTACATTCTAAAGAAACATCATTGAATAATTTGGAAACATTGCATGTCATATTACTTGTATCACATGAAGTTTGTAAATAAGGAATATAAATTTCATAATTTTGAATGTCACTAAAAATGTTAGGTATAATTTGACTATCACAATGTTTTTCAAAAGGACATAAGGAAATATCATGTTCGTGTGTATTTGTTTGTGTTTCTAGAGAGAAGTTATAACACATGTTTATAGAGAGATAAAATAAGAATAATATTATACTTTTATATCATTTACATTTTTTAGAGAAAAGGACAATCATATTCTACTTTTGTAGCATTTGCATTGTCTAGAAAGATAAAAGGATAATCACATTCTAATTTTGTATCATTCGTATTGTCTAGAGATAGAAAAAGAGAATCACATTCTACTTTTTTATCATTTTCATTGTATAGAAAGATAAAAGGAGAATCACATTTTATTTTTGTATCATTTATATTGTCTATATCATGGGAAGTTTCTATACATGTAAGATTAGTGTTATCATAACTTTGATTTATGCATTGTTCATTATTTTTATGCTTTTGTATCTTATAACACTTAATGTGATGAAGAGCAATAAAAAATTATAAAGATAAGCAAGGTGTATTATCAAATAAATATTATTTATATTATAGCTCATGAAATATGTGAGGAATGGGAATATGTGCATTATTATGTTCCTCTTATTCTAATTTATGATTAAGTGGAGAGACTAAATAATAATTAAAGGAGCTAGAATATTCTATTTTAGAAGTAATGTATTCATCTTCTTCCTCTCTATATTCTTCTTCATAAGTATAATCATAATCATTGGCTTAACAATCATATTCCACATATACATCATTAGCATCGTCAATCATACAATGATTATCATTATTCCATTCATTAGAGTAATCATAGGGCATAGAATTACTAGTAAATAGAAAATATAAAGGACAGGGACTCTAAGGATCCCTAGTGGAGGTAGATATTTTGAAGTTACCCAAGCCTAGGATGGAAAGAAAGAGAAGGATAAGACCTATTCCCAAAATACATACCCATATGAATAGATAAAATCATGGAAGAAAAAAAAAATCTAATGATAATTTTTGTGTATGGAGATTAGTAAATTCTCTTGAAATTCAATATTAAAAGAAAGTGATTTCAATGTCAAATATCAAGTTTGGGTTAAAATAAAGTAATTTCAGTGTCAAATATTGTATCCAAGTTCAAAATAAAGTTATTTTAGTGTCAGATGTTAAATCTAAGGTGAAAAGAGAGTTTTTTTAGTGTCAGATATTTAAGAACTTATTTGAAATCCTAAGACAAAAATTTAAAAGTAGTGATTGAATAAAATGTGCAGGTTCACCAATATGTTTTATAAAAAATTAGATTAATGAAATAATAGACCTTAAATTATATAAAAACTAATAGAATAAAAATATAACTATATATTAATAGAATATACACAAAATATAGATTTATAACTATGATTCAAATATACATATTGGAATATTGCAATAAACAAGTACAAAGGGTTAGACATAAACTTAGCTTATTTAGTGTAGTTCCTTGGTCTGCACAACCTTATTTTCTATGTTGATGATATGTAAAAGGGACTATATTATACTCTTTATGAAATTGAATGTTGTAAGTTGTTTTGGTTGACATCAATTATTAAAAAACATGATCTATTATCGATATGGACCTGTAGTAGTTGATTTTGACAATGTAGGTGAAAGAGTATGATTTATTATATGACAATTTGCCTACATCATCCATGCTTTTTTATACCTTATCAACCCTTTCAACATGCACCTAAAATATCAAATCCTAATTTTATATATAAACATTTGAGATATCAAATATAAGGATTGAGTGAAAGGGATTGAGTTTGACTAACCTTTGTTTAATCCCTGCCAAGTGTTGCACTACATTGTTACTTCTTCAAAGAGGGATAAAATTTTAATGTAGTTATCCCACCAATGTGTATGTGTGTATTGGTGAATGCAATATTTATGTTCTTCCTATATACACCTAAATCTGGCCACCAATGACCTCCAACCAAGCTTTTGACCAATTTTCGCCTAAAGTGCATAATTTGGCCTAAAAACACTAAAATGCATTAAATGAGTTGAAAGTGATATATTCAAGTGCCAATTTTGCACCTGAGTGCTCTAGATTGCTTTTTTCTATCAAATATCTTGCATGAGACACGTGCCTTTATTATTTGGTGTTGGTAACATCCTAAATGGGATAATGGATCTGACGCATCTGGCATTGACTTCTAATTCTAATCCAGTCAAATTTTGGACCAATAACAAGACATTTTGACCAATTTGATTAATTTGTGTACCAAGAGCCAAAATTTAAACTAAAGTTGACTAGTCATTTTTAGGCTAATTAAACAAAATTAGGGCCTTAAGGTAATTTTACATTGAAATTTTTGAATAAATATTTATTACAAATTGATTTCTATTAATTGCATCATCAGGTGACATCATCATATGGGGTGGCATTCATAAGCCATAAATACATAAAATATCAAGATTATGGGTCTCCCATGCCTCATTAAGACCTTCTATGCCTATTAAATACCCCTCTATTCCAAATATTAATGAGGATATTTTTTATAATCAATTTCATATTTGAATTTATTCATGGCCACACATCTCAATCTTCAGATGGACGGTCATGGTTGATCCTCAAACCATTCCAAAATTATATAAATAGGAGGCCTTACCTATTAAATTTTAATCTATTTTATTCCAAACTTATAATTCTCAAATGCATTCAAAAATCATTGCATCTTAGTGTTATAATTCCAAATTTTTGAGCCAAGCCAAGCCAAGCCAAAGCCAAAGGTGCTAAGAGAAGATGAAGGTAGCCACACTCCATTGAAGAAGATCTCTTGAAGCACAAGACGAGCAAGCCAAAGAAGGAACATTTTGGATAAATTAAGAATTTAGTAATAAATTGGTGTTTTGTGTTCATATTTATTATTTCTTTCCATTTTTAGCTATGTTCTCAAATGGATTTCCCTCACTAAGCTCTCCCTAGTAACTAGGCCTAGAGATGTATGCTAGCTAGTGTGTTGGTTTTTCAATTTGATTTCATTTTGTCACTAACAAGATACTAACTCATCTCTTGATTTAAATTCCTAGTTCACATAATGGCATTTCTGGTGGGACCATCTTCATGAGAGCGCAATCCATAAACTTTTTTGTGTTTCATAGTTTTGATTCTTTTTTTTGTTTTGTTTTTCCTTTGAGTAAAAATGGCCAATAAAGAAGTCATAAATTTTTATTTACTTAATATTTTTGTCTAAATTTTTTTATAAAAATATATAAATATGTCATTGATATTATATGAAAATTTCACAAACAAATTATTTATATTTTAGAATTTATATCTATTTTAGTAACTATCACTTTCTATTTTTTATTTTTTTGGTAAAAATGGTTATAATAGAGTTGATAATTTTTTTTAATTTAATTTTTGGAATTAATTTTTTTATAGATGTGTTACCTGGAGTTATTGACAACCTATAAAATTTTTGTAGTAAACTGATCTATAATTTAAAAGTTATGTTAAAAATACTAACTATAGGTTTTTATATTTTATATGCAAGCTTTTATGTGTTATTTGTTATATTTTATTTTTAGCCTTCTAATTTGTTGTTTGAAAGTGTTCATATATTTAATATATATATTTTTAAATATTTTATTTAGATTTTTGACACATTTTCTAACCTAACATATTTGTTTTTGGGGTGATGCATTAAGGGTAGACATGTAATCAATGGACTTGGAATTTATTAAAACATGTTATTAAGACATCTTTGGCATACTTTTAAAATAAATTAGGAATATTGTTTTTGGTGCTTAATGAAACATTTAAGTGCTTAGTTTAATCTTTTGATAAGTTATGATTTCAAAGTTATAACTTAAGATCAAGGGGTCAAAAGAACACCACCACACCTTTTGATTTGGGCCTTAAAAATTAACCCATCTTTCAAAGCTTTTGTGTTCACTAGTTGTTTCAATTAGCACTTCATTTTCTCAAAATACAAGGATGTTGCATGTATACTCTTCCATTTTTCCAATTTAGGGGACCCTTGGAATCAAAATCACTTTCCTTATTTGTAAATTACCTAGTCCAAGGCATAGAAAGAACGTCGTCTAAAGCACTCCCCAAAAACTTGCAAAAGTATTCGGTGACCTTGACAATGACCTAAATTATTTCTATTTTATGATTTACTTATTTCATGTAAACTTGGCTTTCAAGGGGGACATCATTACCTCTCATGAGTTCTTTAGGGGAGCTTTAACCTGGGGTTTCACCTCCCAGCATTGACTTCATTTGGCTCCATATTGGAGTTGCACACGGGACATAGTGGCACTTTAGACATCACACTACACTGAGTGAATAGCAGGATGTAGTGGTTGCAAAAAAGACTAGACCTTTTTACAACAAGCCAAGTGATATGGACTCAAAATCCATGCTTTTATTTTGCATTATTTGATGTGAAAGTCATTATGCAATTGATTCTCCTAGAACCTTCAAAAACTTGTAGATCTTAGACAAATCCCCACTTGCCACAGAAGTATTGTTGGTGCAAGGTGCACCTTGTAGACACCTAAATTTGGCCATCGATAACCTCTAATCAAGGTTTTGACCAATTTACACCAAAATACATAATTTGGTCTAAAAACACTAAAACACATTAAAATATTTGAACCTGGTATAGTCAAATGCTTATTATAGCTAGGGTATCATTAAATGGGACAATATAATATATGGGCTAGCTAACTTTGATTAGATCATTTTGAGTCAAAATGCTAATTTTGTACTTGGGTGCTTTAGATTTCTATTTTTTATCAAATCTCTTGTACAAAGACATGTGCCTTTGCTATTTTCTTTTGGTAACATCCTAAATGGGAATACGGGTCTAATGCATCTTTCATTGACTTCCAATTCCAATGCAGTTGAATTTTGGACCAATAACAAGGCACTCTGATCAATTTGAGTAATTTGTGCACAAAATACTTAAAAATGCTTAAGAGCTAATTAACCCAAATCAAGGCATAATTAATATTTTCATGAAAACTTATTGAATAGTTTGTTTTAGAAATGAATATTGAATATCGACATTATAAGGTGAACTCATTTCTTGGGAAGACATCCCTAGGCCATAAATGCCACAAATATCAAGATTCATGCCTCCCATGCCTCATCAAAGCCCTCCATGCCTCTTAATTGCTCCTCTATCCCAAATATTGATTAGCTTATTTATCAATTTTAATTGAATAATTGGATTAATCCTTAGTCACACATCTCAATCCTGAGATGGATGGTTCATGTTGATTTTATACATTTGCAAAAATCTATAAATAGGAGGCCTTACCACATGAATTTTAACACATGATAATGCAAAGTTATAATGCACAAATAATTCCAAAAGCTATTACAACTAGTGTTACCATTTCAAATTTATTCCAAGCCAAACCAAGCCACAAGCCAAAGGTGCTAAGGAGAGATGGAGGTAGACAAGCTTCCATTATCAAGGACTTCATGAGCACAAAACCGATCAAGCCACTACTATAAAGGCATTTGGAGCATCCAAGGAAGGTGAAAGAATTCTTGTGTTTTTTATTACTTTTAAGTTGTGTTTATCATTTATTTTTGTTACTAAGCTCACCTTAGTAACTAGGCATGAAGGTGTTAGCTTAGTGTGTTCTTTATCAATTTGTTTTATGCATTTTGTCACTAACACAATACTAATCTCCTCTTCTTAGTCAAATTTATAGTTCACATAATAACACGCCCAGTGTGACATTACACATCCCACACATAAAAAAGATCAGTATACAACTTTAAAATCTTCATTTGGATCATTAAAAATCTTGTAATTTTATTTTATAACTTTGTTTTGCCATTTTTTTTGTCATGGGTTTACACAGTAACCGTCATTGGTTAGTAAAACTGTCATCAATTGGCATAGCCATCATTTGTCACTATTGGTATAACTGATGTTAGTTAGATAACCATCATCAGTTAGTAAGTGTAACCATCATCAATTATAGAATTTACATCAGTCACTGTGTTTTTCTTAAAAACACAAAACATAAGAGCTAATAAGCCATTTTATAATGCTTGGTTTGGGGTCATACAAACTCTATTTTGGATGAATTTTTTTAATACCACATGTTTTCTCCTAAATTTTTAGAATTTGACATTAGTTTAGCTTCACGTTTCATATATTTTTATAAAATTTGGAAAATCTATCTAAAATGTTTTTAATCTAACATATTTGCTTTTGGGGTGATGCCTTAAGGGTAGACAAGTAACTAGCAAATTTCAAGTTTGATAAATCATGTTTTAGAATATATTTTACATGTTTTAAAATAAATTAAGAACATTATTTTGGTGCTTAAAGTAATGTTTAAGGTGATTAAATAAAAATTTTTAGAATTAGTTTTCAAAGTTACAACTAAGACTAAGGGGTCAAACGAACACCACCTCATATTTTGAAATTGGGCTTAAAAATGAACTCACATTTCCAAGCTTTTTGTATTCACTTAGTTGTTTAAATTAGTTTTTTGTTTGGCAAAAAGAGGGGTGTTGTGTGTATGCTCTTCCATTTTTCCCCTTCAGGGAACCCTTAGATTCAAAAGTGCCATTCCTATTGTAGACAACCTAGTCCAAGGCTTAGAAAGAAAGGTGTTAAAGCACTCCCTAAAAACTTGTCAAAGTTTGGGTGACCTTGAAAATGACCCTAAAGTCTTTATATTTCATGCTTTCTTTATTCTTATGTAAACTTGGCTTGTGAGGGGGAATTCATCACCTCCCATGATTTCTTTAGAGAAGCTTTAACCTAGGGTTTCACCTCCCAGAATTGACTTCATTTGGATCTTAATTGGAGTTGCACATAGGATGTAGTGGCACTTTGGACATCGCACTACACTGAGTAAACAATAGGATGTAGTGGTTTCAAAAAGGACTAGACCTTTTTGCAACAAGCCAAATGATACAGACCCAAAATCCTTGATTTTATTTTGCATTATTTCGTGTGAAAGTCATGTGTAATTGATTCCCCTAGAACATTCAAAAACTTGTAGATCCTAGACAAAACCCCACTTATCATAGAAGTATTATTGGTACAAGGTGTGCCTCAAGGTCCATATCATAGTACTATCATTTAAGATTAGGGGAGGTGTAAAAACCTACTATATAATGCATATTTACTTTTGGATGAACACTTAAAATCATCTCATAGAATGTATATTGATGGATTCCAACAATACAAAACAACCTTGTCAGTTTAGGATCTATGAGTGATTAATTAGTTGGGGTCTTGTCCTAAATTAGAGTCTTGTTAGGAGTCAAAAAATTGGTGTAAACAAATAATTCTAAACAAAAACACATGGTCCTTATTTTAGTTTGAACAAAGAGGCATTATGTTTCCCATGTGAAATCATCAAATTTGCCTTGTTCAAAGTTCATCAAAACTTGAGAGTCATATAATCCATTCTGGCATAGTTACGTTGCCCAATTGAGTCTAGACCTTTGTGAAAGTTGTTTAAGTCCTTCATTTATAATCTAAATTCAAAATTTCACCTTTATAAGTTCATAGGGTTGATGTGTTAAGTGGATTCACCATTTGCACTAAACTTGAAGGAACCTAGGTTCAATTTCCAATTTGGGTTGAAGGCCATTTTAGACTCAAGATCATTATCACCACTTGATAGACTTAAGCCATTTTTTGATAAAAACGTTCACTTTGAGTCTATGCACCATAACATTTTGAATCAAAAAAAGTAGTGTTATGCCATCAAAATTATGGGAAATTATCTTTGCCTTAGAGAGTTTTTGAAACAAGCATTTTGTCACATCTTTTGGGTAGTCTAACAATGTTACGCTACCTAAAACATTTCAGATATTGTTTCATACACCCTCTTGCATAGAGTTCAAATTTGTTCCCATATTTTTAGACCAATCTGAGTGTACCTTTTTTGAACCTTTGTCTAACACAGTTATGTCATTAAATTTTGTCTAGCTTATTTGTCAAAAGAATCAAGTTCTATATAATTCTTTGTGAAAAAAATAAACTATCTCTAAAGTGACTTTTGTTTCATACCTTATACCTAGTTGATCAAGTTCATGTCTAAGAATCAATTTCCTAGTGTTTTTTTATAAGTGTTTCAAATCTGTTAGATTAAAACTTTCATCTATTTCAAAGTTTAGCTTTTGACACCGTTTGGCCAAGAGTCCTAACACATGCCTTGTTTGAGCCTAGCTTTTGACATTGCATTTGGATAAAAGACCTAGAAAATTTCAAATTTCCTAGATTAGACTAATATGAAACACTTTAACCTTAGAGTTTGGCATTTTTATTTTCGATCTATTTACTTTCTTATCTTTGTGTGAATAGTGAGGTATCATATATTTGATGCTAACTTGTTTCCTCACAAATCTTTGCATAAACATTTTTGATCCTTTTGACGAATCTAGACCAAGTTTGAACATCATCTATTTTAGACATTTTCTTTTTTAGAGTTCGTAGAAATCTCTTTCTATCGTAAATCATTCACTATGGATCCCAACGTGTATTCCTACACTCGTAGTGGATTCATATACAATCTAAGGCTTAGTAATGTGGTTACACAAGAAGAAATGGTGCAAGAACCCTACATAGATAATATTCCTTATGAGATGGATTCTTATCCCTATTATAATACTCAATTAGGGGCACAAAGCCAAGATCTATTGGCTAACTATTTGGTTAACACACCACCTTATTGAGAATAAGACCAAGAATAAACTGCATAATACCTAGATACAATACCCATAACTAATAAACTAGTTCTTCAAAAATCACACTCTACTGATGTGCCTTACACATATGATCCATTTTTGTTTGAACATCATTTATTTTAGAACAAAGATGAGATTTTTGTTAGAGACATAGAGGTAGGGGCCAACTTTCCAACAGACTTCCCCATGAAAATTTACCAAGTCTAGTAAGAATGCCCCACAATATCATTTATGATCAACAAGCTTCTTCTAGAAATCCTTTGGCTTTAGTCTAAACAACATATCAGGACCCTAATCTACCTAATAGAGGCAAAAAAATCATGGAAGACCACTTTAATCAAATGTAGACAACATATTAAACCTACCTAAATCTAGCACACAATTTCAATCAGATAAACATGGTGAGTAAACCTCTTATTGACTTAGTTCTTTCAATAGGAGTTTTGATAGAGTTAATTGGTCAAGAGAATAAGATTTTAGACCCATTCATGAAAAACACTTTGGTAGACAACTTGCTGCATATTTCCATTATTTAAGAAGTGTCTTCTACATAGAATAATGAGCAAAATATAGTGGGCAATGTGCAAGCAACATCCAATGCAAATCAAAGTGGTACTAACACATAAATAACTAGTCAACAACATGTTCCTATAGTTAATATCATGAGTGGACCATCATAGTAGGGAGTAGGAGTTTCTACTTCTCAACCTCAACAACTGCTTCATCAAGTGTGCAACCAACAAGAGTAGGTAGTCAAATAATGGCTACTATCATGCCTCAACAATAGAATGTGATGAATCCTACTCCTTCTCAACAAGTAAAGAGTAGTACTCCACAGCAATAGGCACAATCTAGTGTACCAACATAACAGAGGTTAAATACATTTCCACCTCAATCAAGGGCAACTAATGTTCTACCTCGCCAGGCAATGAAAAACATACCTCTTCAATCTCAGACTAATATATCAATCCAGAACCAAACAATGACTAGTCAACAATGTGTAAATATCGGTCAGTGATAGATGTCAAATTTTTAACCTGCTTTCACTTCCCCACAGGGATTCATGCAACAAGGAGGCTCCCATGTTTTTCATGTACCTACTAGACAACCATTGGTTCAAAATGTGCCACAAGTTCAGAGATAGGATCTTGGTCCACAAGTTCCCACTCATCGGCAAGGTTAAATTAGTCATAAGCATGTCCCTTTTCAACCATAGCAAGCACAATATAGTTATATCCCTCCATCCCAACCACAAAATCCTCGAAGTTAAACCTTCATAGCCAACCCAAACTAAAATATCACACAACCAAATGTGCAATTTCAAGTACATCCTAATCCATGTATGCATATTCTTGGTCCATTTTCCAACCAAAATAATATAAACCAATAGATATCTCCATCATACCTTGGTCAAAGTGTCCCACTTGTGACCTCCCAATCATCTATCCAAACCAATATTCTCCCTCAAACTAATGTTCCTTCTAGTTTCATATCCCAAAAATTGCAATAGATGAAGGATGCAATTGCTACCATTTAGGTTGGGAAACAAACTAAAAAGTTTTAGTTGGATGATGTGTGTTTTTATCCATTCAAAATGGAGTACTTATAGATACCATTTCCTCTAGGATACGAACCACCAAAATTTGACAAATACAAAGGGAAAGGTGACCTTAAGGCCCATTTAACTGAGTTCTTTGTCTCATGTCAACCAGTGTCATATAGAGATATATACCTTTTGTTGTTGTTTTTGAAGAGCTTGGCTGGACAAGCCTTGGAGTGGTTCTTAAAGTCGCCCAAGAATTTAGTAACAAATTTTGATGATCTTTTTGATAAGCTTATGCAACACTTTTCCTATGGTATCGAACATGAGATTTCATTGGTTGACTTAACACAAGAAAAACAAAAATATATTGAGAGTTTTGCAAGTTATCTAGATGGAGAGATCTTGCAAGCTAATTCAGCCATAGTTTACCAGATAAATAATTAGCCATTGTCTTTACAAAAAAATTGCATAGTGAGATAGCTTATCATCTAGAACTATAATGTGCACATACTTTTAAGGAGATCATCAACAAAGGCTTGTTGATTGAGTGAGCTCTTATTAATAAATGGATAATCAAGATTACATCGACTAATCAAAATCAAGGTACCAATAAGGGAAGTGGCCAAAACCAACATCCAATTCAAACAAAAACATCATAATTGGCACAGGCCAATAAACAAGAAAGACCAAAGTAGTTTAACCGCAATAATAATGTTGTGAGAAATGGATTAACTTAGTCATGTCATGTACAAATGGTGCAAACATCATCTACACCACCTTTTCATCTTACTCCTACCAAACAACCTCTCCCACTAATGCTACAAGCATAAAAACCAAGACCCGTGCAACAAATGTAGTAATGTTTACCATTACAAACCCCTCCTCCAAGGATAACTATGCCTACACATCATGTATTTAGTGACCTAGGAGAGCCTATTGCATCTGTATTTAGAAATATTACCATTGTTGATCTGATTAGTTGGCCTATATCAAAGCATTATCTGCAAGGCATTATGTATCCTAATTGGTACCATGAAAATGAATTATGTGAATATCATTGGGTTAATGGGCATAATCTATGAATATGTGTTCAAATCAAGAATTTGATTGAGAATATGTTGGATAATGGGGAGATAACATTGGATAATGGTGGTTCCACTTCCAATTGAACTCTTGGGATTTATCAAAACCCCTTTCCCCAACATGATAATCAACAATAATAGCAACAACACTGTCTAGTGCAACAATAAAATCAATAGTATCAAAATCAAAGGCCAAACCAACAAAACCAACAAAATTAACAATAGAACCCACAATGATAGAACCAAACCAAGGTCAGAATGGTAACAACCAACAAACCTACCATTTATTTGTACACGACTAAAACAGGGTTGTAGGTCATATTATAGGGGGTAGCATTAACACCATTTCCATTAATCCTAGACCAAGTGTTAATCAATCTAGACTATTAATAAATAACAACACTCAATCAAATTACATCAATAATCCTTCTTTGACCTAGGACTGCATACAGGCAAGCCAACAAACTCAAACTTCCACTTTTGGACCTTATATCGATAACTCATCCTTGTCACATGACCACATACAAGTGCATCGGTAATCGAGACTTGTCTTATCTAGCCCCACACTATTCCCAACATTTATTAGTGATCATGGTCTAGTATCTAATCCTGATTATGTAATCACAACTTAGAGGTCAAATATTACTATCCTAGGCCCACAACCATCTACCACTTTACCTATTATCCAACCAACCATTCAACCTTGGAATAAACCATTCAATACTGACCAAGACAAGAAATTTGATATTGTGGAACAATTACAGAAGACACTAGCACAAATTTCTATTTTAGATTTGCTATGTATGTCATTAATCCACAAGAACATCTTGAATGAGTTTTTAACCCAATCCATTATTTCTAGTGACATATCCCCTCATAAATTTCAAGCTTTGGTTGGACACCTAGCTCTAGCCCAACAAGTCAAATTCAACCAAAGTGATATGTCTTCCCTTGACCTGCTCCATAATAACCCATTACACATAAAAGTTTATATAAAGTGGCATAAAGTGAAATATGTCCTTATAGATAATGGATCAGACCTCAACATAGTGTCTCTAAAGCTCATCAAGGTTCTTGGGTACACAATGGTAGATCTTCAATAAGAAATGATAAACATTAAAGCCTATGATAATCAGGAAAGAGATTCACAAGGCACCATTAGTTTTCTAGTTATCATTGGGCCTTTGACCCATGATACACTTTGCCATGTGCTTGATCTTGAGTTATCATATAATATACTTCTAGGTAGGCCTTAGTTACATGAGATTTGTGCAGTCCCATCAATGCTGCACCAATGTATCAAGTTTTTCTACTCAGGGATGGAAGTGAATATTCCAAGAGATTTACACCCATATGAACACTACAAACATCTTGAGGCTGAATTTCAAATCTATAATTATTAGTATAGCATGAATCCAAGTTCCAAGAAGGATAAAGGAAAGACCATACTTATTAATCCTTCATTGGATAATTGCATAGATCCTAATACCTTGGATTCCATTTCCCACATGCTGTCTCTTGAAGCTTCTAATCATTTCACCATTTTAGATAATGGACTGGGAGAGTATGTGACCCATGATACATTTCATATTTCCAATCTTCCTCAAAATCCAAAAACTTTTGGGTGACCTAAAGTCACCCACATATGCATTAGCAATGAAAGAACAAAGATAAGGGACCTGTCACATTTGTACTAGCGTCTGGCCTAGAACCTGACCCTCTTGAAGGGGATAAATCATGGTTATATAATGATGACCAAGCTAATTGTTATAAAACTACAAAGTATCTTATTCCCAATAGGATCATGGAGTGTCATAATTATGAAGGAAGAGGCCTCAGACTGAATCATCAAGGAACCATCGAGCCAATTTTTATGACTAAGTATGAAAGACCTTATGGATTTGGATTTAAACCACCTGGGGGTGACCCCACATATCTTATTCAAATTCCATCACCAATGCCTAGTGAGGATGATTTTGATAGTTAAATAGAGTCTGATCATAGCCTCACCTTTGATGACCTAGCTAAGACTAACCTATTAAATACCAATGCCATTTGTACCCTTACCCTAGTCATTCATCGTAGCTCATTATCATTATACTATCCCCAAATGATAGATTGGGACCATCAAGAATCCACTTTGTTGATTGATGAGTTTTAGAATGATGAGGCATTCTATGATGTTTTAGGCCTTAGAGACAATGTTCCCTTAGAAGGTCACAAATCAGGATTCTTAATCACATTAGATCTTGAAGCCTATTTTAGAGAATAGGTGAACACCTTTAGCCAAAAAAAAAAAAGTAAAACATTGAGGTCCCAAATTGAAAACCTCTTTGAGGCACTTTCTAACTAGGAAAAAAGTAAATATAAAGGCTAGTATAGTGGTGAAAACCTATTTCAGGCATTATTAGATGGGGATGTTCATTCTTCTTCGAATTTAGACCAGGAGACCACCAATGATGAACTTGCCTATGGATCTAAGTTAAATTTTGTGCAACAACAAGTATTTGATCAATTTATTCAAGATTTTTTTTACTATTTTTGTCACATGGCTAGATCTCCCATTAGGGGACTCAAATTCATCATGCCTAGGATAAGTTGAAGAGCAAGTCCTAATAGAGGACCTTGATATAGTCCAATAGTTCAAGTCTTTGCCTACTATCCTAAAAGATGGTTTGACCCTTCTAGTTGAGGATACAACAGAGGTAAACATCAGGACTCCATCAGACTTGAAGTGGATAAAGTTAGGCACATCCCTCACTGAGGAGGAATGTAAAGTATTTATAGCTTTGTTGAGAGAATTTATAGATATCTTTGCATGGGCCTATTCTGACATGCTAGGTTTGGTCCCCATCTTGGTTTTACACCACCTTGTGGTCAATCCTAATGCCAAATTGGTAAAAAAAAATCTACGTAAGATGCATCCTCACATTGTTGTATTGGTAAAGAAAGAGTTGGAAAAACTCTTATAGGTAGGATATATCTAATCCATTAACTACTCAGAATGGATATCTAATGTTGTACCTATTAGCAAAAAGACTGAAAGAATCAAAATTTGTACTAATTTTAAATACATCAATAAAGCTTATATTAAATATGACTTTCCATTGCCTAATATTGACATGATCATTGACTCCATGACAGGTTATGAAATGCTTTCACTCATAGATGGATTTTTAGGATACAACTAGATCAAAATATCACCAAAAGATCAACATAAAATAGCTTTCACCACTCCATGGGAAAAAAATTATTATCAGGTAATACCATTTGGCCTTAAGAATGATGGAGATACATATCAAAGGGCCATGACTATCATATTTCATGATATGATGCATGATATTTTTGAAGACTATGTCGATGACATATTAGGAAAATCCAAAACCAGGGTCGACCATTTAGTAGTACTGCGTAAGATATTTGAAAGATTATAAGGGTATAAATTCAAACTCAACTAAAAAAAATGTGTTTGGTATAACCTCAAGTAAATTAATTGGCTTCATCATGTCTCATAGAGGTATTAAAGTTGATTTGGCTAAAGTCCATGCTATAACCGAGATGTTGCCACCAACCAATTTGAAGCAAATCCATAGTTTGTACAGCAAGATCCAGTCAATCTGATGCTTCATCTCTCAGTTAGAAGACATGTGTCATTCATGTACATATATTCTAAATAAGGGAGTTGCATTTCATTGGGATGACCATTGCCAAACAACTTTTCAATAATTCAAGGACTATCTAGTTAATCTACCTATTTTGTTAATTCATATGTTAGGAAGGCCATTCTTGTTGTATCTATTAGCTATCGACAATGCCTTGGGGGCACTTTTGGCTCAGCATGATAACAATGGAAAAGATCATGTCGTATACTACTTAAGTTGTACCTTGGTCACATATGAATGTAACTATACACCTATTGAAAAAGCTTATCTGGCCATGGTCTTTACATCTCAAAAAAAGTGTCACTACATGTTGAACAATAAAACCATGGTCATTTAAAAAGTAGACCCGCTCAAGTATATACTATCTAAAACAAATTTACAAGGTAGAATGACCAAGTGAATCATGATTCTTAGTGAGTTTGACATAGACTATGGCAATCAAGGGACAAGTTCTTGTAGATCAACTTGCTAGATCACCCCTTGTAAACACAAAGCCACTCAAAATTAATTACCCTGATGAATCCATAATGATCATCATTGACACACCTCTTGAGGAGCAACTTTGGAAGTTGTATTTTGATGGTTTATTTACTACACATGGATCGGGGGTAGGCCTATTGTTTATTACACCATAGGGGGATCTAATCCCTAAATCATTTAGAATTAGCTTTCCTTGTACAAACAACATGGCCAAGTATGAAACACTTATTTTAGGACTTTGACAAGCAGTGCATTTGAACATATCTCATCTCCAAGTTTATGGTGATTCTCAGTTAATCATCAATCAAGTCACAAATCATTTTCAGACCAAAGATGACAAGATGGTTCCATATAAAGCCATGGTCGACACTCTTAAGTAAAAAAATTATAACATTTAGTTTGAGCACATACCAAGGGCTAAAAATATAATTTTAGATGCCATAGCTATTATTGGTTCTCTGATTTGACAAATAGATAAAGCTAGAGAGTATCAATTCCTCATTGAGAATTTATTAGCACCAGCTCATGAACCTTCAACCGTTGCAATGATTTTTGATATTGTTGGTCATAATTATATCTTGTACTCAGACCTTTAAAAATATATCCACAACCAATTTATACCACCTAACCTATCTTAAAAATAAACCAAAGCCTTTATTAATCATTCCACTCATTATACTCTACTTGGATCCACCCTTTACCACTACAATTTTGATGAAACTCTACCTCATTGTTTAATTTCAATAGAGTCTACACTAGTGTTAAAGGAAGTTCATGAAGGAGTATGTGGAGATCATTCTAATAGGGTAGTCCTATCCAAAAATCTCTTATGTATTGGTTATTATTGGCCCATGATGGATGCAGATGCAACAACATATGTTAAAAAGTGTGACAAATGTCAATAGTATGCTAATTTGATTCATGCCCAAACCCAAACTTTGAAGTCGATGTTGACACCATGGCCATTTTCTACATGGTGACTTGACCTCATTGGGAAGATCAACCCCACTTCATCTGACATCCATAAACATATCCTTACCACCACTGAGTATTTCACTAAGTGGGTTGAAGCTATACCCCTCACTTACGTGACTAAAAAGCAAATTTCTAAATTCATCCTCAACCATCTCATTTGCCGCTACAGTATCCCCTCTAAATTTATATCTAATAATGGAGGATCATTTAAGAACAAGAATGTAGACCAACTATGTACCGAATATAACATCACACAACATTTTTCTATAACATATTACCCTCAAGGTAATGTCCATGCCAAAGCATCAAATAAAACCATTATCAATATTCTCAAAAAAAAATTCAATGATGTCGGTCATGATTGGCACCTATAGATATTCCCTACCCTTTGGGCATACCATAACAATCATCATACCCCCATAGGAGCCACTCCATACTCACTTATTTATGGTATTAAAGCCATCCTTCCCATTGAGGTCAAATTGCCTTCACTACGCATCTCTTTCAAGCATGTCTTGGATGATCATGACTATCAAGTAGCTCACTTGCAAGAGGTAGACCTACTTGATGAGAAACACACAACTATGCTCAAAAATATTCAGGCATATCAGAACTTACTCAAAGGCCACTATAATCGGTGTGTCAAGTATAAAACATTTGAACTTGGTGATCTTGTTCTTAAAAAATAAAAAATACCATGACTGAGAAGAAGAATAAAGGTAAATCAAACAAAATTGGATAGGGCCTTTCATCATTATTGCAGATTATGGATTAGGGGCATACAGGCTTGCCACACTAGATGGAGATGAACTTCCTGAGCCAATGAATATTATTCACCTTAAGCAGTACTATGCTTGAGTGCTAAGGTGTATTATCTATAAGGACCATTTCAGTTATGTTATTTTATCACTATTCTTCTTTGTATAAATATCACTCTTAACTATTCTATTAGCCATATCCATTTTACCACTCCATTTTATTGACCTAGTGTGTTCTAAATCCTAGCCCATTTGACCTTGGTTTTTTCCATTTGTTACACATTTTTAGCATCAAGGAGTTTGATCAATTTCATTAGATGGTTAGAGTACTTTGGATAGAAATCATATTTTGGAGCAGTGTCATAGAAATTTTTATAGTTACATCCTTTGTTTATTATTCCTTTCTTATGACTAGTCTTGCTACTAATTTTAACTACCTTTGGGCATATCAGTACCATTGATTTATGTCATTGCATCCTAGTTATAATCATCTATGAGAAAATTAGGGGCAACATTTATTTCTTGAGACTTGACGTACCAACTTACCACTTCCTATGCCATACCATGTCTTTTTACCACCTGTGCCTATTTTATTTGAATTAACGGTTACAATAATTGAATTCCTCTATTGTAGGGTAGAACTACAGTGATTTGAGGCCCCACTTTGGGACTATGTAGATAGTGCTCGATACTTGTTGAGGTTAGCTCAGTCACCATTTTCCCCACATTCTCGCCATTTTGTGAGTAACCTAAGCCATGCTTTCGCCATTTTGTGAGCAACCTAAGCCACATTCTCACCATTTTGTGAGTAACCTAAGTTTGAATGCTCTCACTATTTTATGAGCTTGAACCATTTAGTGTCTCATCATTCTTGATCGAGTTGAGATACTTAAAAATTCTAAAAACATTTGTAAAATTGTTAGAAGAAACCAAAAACATTTGACTACTTCTTTGCCTTAAGGATTGTGGGAACCCTTACTAAATTACAAGCAAACCACTTATCACTTAGTTTCCCCATACTTTTTGGTCTTTTATCTCACACACTTACCATTTTGAAATACCATTCATCTTCTTCTATCACATCCATTATATTTGTTTTCTTTAGTTATCACATTATTCTCATTCCCTAAGAGAACTACATTTGGCCTAAAGTTTTTTATTGAATATTACATCCATGAAACTATGTAGGCAGTGTCCACTTGCCTAGTGCATATGGAGACAGCTCAACCACCCCCTTCATTTTATTTTATTCCCCTATTTTGTTCATTTATTTAGTTGTCACCTATTTTTAATGGCAATGTTCATATGGTTTCTATTGCATTATTTATTTCTACTTATTTTGTTCGTTCGTTTGTCTGCCTGTTTATTTGCTTTTAACACTATTTCCTTGATTTGGTTCATGTGTGTTCATTGGGTGATTCCTTGCCCACACTTACACTTGAATCCATTCATATTCATATGTTTACATTGTCATCATGGTTTCTATCATTGATGCATTGTTTTCTATTGAGTATTAGATTATGGGAGTCAGTCCTTATGCATATTTTGATCAAGTCTTCATGATGTTATACCATGATGCCTACCGACACATGCTATAAAAAACTTTAGTTTTAAGAAGTCTATTCAGCAATAGCAACATCTCTTTGGCACCGACATCCTAATTCCATCTTAATCATATCCCAACCAGAGTAATTAAACACAAAAGAATTTCAACTTCTATTAGTTTGGATGAGCATCTCCCTACTAGTAGGTTGTTCTAATTCATCATCACCCTATGTGTTAGTTTATCATCATCCTTGACTAAGTTTATCATTTTTGCCATAATCAGGCCCCAATGACTATAACCACCTATGGGCAAATCATTACACACCATCCCACCTACATTTATCAATGATTATAACCGCCTTTAGACAAATCATTGTATTATCACCACTTCCCTTTTTCTACCCATATAAGGGTATGTTGTTATCTTGTTTGTCTATCCTAACTAGGGTAGCTCCATCTTCTCAATGATTATAAAAACCTTTGGGAAAATCATTATGTTATCATACCATGTTGCCACTATCAGGGTCCAATGCTTATAACCACCTTTGGGCAAACCATTGTACACTATCCCACTTGCATTCTCAATGATTTTGACTAATTTTTAATATCATTATGTTTTCACCCCATCATCTTTCCTTTCTTTGGTCCACTCATTTTGCTTCTTATCAAGCGATCATTTGCTGACCTTCTTGTGCCAACCATTCCCTCAAGGGGACATCATATATCGTTGCAGTTGTAGGCATACAAAACCTTTTTATTTTTTGAGAAAATGTTACTATGCTTATATCTTGTAACACCTTCCCAAATAGAGGTAAATTGTAGACACCTAAATTTAGCCACTGATAACCTCCAATCAAGATTTTGACCAATTTCCACCAAAATACACAATTTGGCCTAAAAATACTGTAGCACATTAAAAGCTTTAAACTTGATATAGTCAAATACTTATTCTAGCTAGGGTATCATTAAATAGGGCAATGCAATTTATGGGCCAACTAACTTTGATCAGATCATTTTAAGTCAAAATGCTAATTTTGCACTTGGGTGCTCTAGATTGTTATTTCCTATCAAATCTCTTACACAATACATGTGCCTTTTATATTTTCTATTGGTAACATCCTAAATGGGAATAAAATTCCACCACATCTGAGATTAACTTCCAATTCTAATCTAGTCAAATTTTGGACCAATAACAAGGCATTCTGATCAATTTGAGTAATTTGTGCACAAAGTGCTTAAACATGCTTAAGATATAATTAACCCAAATCAAGGCATAATTAATAATTCCATGGAAACTTTTTGAATAATTTATTTAAGAAATGAATATTGATTATTTTCATCATTAGGTGACCTCATTTCTTGAGAAGACATCTCTAGGCCATAAATGTCATAAATATCAAGACTCATGCCTCCCATGCCTCATCAAAACCCTCCATGCCTCTTAATTTCTCATCTATCCCAAATATTGATAATCCTATTTATAAATTTTACTTGCATAATTGGATTAATCCTTATCCACACATCTCAATCCTGAGATGGATGGTTCATGTTGATTCTAGACATTTATAAAAAACTATAAATAAGAGGCCTTACCACATGAATTTTAACACATGATAATGCAATGTTATAATGCATAAATTATTCCAAAAGACATTACAACTAGTGTTACCATACCAAATTGATTCCAATCCAAGCCAAGCCACAAGCCAAAGGTGCCAAGGAGAGATGGAGGTAGACAAGCTTCCATTGCCAAGGACTTCATGAGCAGAAAACCGAACAACCCACTACTACAAAGGCATTTGGAGCATCCAAGGAAAGTGAAGGAATTCTTGCATTTTTCCTTACTTTTTAGTTGTATTTGTCATTTTTTTTGTTACTAAGCTTACCCTAGTAATTAGGCATGAAGGTGTTAGCTTAGTATGTTATTTGACAATTTGTTTTATGCATTTTGTCACTAACACAATACTAATCTCTTCTTCTTAGTCAAATTCCTAGTTCACATGCCTCAAGGTCCATGTCATAGTGTTGTCATTTAAGAGAAAGGGGTATGTAAAAACCCTACTATATAATGCACATTTACTTTTGAATGAATACTTAAAATCCTCTCAAATGATGTATATTGATGGATTCTAACAATAGCAAGCAACCTTGTCAGTTTAGGATCTAAAAGTGATTAATTAGTTGGTTTTGTCCTAAATTAAAATCTTGTTTAGAGTCAAAACTTGGTGTACACAAATTATACAAACCAAAACACATGGTCCTCATTTTACTTTGAACAAAGAGGAGTTATGTTTCCCACGTGAAATCATCAATTTTCCTTGTTCAAAGTTCATCAAAACTTGGAGTCATATCATCCACTTTGGCATAATTATGCTACCCAATTGAGTCTAGACCTTAATCAAAGTTGTTTAAGTCCTTCATTTATAATCTAAATTCAAAATTTCACCTTTATAAGTTCATAGGGTTGATGTGTTAAGTGGGTTCATCATTTGCACTAAACTTGAGGGAACTTAGGTTCAATTTCCAATTTGGGTTGAAGGTCATTTAAAACTCATGAGCATTATCACCACTTGATAGACTTAAGTCATTTTGTGCTAAACAATTTCACTTTGAGTCTATGCACCATAACATTTTGAGTCAAGAAAGGTAGTGTTATCCTATCAAATTTATAATAAATTATCTTTGCCTTATAGAGTTTTTGAAATAAGCATTTTGTCACATCTTTTGGTAGTCTAGCACTATTACACTGCCCAAAACATTTCAGATATTGTTTCATAGGCCCTCTTGCATAGATTTAAAATTTATTCCTACATTTTCAAACCAATCTAAATATACTTTTGTGAACCTTTGTCTAGCACAGTTACACCATTCACTTTTGTCTAGATTATTTTTCAAAAGATCCAAGTTTTATACCATTATTTGTGAGAAAATAAACTATCTCTAAAGTGCCTTTTTATTTCATACCTTATACCTATTTGATCGAGTCCATGTCCAAGAATCAAATGCCTAATGTTTTTTATAAGTTTTTCAAATCTACTAGGTTAAAAGTTTCATCTATTTTCAAAGTCTAGCTTTTGAAGTTGCTTGACCAAGAGTCCTAGTACATGCCTTGTTTGAACCTAGCTTAAGGCCTAGCAACTTTTAATTTCCTAGATTAGACTGATTTAAAACACTTTGACCTTAGCGTTTAGCATTTATATTTTCAGTTCATTTACTTAATATTTTTGTGTAAGACATTTAATGTTAGACACTTAATGTTAGCTTGTGTTATCATAAATCTTTGCATAAACCTTTTGATCCTTTTATGAATATATAAAAATTTTGAACATCATCTTTTTAGACATTGTCCTTTTAGTGTTTGTATAACTCTCTTCCCTTTTTATCACAAAGCATTGACTATGGATCACAACATGTATTCCTACACTCGTAGTGGACTCATGTACAATCTGGGGATTAGTAATGTAGTTACACAGGAAGAAATAGTGTAAGACCCATAAATAAATAATATTTCTTATGAGATGGATCCTTATCCCTCTTATAACACTCAATTAGGGGCACACATCCAAGATCTATTGGTTAAATATTTGGTTAATAAACCACCTTATTTAGAACAAGACCAAGACCAAGAATAAACCGCATAATACCTAGTTATAATACCCATAATTGATGAACCAATTCTTCAACAGTCATACTCTAAAAATACACCTTCTACATATGACCTATTTTTGTTTGAGAATCATTTATTGGAGAACAAAGATGAGATTTTAGTTAGATACATAGAGGTAGGGGCTAAGTTTCCAATAGACTTCCCTAAGAATTTACCAAGCCTAGTAAGAATGCCCCACAACATAATTTACAATCAACAAGCTTCTTCTAGCAATCTTTTGGCTCTAGTCCAAACAACATATCAAGACCCTAATATGCCTAATAGAGGAAAAAACCTCATGGAAGACCACTTTAAAAAAATGCATATGGCATATCAAACCTACCTAAATCTAGCACACAATTTCAATCAGATGACCATGGTGAGCAAACTCCTTATTGACTTAATTCCTTTAACAAGAGTTTTGATAGATTTAACTAGTCAAGACAATCAAATTTTAGACCCATTCATGAAAAACACTTCGATAGACAACTTGTTGCATATGCCCATTATTGAAGAAGTGTTTTCTACTTCTACATAGAATAATGAGAAAAATATAGTGGACAATGTGTAAGCAACGTCCAATCTAAATCAAAGTGGTACTAATGCACAAAAAACTAGTCAACAACATGTGCATGTAATTAATACCATGAGTAGACCATCATAATAGGGAGTAGGAGTTTCTACATCCCAACCTCAACTAGTTGCTTCATCAACCATGCAACCAATAGGATTAGGTAGTCAAATACACCCAATGTCACACCTCAACAATAAAATGTGATGAATCTTAATCCTCCTCAATAAGGGATGAGTAGTATTCAAAAACAATAAGCATAATCTAATGTACCAACACAACAGAGGTCAAATATATTTCCACCTCAACAAGGGGAAACTAATGTTCTACCTCATCAGGTAGTAGAAAATACACCTCCTTAGTCATAGACTAGTGTACCAATCCAAAACCAAAAGATGACTAGCCAAAAATGTGTAAATATTGGTCAGCAACAAATGCTAAATCTTCAACATGATTTTTCTTCCCAATAAGGATTCATGAAAAAAAGAGGCTCTCATTTTCTCAAGTACCTACTAGACAATAATCAGTTTAGAATGTGCCACAAGGTCAGAGATAGGGTCTTGCTTCACAAGTTCCCACTCAATAATAAGGTTCGATTAGTCGGTAGCATGTCCCTTTTCACCCATAGTAGGCACAATATAGTTATATCCCTCCATCCCAACCATAACATCCTCAAATTTAACCTTTATATCTAACCCAAACTAGAATATCACACAACCAAATGTGCAATTCCAAGTACATCCTAATCCATATATGCATATTCCTAATTTATTTCCCAACCAAACTAACATACCCCAATAGATATCTCCATCATACCCTGGTCAAAGTGTCCCACTTGTGACCTCCCAACCATCCACCCAGACAAATTTTTTTCCCTCAAACCAATTTTCCTTCCAATTTCCTATCCCAAGAATTACAACAGATGAAGGATGTAATTGTTGCCATTCAGGCTAGGAAATAGACTAAAAAGTTTAAGTTGGATGACATGTGTTCTTATCCATTCAACATGGAGTACTTGCAAATAATGTTTCCTCTAAAATATGAACCACTAAAATTTGACAAATATAAAGGGAAAAGTGACCCTAAGACCCATTTAATTGAGTTCTTTATTGCATGTCAACCAATGGCATATAGTGATATATACCTTTTGTTGTTATTTCCAAGGAGCTTGGCTAGACAAACCTTGGAGTGGTTTTTAAAGTTGTCCAAGAATTTAGTAATAGATTTTGATGATCTTTTCTATAAGTTTGTGCAAAAATTTTAATATAATCTCAAACATGAGATTTCATTGGTTGACTTAACACAAGCAAAATAAAAGGTTGGTGAGAGTTTTAAAAGTTATTTACAACGATGGAGAGCCCTTGAAAGTTGATTTACCCATAGTTTATTAGATGAATAATTAGCCGTTATGTTTACTAAAAATTTACATAGTGAGATAATTTATCATTTGGAACTACAATGTGCACATACTTTCAAGGAGATCATCAACAAAGGCTTGTTTATTAAATGAGCCCTTATTAATAAAGGGATTATCAAGCTTACGTCAACTAATCAAAATCAAAGTACCAATCAGGGAAATGGCTAAAACCAACATCCAATCCAAGCACAAACATCACAACCAACACATACCAATAACCATAATAGATGAAAGTAATTCAACCATAATATAAATGTTGTGGGTAATGGAGTAACCAAGTCACGTCATGTCCAAATAGTTCAAACATCATCTACATCACCTTTTTAGCTTAATCCTACCCAATAACCTCTCCAACAAACACCACAAGCATAATAACTAAGATATGCGTAATAAATGTAACAACCTTTACCATTATAAACCCCTCTTCTAAGGAGAACTATGCCTATGCATCGTGTCTTTAGTGACCTAGGAGAACCTATTGAGTTTGTATTTCACAAACTTGTCACTACTAATCTGATTAGTTGGCCTATACCAAAGTATTATCCACAAGGTATTCCTTATCTTGATTGGTACCATGAAAATGAATTCTCTGAATATCATCAGGTCAATAGGCATAATCTATGAAGATGTGTATAAATCAAGCATTTGATTGAGAATATGTTGGAGAATGGAGAGATAACATTGGATATTGGTACTTCCACCTCCAATAAAACTCTTTGGATTTATAAAAACCCCTTTCCTCAACATAACACATAGCAATAACATAACAATCAACAACAACAACCCTAGCTAGTGTAACAACAAAATTAATAGTATAAAAATCAAAGGCTAAAAGAGTAGAATCAACAATAAAACCCACAACATTAGAACAATGGACAAAACCAAGGTCATAATGGTAACAACTAACAAACCTACCATGTAGTTTCACATGACTAAAATAGGGTTATAGGTCATATTACAGGGGGTAACATTAATACCATCTCCATTAATCCTATACCGAGCACTAATCAATCTAGACCATTGCTAAATAATACCACTCAACCAAATTACATGGATAATCCATCTTTGACCTAGGACTGCACACAGGCAAACTAGTAAATTGGGACTCCCACTTTTGGACCATTTACTGATAACTCACCCTTGCCACGTGACCACATACAACTGCACTAATAATCGAGACTTGTCCTATCTAGTCCCACACCATTCCCAATATTTTTTAGTAATTATGGTCCAACATCTAATCTCAATTATGCAATCATAAATTGAAGGTCAAATATTACTCTCTCAAGTCCATAACCATCTACCACTTTGCATGTTATCCAACCAAATATTCAACCTTGAAATAAACCATTCACCATTGACCAAGACAAGAAGTTTGATATTGTGAAACAATTATAGAAGACACCAGCACAAATTTCTATTTTAGATTTGATATGAATGTCAACAATCCACAAGAACATGTTGAATGAGTTTTTAACCCAATCCACTGTTATTAGTGACATATCCCTGATAAATTTCAATCTTTAGTTAGACATCTAGCTCTAGCCCAACAAGTCACATTTAACCATAAGGATATTTATTCCCTTGGCCCACTCCATAATAATCCATTGTACATAAAATTTTATATAAAGAGGCATAAAGTGAAACTAGTCCTTATAGACAATGGACATGCCTTAGTATAATGTCTCTAAAGCTCATCGAGCTTCTTGGGTACATAATGGTAGATCTCTAGCCAAAAATGACAACTATCAAAGCCAATGATAATCAAGAGAGAGAATCACAAGGCACCATTAGCTTACCAATTATCATTGGGCCTTTGACCCATGATACACTTTTCCATGTGCTTGATCTTGAGTTATCATATAATATGATTCTAGGTAGGCCTTGGTTACATGAGATTTGTGTAGTCCCATTAACACTGCACCAATGTATCAAGTTTTTCCACTCAAGGATGGAAGTAAATATTCCATGAGATTTGCACCCATATGAGCATTAAAAACATCTTGAGTATGAGTTTCAAATCTATAATTACCAATATGACATGAATCCAAGTTCCAAGTAGGATAAAGGAAAGTCCATACTTATTGATTCTCTAGAGGATAATTGCATAGATCCTAATACCTTGGATTCCCTTTCCCACATGCCACCTCCTGAAGCTTCCAATCATTTTACCATTTCAAATAATGGCCTAGGGGAGCATGTAACCCATGATGCCTTTCATATTGCTAATCTTCCTTAGGATCCCAAGACCTTTGGAAAACCTAAGTCACCCTACACATGCATTGACAATGAAAAGGTAAAGATAAACTTCATAATCCAAGACCAATCACGTTCATACCAACATCTGGCCAAGAACAAGACCCTCTTGAAGGATATGAATCATGGTTATATAATGAAAAATTGGTTGATTTTTACAAGAGAACCAAGTATCTTATTCCCAATAGGATCATGGAACATCAAGATTATGCAAGAAGAGGCCTCGAATCGAATCAAGGAACCATTGAGCCAATTTCTATGACTAAGTACAAAAGACCTTATGGACTTGGATTTAAATTACTTAGAGGTGACCCCACATATCTTATTCAAGTTACATCATCAATGGATAGTGATGATGATGTCAACACTAAAGTAGAGTTTGATCATAGCCTCACCTTTGATGACCTAGCTGAGAATAACATGTTTGATAATAATACCATTTGTATCCTTACCCCAATCATTCAACATAACCCATTACCATTATATTATCTCCAACTGATAGATTGGGACCAAAAAGAATCCAATTTGTTTATTGATGAGTTTTAGAATGATGAGGCATTTTGTGACTTTTTAGGCCTTAGAGACAATGTTTCATTGGGAGATCATAAATCAGCATTCTCAATTACATTAGATCTTGAAGCCTATTTTGGAGAGCAGGGGAACACCGTTAACCAAAAACAAATAAATAAAACATTGAGGTCCAAAGTGAAAACCTCTTTGGGGCACTTTTTGACCAAGGAAAAAGTAAAGATAAAGGCCAGTCTAGTGGTGAAAACCTGTTTCAAGTGCCATTAGATAGGGGTGTTCATTCTTCTTTGAATTTAAACCAGGAGACCACCAATGATGAACTTGCCTATGGATCTAAGTTCAGTTTTATGAAACAAGTATTTGATCAAATTCTTCAATAAAATTTGACTATTTTTATCACATGGCTAGATCTCCCATTGGGGGACTCAAATTTATCATGCCTAGGAGACATTGAAGAGCAAATCCTAACAAAGGACCCTTATATAGTCCAATAGTTCAAGTATTTGCCTACTATCCTAGAAGATGGTTTGACCCTTCTAATCAAAGATAAAATAGAGGTAAACATCAGGGCTTCATTAGACCTAAAATGTATAAAATTGGGCATGTCCCTCACTAAGGAGGAACGTGAAGTCTTTACATCTCTATTGAGAGAAATTGTAGATATCTTTACATGGGCTTATTCTGACATGCTAGGTTTGGACCCTACCTTCATTCTGTACTACCTTTTGGTCAATCCTGAAGCCAAACTGGTGAAACAAAATATGCATAAGATGCATCCTCACATTACTATCTTGATAAAGAAATATTTGGAAAAACTCTTAGAAGTAGGATGTATCCAGTCCATTGACTACTCAGAATGGATATCTAATGTTGTACCTGTTAGTAAAAAACTTGAAAGAATCAAAATCTTTACTAATTTCTGACACATAAACAAAGCTTGTCCCAAGGATGAATTTTTATTGCTTAATATTGACATGATCATTGACTCCATGGTAGGTTATGAAATTCTTTCACTCATGGATGGCTTTTCAGGATACAACTAGATCAAAATAGCCCCAGAAGACCAACATAAAATAGTGTTCAACTCTTTAGGGAAAATTTTGTTATTAGGTAATGCCATTTGGTCTTAAGAATGTTGGAGATACATATAAAAGGGCCATTACTATCATATTCCATGATATGATGCATGATATTGTTGAAGTCTATATCGATGACATATTAGGAAAATCCAAAACCAGGGCCGACCATCCAACAATGTTACGTAGGATATTTGAAAGATTGTGAGAGTACAAAGTTAGACTCAATCCAAAGAAATGTGTGTTTAGTGTAACCTCAGGAAAATTACCTAGCTTCATCATGTATTGTAGAGGCATTGAAGTTTATCCAACTAAAGTCCATGCTATAACCAAGATGCCACCACCAACCAATTTAAAGCAACTCCATAGTTTGTAGGGTAAGATCCAGTCAATCTGATGCTTCATCTCTTAGTTAGCAAATGAGTGTCATCTATTTACACATCTTCTAAAGAAGTGAGTTTTATTTCACTAGGATGATCATTGCCAAATAAATTTTCAACAACTCAAGGACTATCTAGCTAATCCACCTATTTTGTTACCTCCTATGCGAGGAAAGCCATTCTTGTTGTATCTATCAGCTATCAATAATGCCTTGGGGGAACTTTTGGCTCAACATGATAACAATGGAAAAGATCATGAAATATACTACTTAAGTTATACCTTGGTCACATATGAACACAACTATGCACCTATTGAAAAAACTTGTCTAGCTATGGTCTTCGTAGCTCAAAAACTGTGCCATTACATGTTGAAGAATAAGACTATGGTCATTTCAAAATTAGATCCACTCAAGTATCTAATATCTAAAATAGATTTACATAGTAGAATGGCTAAATGGATCATGCTTCTTAGTGAGTTTGACATAGAGTATGCCAATTAGAAGGCAATCAAAAGATAGGTCCTTGCAGATCAACTAGCTAAAGCACCCCTTGTAGACACAAAGCCACTCATAGTTCATTTTCTTTATCAATCCATAATGACCATCATTGACACACCTCTTGAGGAGCAGCACTAAAAGCTATATTTTGATGGTTCATTTATTTCACATGGATCAGGGGTAGGCCTCTTATTACACCATAGGGGGATTTAATCCCTAAATAATTCAAAATCAGTTTTCCTTGTACAAAAAACATGGCTGAGTATGAAGCACTTATCACAAGACCTTGATAGGCAGTACACTAGAACATATCTCATCTCCAATTTTATGGTGATTTTTAGTTAATCATCAATCAGGTCACAAACCATTTCCAAACCAAAGATGACAAGTTGGTTCCATATAAGGCTATGGTCGATACCTTAAAACAATAAATTACAAATATCCAATTTGAGCATATACCAAGGGCTAGTAATAGAACTATAGATGCCATGGCTACTATCAGCTCTTTGATTCAACAAATAGAAAAAGTTAGAGAATATCAATTCCTTGTTGAGAATTTGTTCACACCAGCTCATGAATCTTCAACTGTTGCAATGATTTGTGATATTGTTGGTCCTAATTCTATTTGGTACTTAGAAATATATAATTACCTTCATGACTAATTTATACCACCTAACCTATCTTGAAAATAAACCAAATCCTTTATTCATCATTCCACTCAGTATACTCTACTTAGATCCACCCTTTACCACCATAGTTTTGATGGAAATCTACTTCATTGTTTAACTTTGATAGAGTTTACACTAGCATTAAGAGAAGTTCACAAAGGAGTATGTGGAGCTCATTATAGTGGGGTATTCCTATCCAAAAATATCTTGCATACTGGTTATTATTGGCTCATGATGGACATAGATGCAACTACATATGTAAATAAGTGTGACAAATGTTAATGGCATGCTAATCTGATTCATACCCCAACACAAAATTTGAAATTGATGTTGACACCATGGCCATTTTTTACATGGGGACTCTACCTCATTGGAAAATCCAACCCCATTTCATCTGATGGCCATAAACATATCCTTACTGCCACTGAGTATTTCACTAAGTGGGTTAAGGCTATACCCCTCACTTACATGACTGGAAAGCAAATTTCCAAGTTCATCTTCAATGATCTCATTTACCATTACTGTATCTCCTCTGACATTATATATGATAATGGAAGATCATTTAAAAACAAGGATGTTGATAACCTATGTACCGAATATAACATCACACAACATTTTTATATATCATATTACTCTCAAGGTAATGGCCAGTCTGAAGCATAAAAAAAACCATTGTCAATATTCTCAAAAAGATTGTCAATAATGCCAATCATGATTGGCACCTATAGATATTCCCTACCCTTTGGGCATACTATACCAATCATCATACCCACACAAGAGCCACTCCATATTCATTTGTTTATGGTATTGAAGCCATCCTTCCCATTGAGGTCAAATTAACTTTACTATGCATATCTTTCAAACATGTCCTAGATGATCATGACTATCGAGTAGCTCGCCTACAAGAGCTAGACCTTCTTGATGAAAAATGATAGCTACGCTCAATAATATTCAAGCATATAAAAACTGACTCAAAGGACACTATAATAAATGTGTCAAGTATAGAACATTTGAACTTGGTGATATTGTTCTTACAAAAAACCAAAATAATACCATGGCTGAGAAGAAGCATAAAGGTAAATTCAAACCAGACTAGATAGGACCTTTCATCATTACTATAGATTATGGATTAGGAGCATACATGCTTGCCAAACCAAATGACTATGAACTTCCTGAGCTGATGAATATTATTCACCTCAAGTGGCATTATGCTTGAGTGCTAATCTGTAAGGACTATTTTAGTGGTCCCATTTTATCACTATTCTTATTTATAAAAATATCATTCTTATCCATCTTCTTAGTTGTATCTGCTTTACATTTTTGATCTATCGACCAAATGTGTTCTAAATCCTAGCCCATTTGACCTTGGTTTTTTCCATTCATTATGTATTTTTAGCATCAAGGAATCTGATCAGTTTCATCAGTTGTTTCAATTACCTTAGATAGAGATCATATTTTGGAGCAATATGATAGAAGTTTTGATAGTTACATCCTTTGTTTGTTATTCCTTTCTTATCACTAGTCTTGCTACTAATAATAACTACCTTTGGGAAAATTAGTACCATTGATCCATGTTATTATGTCCTAGTTATAACCACCTATGGGAAAACTAGGGGAAACATTTATTTATTGAGCCTTGACATACCAACTTGCCATTTCTTATGTTATACTATGTTTTTTACCAACTATGCCTATTTTGTTTGAATTGATTGCTACACTAGTCAAATTCCTCTATTGTAGGGTGAAAATACAGTGACTTGAGGTCCTACTCTAGGACTATGTAGGCAGTGCTTAATACTTGTTGAGGTCAACTTAGTCACCCTTTCCACCATGCTCTCACCATTTTGTGAGCAACCTAAGTTTGAACGTTCTCACCATTTTGTGATCAACCTAAGTTTGAATGCTCTCACCATTTTGTGAGCAACCTAAGTTTGAACGCTCTCACCATTTTATGAACTTGAACCATTTAGTGTCTTGCCATTTTTGATCAAGTTGAGATACTTCAAAAATTCTAAAAACATTTGTAAAACTAGTATAAAATAACAAAAACATTGACCACTTCTTTACCTTAAGGATTTTGGGAACCCTTACTAAGTTGTGAAAAAATCACTTCTTTCTTAGTTTCCCCATCCTTTTTGGCCTTTTTCTCTCATGCACTTGCCATTTTTCAAGACCATTCCTATTCTTATATCACATCCATTCTATTTATTTTCATCAGTTATCACATTCTTCCCATTCCTTGGGAGAATTACATTTGGCCTAATTTTTTTATTGGATATTACATCTACGGAACTATGTAGGCAGTGTCTACTTGTATAGTGCATATGGAGAAAGCTCAGTCACCCCCTTCCATTTATTCTATTCCCCCATTTTGTTCATTTTTTAAGTTGTCACCTATTTTCTAGGGGTAATGTTTGTATGGTTTTAATTACATTGTTTATTTGTTTGTTTCTGCTTATTTTGTTTGTTTGCCTATTTGTTTGCTTTCACCACTATTGCCTTGATTCAGTCTATGTGTGTCATTGGGTGATTTTTTGTGCACACCTATACTTGAATCCATCCATATTCATCTTCTAACATTGACATCATGAATTTTATCATTGGTGTATTGTTTTCTATTTGAGTATTGGATTACGGGAGTCAGTCCTTATGCATATTTTGACCAAGTCTTCATGATGTTATACCATGATGCCTACCAACACCTGATAAAACAAACCTCAAATTCAAGAAGTCTATTTATCAATGGCGGCATCAACATCTCTTTAGCATCGACATCCCAGTTCACTCTCAATCATATCCCAAATAGAGTAATTAACCATGAAAGAATTTCAACCTTTATTAGTTTGGATGAGCATCTCCCTACTAGTAGGTTGCTCTAATTCATAATTACCCTCTATGATTTAGTTACCCTCATCATTATCTAATGAATCATGTTTTCCATAATTAGGGTCCAATGATTATAACTGCTTATGGGCAAATCATTGTATACCATCCCCACCTGTATTTCTCAATGATTATAATTGCCTTTGGGAAAATCATTATGTTGTCACCACTTTCTTTTTTCTATCCATATAGGGGCACATTATTATCTTGTTTGTGTATCTTAATTGGGGAAACTCCATCTTCTCAATGATTATAACCACCTTTGGGTAAATCATTGTGTTATCATACCACATTGCCACTATCGAGGTACAATGCTTATAACTACCTTTGGAAAAACCATTGTACATTGTACCACTTGCATTCTCAGTGATTTTGACTACTTTTTCAAAATCATTATGTTTTCACCCCATCATATTTTCTTTCTTTGGTCCCCTCATTTTGCTTCTTATCTAGGAACCATTTGTAGACCTACTTGTGCCAACCATTCCCTCGAGGAGGAATCATATAATTAGTTTATCATTATTGTAGTTGTAGGCATACATGACCTTTTCATTCTTTTAGAATACATTACTATTCTTATATCTTGCAACACCTTCCCAAATAGGGGCAAATTATACACACCTAAATCTAGCCACCAATGGCCTCCAACTAGGGTTTTGACCAATTTTCACCTAAAGTGCATAATTTGGCCTAAAAACACTAAAATGCATTAAATGAGTTGAAATTGATATATTCAAGTTCTGATTTTGGATAGAGTATCATTAAATGGGCAATGTAATTTATGGGCCAGCTAACTTTGATCAGATCATTTCAAGTCAAAATACCAATTTTGCACCTAGGTACTTTGGATTGCTCTTTTTTGTCAAATCTCTTACATGAGACACGTGCCTTTATTATTTGGTATTGGTAACATCCTAAATGGGATAACGGATCCAACACATTTGACATTGACTTCCAATTCTAATCCAGTCAAAATTTGGACCAATAACAAGACATTTTGACCAATTTGATTAATTTGTGCAATAAGAGTCAAAATTTGCACTAAAGTTGACTAATCATGTTTTAGGCTAATTAAACAAAATTAGGGCCTTAAGTTAATTTTCCATGGAACTTTTTGAATAAATATTTATTGAAAATTGATTTCTATTAACTGCATCATCAAGTGACATCATCATATGGGGTGGCATCCATAAGCCATAAAAACATAAAATATCAAGATTATGGGTCTCCCATGCCTCATTAAGACCCTCCATGCCTATTCAATACCACTCTATCCTAAATATTAATAGGAATATTTGTATAATGAATTTTATATTTGGATTTATTCATGGCCAAACATCTCGATCTTGAGATGGATGGTCATGGTTGATCCTCAAACTATTCCAAAAATCTATAAATAGGAAGCCTTGCCTATTGAATTTTAAGATATTTTATGCCAAAATTATAATGCCCAAATGCATTCAAAAATCATTTCATCTTAGTGTTATGATTCTAAATTGTTGAGCCAAGCCAAAGCCAAAGGTGCCAAGAGGAGATGACGGTAGCCACACTCCATTAAAGAAGATCTATTGAAGCACAAGCCGAGCAAGCCAAAGGAGCCTTTTGGAGCAATCAAGGATTTGGTAAGAAATTAGTGTTTTGTGTTCATATTTATTATGTCTTTCTATTTTTATTTGTGTTCTCAAATGGCTTTCCTTCACTAAGCTCTCCCTATTAACTAGGCCTAGAGATGTATGCTAGCTAGTGTGTTGGTTTTTCAATTTGATTTCATTTTGTCACTAACAAGATACTAACACCTCTCTTGAGTCAAATTCCTAGTTCACACTTACTCTAATTTTATCCTTGGCACAAGTATGAAAAATACAATTTTAACCTTCAATGCTTCAGATGTGGCTCTAATGATTCAATATAATCAATAAGTAAATTTGTATAGCTCTTGTAATGTAAGAATGTATGTCCCAAATGTCTCCTAGTAACTATGTATATATAAAAATATTTTTGAGTTTGAATTAAAGACCTATTCAAGTGCTAAAATAGACTCCACATAAAATCAAAAGGGCCAAATCAATGTATATAAGAGGAAACATTCCCAAAATAATAAATTAAAAATATCAAGGATCAAAATTGATTGAAATGGGTCAAGATCGATGGTTGATATTGATTGCAATGGTTAGAACTAACCTGGAATAATAACAACCTCTAGAAGATAAATGGGGTTAGAGATGTCTATTTTTGAAGCATGACCCAAGTGACTAGAAGGGAAAAGTGGACCACAAAGTCATATAAAATCAACAATCAAAATATAACCAAAAAACATGCACCGCTAAGTACTTAAGTCTTCATTAGAGACCCATATAAGTAAAGTGGATCTTTAGTGGGAAAGGGAAAAAGGTAGATTATCAAGGGTATAAAAATCTTCTCACAATTGGTTTTAAGGATGTTAAATTTGTTAAAAGTGATTCAAATGTAGTTTTATTAGTAGATAATTTGAGCTCTAGTGGAAATTTTGTTAGAGAGGAATAAGTAATGGATAAATAAATTTAAAAGTTTTGTTATTTATTTATAAAAAGCTTCCTAAATATTTAAATCTTAAATTTGGGAATTATAAGAATTAATAAATAGGGGGAAAATGAGTTCTATGCTATAAAATACAATTTGAATACTTTGGCTTGGGTGGATAGGGAGATTAATGAAGGGAATGAGAAAATTAAAAAGGAGGTATTTGTGAGAAGTTTGTTTGTGGGTGAAACTATGTGCAAATTTTTGATCTGATGCATTTCGAATCACCATCCATGATTCATTATCAAGTAATTCTAATGCATGTAACTATAGACCAATTTCCTTATAAATAAGTTTTCCATGTATTCTAGAGATGTTTAAATGGTCTAAGAATGGTGTTAATGTCAATGAACATTTCAGAACAATTTGATGAGAGAAAGGTCACTAAAATCTAAGATTATTTATCTATGGGTGTGCATTGGGGGAGAGAACCATAGCAAATGATTAACCAAAAAGGTGGAAGCCAAAGAAAGAAACATAGGAATAAGGGAAAAGTATTTAAAAGTTTAAATAATTTTAAACTCTAAGGTGCTACTTTTTATTAAACTTTGTTGGTCATTCAAATTTTAATTTAGAATTTTGATTCCAAATTATAAAGTGACTAAGTGAACTTAAAAATAAACCAAAGACTATGATAAACACAAGAAGGGAAATGTTATGATAAGTGACAATATTTTTCAACTTGTTAATTAATGGTCTCCATGCTTGATGAAATCCTATTCCTCCATCATGATTTATATTTTTGGCATGTTGATTGATCTCTATGGATTATCTCAACTTATGGTTTTTATAATGGTTTTTCACAATGATAACCCTAGTCTTGTCAATGTTAATGGAATGTTTGGTTTTAAGGGAATGTTCAGTGAGTGTTAATTTATCTAGATTTTCTATCTTGATGTCAATTGCATGCTCTTTGATCCTGGTTTGGATGGATCTCCTATTTCACTAATACAGGGAATACCAAAGGAACGCAATTTTGTAAACCCTACTTTTTGACCAAGGTTTTGCCTGGGCCTTAACTAACTTTAGAGACTATATTAGTTTGTTAACAAGTAAGAAGGTGGTGGAGATGTTTTAATGTTTCAAGATCCTAACAATCTTATTAGATACCCCTTCAATGTATGGTAAGAAGGCTACATGACCTGTTGTTGAGGTGTTAATTTTATGTTTCCTGGTTTAATATTCTCTAGCTAGTTTGAATGTTTTCAATATTTTCTTTCATTTGTATCCATTTTTCCTAAAAACCTCTCTTAAGTGGTCTAATTCTTATTTGAATTTATTATCATCATAGAATCTAAAGGCTATAGTGGCTAGTGTCTTTAACATACCTAATTTTTGGTCTAAGTGATGGTGAGAAGTGTAATGCAAATATAGGTCTGTGTGTGTGCTTTGTCTATACACTTTTTGTGCCAAAGAACCATCTATGTTGCGAGAAATGTGGACATATAAGAAAGGTAAACTTATTTCTTGCTCTACCTCTTTAGTAAATTAAATGCTTGGAACTAAACTATTGAGGTATGTGTGGAATTTTTCTAGGGTGTCAATTCCATGCTAAAAACACAAATTTGTGTCATATACATATATTTTCCACCATTTGGGTTTTAAAGGGAAAGAGTAGAGAGCTCTCTCTTCAAATTTTTCCAAAAATAAGTTTTCCACAAGTGGAGAAAGAGGGGAGCTCATTGTCATCCCTTTTGTCTATTCAAAGATGACCTTTTTGAAAGAGAAGAAGTTGGACCTAAGATAAATAACTACTAATTTAGTTATTTAACATTAGTACAACTTTGAAACATCAATCACATCCCCAATAGGAACCTTGGTGTATAGGGATACGAATTTGACCATTAATTAATTATCCTCCACTTTTATTTTATGTTTGATGAAGTTAATGAAATCAACAAACTCTCAAATAAAGGAAAAGGTTTTACCTCCTAAGGGTTTTAACTTTTTGGCTAAAAATGCTATAAGATTTAAGGTGGGGGAATCCATGGTATCTACTATTAGTCTAAGAGGAATACATGTTTTATGGATTTTATTTGCCCCATAGATTTTAGGGGTAACTTATTTGTTAGGAATAAGTTTCTTCTTAATCAAAACCTCTAGGGAAGATTCCTTAATTAATTTAGTATTTTTTTAGTTATTTTAGACACAGGGTTGCAAATGAGTTTACGGTAATTACCACTTTTATAAAGGTGATCTTCCATTTTGGTGTCATAGTATTTCCTATTAATTATTAGTATTGTGTTGCCCTTACCTACCTTGATGATACTACTACTACTATTATTATTTAAAGATTTTAGATCTCTCCGTTCCTCCTTGGTTATATTCCTGGATGGAGGTCAAGCATGTCTTAAAGAAACAACACAATCTTGTCTAAATCTGAATGTGATGTTAGAAGGAAGACACATTGATGCATTTTTTATGCCGATAATGAAGTATTTATGAGAGAGTAGTTACAGGGAAATAACAAAGATCAAATATTTTTTGAGCACATTAAAAGCATGCCTAGTAATTAAACATTCAATCAATTTACGACCAATTTATCTTCCTAATTATTTATGTTGTATGTGGCTATGGATCCAATGCATAGTCAATCTAATGATAAAATTCCCTATGAGAAACATTACAAGGATTTACAAGATGTAACAGATCAAATATATGGGATGATAGTTACTTTAAGAGAAAGGTTGAGGATTACAAGGAAGGAGTATTTTAAGTTGAAATGAGAGTTGGATTTGATGAGATTGAAGGCTATAAAATACAATGAATCTAGAGATTAAAAAATTACTGATTGAAAGGAATCAATGATCAAAACATATGAGATTTCATCCTAATTATCAAGATGTAGGCCTCATGAAAAGGTCTATGCATTGTATTTAAAAGAGTAGTGGATTAAATTTTATTTAGGAAGGTTGGATTACCTTTATATGTGAGTATGCCAAATATTGTTTTTTGAAATATTTTTTACTTATTTTCAATAGGGGAAGAAATTGTTGTATGAGGCTCATGTACACAATTTGGTTATACTTTTTATTTTGACTAGAATCCTAATCCCTTTGTTGGAGATGTTTTAGTGAGAGCCTTTATGTATTATATACAAAATGAAAACTCTCTTGGTAAAGATTACTTCTATTAAAAATATTTATAAAGGGAGTATCCTCTTTGGTTGAGAACTGAACATCCCAAACCTAATGAGTTAGACAAAAAAATAAACTTATGAAGAATGAATAGATTGAAGGACAATCCTTAAAGATGCATAATGAATTGTTGGCTTAGTATGAAAATTTAAGTAAGGAATTTGGTACAAAGGTGTATATATGTCATTGTGAAAGGTGATATGAGCTTTTTGTTCCTTTAATAAAAATGGAGTCTCGTTCTCCTTATAATTTGAAGGTTTTCATTTAGGATGGAACTTTATATTTATTCTATCATGATAGTTAGAACTAATTGTATTTGTTGAAGGTATCAATTCCCACCGTTATGATATCCAATCTCATATTAAAGGGGAAATTTTTCTATTGATTGTGATGAAGAGATGAAAATGTGAGAGGCCTTGGATTATTTAAGAGGTTATTATACTTTAATTAATGATATAAGAGTTGAGCCAAGATATCTTATATTGGTTTGTGAATTTGACATGAACAAGATGGTGGAAGGATACAAAATTTATTTGGATACAGTGTTGTTGATATTGGGGTTTTTTTTTTTTTAAAGTGTATGATTTTTAGTGGTGGTATTTATGTTGGTTTTTGTTATTTTAGGATATTGTTATAGAAGAGAAACTTTGATTAAAAATTGTCTTTTTGTTATTGAATATTTCAAATGGTTTTTTGAATTTCTAGAGTATTGTTTTAGAAGTTGGGTCATTGGTTATAATTTTTTTTAAATGAGTTGACATATTGCTGATGGTAATATTAGTAGTTTTTTTTTTATTGGTGTTTTTGAAGTCTTATTCAGATGGCTTATTCCTAATTTAGTTTGTGGATATTGGTTAATTGTTATAAAAGTTATATCCAGAGGTGGATTTTATTAGAAGATTAATATTTTTTGTTAGAGATGCTTTACTTTAGGATTTCCGTATTCTTGATTTTTTTATTTTTGTGGTGGATTTTGATAGGCCATCCTTTCCTATTTTTTAAAGGAATCAAGTATTTATGATTCAAATTTATAATAATTTATATTATGATAGGTTTATGGGGATATGAGATATGGATGTATAAGTTGGTTAGTCAATGCTTGTATTTAGAATATTAGGATATTGAGTTGATTCTTGGTGTTTTGGAGTGGTATTGGATATGTTTATTATGCCTTAAAAGATAGGCATATACAATGTTATAGTTTTGTTGCACAAGTTGGTGTAATAGTTATTGATAAAAGGCCTAATAATTTTGTTTTGGAATTATTTATCATGAATAACATTTTTTTGTGTAAAAGGATAGTTGAAATCAATTGATTGGTGAAGGAATATTTAATCCTCATTTTACTAATAAAAAACAAAAATACAAATACATTCTAAAGAATCATCATAAAATATAATATTTGAAGCAAGAAGAGTACACAAAATTTGTAGGAACTTATGAATCTAATGATAATAAGTCATCATCATCAAAGCTTTGTGTAATTTAAGTTGATGTGTAACAAATGTATTGTATATTTGATTTACCATTATGATTATACTTTTTTCATGGAGACTATTATATAATGATTACACCCTTTGTATCATATGTATAATTTCTTTACAAACATATTGTAATGGTTCTTACATTATATATATATATATATATATATATATATATATATATATATATATATATATATATATATATATATATATATATATAACTTCATCTTTGGTTCATTTGTTTGGTAAATTGATATATATTTTGATTTCAACTATTGATCTTGATATCAAAAATTTAAACATTTATGTATTTTATATGGTATTGTTCACATCCAATGTCTCCATGGTCATCCAACAAAAACATTGTATGATCCCATGGTAAGCACAAGACAAAATAGAGTGTGAATTATCTTTGGTCCCACTTTAAGAGGTAATATAAGATAACCAAGGGATTATTTATTAACTCCATTGTATCATATAATAGTTATGGAAGTATAGGTCTAGTTATTGAAGCTAAGGCCAAGTTTAGAAATATATTTCTCAATATATAGATTCAAATTTGACCCATTATCAACCATTATATCATCTTTTATTTTTCCTTATATAAAGAGTAGGCCATGTATGAATAATCAAGTGGCATATATTATTCATTGAAAACTATTTTAATATGCATTACTTTATTCTTTATTAAATCAACAACCCTAATAAATCCATCAAGTGAATGTTATTTGTAATCCATATGTATAATGTTATACTTTGGTTTGTCAACTATATGGACATTGACAGTTTCATTGATTACTCCTTGGGAGCAAATGTTTAATTTTTCACACTTGGATTTATGTGTATCATTTACATAAATTTGGCCATTATCAATTAAATATTGAATCTTATGTCAAAAATTAATACATATATTTACAACATGCCCTTGAAATCTATGAAAATCACATTATGTGTTGACATCAAAGTACTTAGGTAAATTGTCTCAAAGTATCCAATTATATTATTTCTATTAAAGTACTTATGTTTCATGTAAGTAATTTTTTTAAGACATTTTGAAGACTTTCATTTAATCTTGTAAATTATGTACCTTTTGTTGAGATAACACAAGATTTTGAGATGGCTTTTCTATAACATTTATCATTTTCTTGGTATTACACATGTTTTGAAACTTGTGTTCATTTCTCTTAGTCTTGAAAATTTATTTATTTTTAAATTTTAAGCTAAATGGAACATTGGTCTCATACATAAGCATATTTCCATCTAAAAACTTGATCTCAAAGATTTTAACTACTTGACAAAGTTAATTAAAAGATTGATAAGTGTAGAAAGCTTTATATATATATATATATATATATATATATATATATATGACAGTAAATCACTGATAAAAATACTTTGAATCTCACTATCATGTCATTGATGAGTCATCATAGTGCTCAATGTCTTGAACTTAAGCACATACTCACTAGTAGTTTCATTTGATTCTTGTGTAACTTGAGATAATTATGTTGATGTAACTTTTGGACCAATGTTGATTGAATAATATGCCAAGAAATTATCCACTAATGATGTGCAATAATGTATAGATCCATGTGTCAAAACATAAAACCAATTGAAAGTATAATTATATAAAATTTCTTATAAATAATTTAAGCAGTAAATGTGCAAAAAATATAGACAACAATAAAATGATAAAAAATAATGAGAAAGGTCTCCTTTCCATTAAATAATACAAAATTAGGTGAAATAAAACTAATATAAAATTTATAATCAAGTTAATTATGAGCTAAAGGGTTTAATATAATTTCATGAGAAGATAAGTAATCACGCAGCTTACATCACCCTTGAGAAATCAATTTGACTTATTGTTGAACATCATGTAAAGTTTGCATCATAGTGGTAATTTTAAAATTTTGGGGTGGAATAAAAGTGGTATGAAAAAAATGAATGGAAGAAATCAAAGAAATATTAGCAAAATTAGAATAAAATTTTGAAACTATAGATGTTTGGATCAAATGAATAGTAGAGACAAGTCAAGTGTTTTGAAAATTTTGAGAAGGCATCATAATATTTTGAACACTTGGAGGAATTAGGGTTGGAGAAGCAATAGGAGCATTTTGAACATTGAATAATATAATTTTTTTCTAAAGAATGGATATTAGAAGAAATAGACAAGAGTAGGATTAGGAGGAACCTTTGAAACATCATGAAGATGAACATTTTATCAAGCAATTTATCTTAGCATATTAATAATTTAATATATATTAATAGGGTTTGTCATAAAAAACATTAATATATGTAATGGGTTCAATGATATTTTATTCATCTATTTTAGCCTCATAGTCATAATCACCTTCACAATCATACACATCTTTTACATTATTGTCATTCAAATAAGGTATACCATTTCCACTTGAATTTTCGAAATCCATGTTACTTATACAAGTTTTATAATAAAGGAATGATCTAAGAAAATATTTAGCAAACACTTATAGTAAGACAAATTGAAATACGAAGCTAACACATCACACAAGATTTTGGAACAAACACAAAGAAAATAGGGATTAAATTATATAGCATGAATCATCACAAAGCCTAAGCCAAGGAAACACTAGGAACAATCAAAAGTTATCCATAATATGAGAGAATAATTCATAAAGGTTTAAAAAACCTTACCCAAAATCTTATAACACAGGTTTATGTTGGTATAATAATTAAAAATATGAACTTTGTATTTAATTTTTACTTAGGTAATTTAGTTTTATTAGCTTTGTTGATTTATTCTATTATGCACACCACCTAGATTTACATTAGGATAATTGGAACTCATAGTTTGACCACTTCATCTCTAATGTACCTATTCTTGTGGAGGTTTTTGCACACATGTCTATTGCATAGTCAAAAACCAAGTTGGACTCGAACTCTTGATTTTGATATATTAGATAACTTGTATTTTTAAATTGAAATCTAGTTATTAATCATATCATTTATTTAGTTTATTTTTAATAACTTGTCTTATTATTTTTATTTCTTACAACAAATTTTAATTTTCCTAGAGTGATTCATAATTATGGTGATATAATCATGAGCGTTTGTCTACTCTTTCATGTGTCAAAGTAGGTTTTCCTAGTTTGCATTGTGGATTTATGTATATTTTATCAATCCTACATTCTCACACTACTAACTAGGTCCCTAAGAAAGTTTTTGTGCTAAGCCACTTTCTATTTTTCAAAATCAACTTCTGGGTTTATTTTGTTTATGTTAAAACTATAAAATCTGGGTATTGTTTTGAGTTTATTCTATTTGATTTTTTTGGGTGCATGCCACTATTTTCCATTAATAGTACTTAGAAAAATACACATTATATATATATATATATATATATATATATATATATATATATATATGTATATATATATATGTATATATATATATGTATATATATATATGTATATATATATATATGTATATATATATATATGTATATGTATATATATGTATATGTATATATATGTATATGTATATGTATATATATATGTATATGTATATATGTATGTATGTATGTATATATATATGTATGTATATATATGTATATATATATATGTATATGTATATATATGTATATATATATGTATGTGTATATATATATATGTGTGTGTGTATATATATATGTGTGTGTGTGTGTGTGTGTGTATATATATATATATATATATATAATGTGTATTTTGCTAAGTACTATTAATGGAAAATAGTGGCATGCACCCAAAATAATCAAATAGTATAAACTCAAAACAATACCCATATTTTATAGTTTTGACATAAACAAAATAAATCTAGAAGTTGATTTTGAAAAATAGAAAATGGATTTTAAATTGAAATCTCATTATTAATCATATCATTTATTTAGCTTATTTTTAATAACTTGTATTATTATTTTTATTTCTTACAATAAATTTTAATTTTCCTAGAGTGATTCATAATTATGGTGATATAATCATGAGCATTTGTCTACTCTTTCATGTGTCAAAGTAGGTTTTCCTAATTTGCATTGTGGATTTATGTATATTTTATCAATCCTACATTCTCACACTACTAGCCAGGTCCCTAAGAAAGTTTTTGTGCTAATCCACTTTCTATTTTTCAAAATCAACTTCTGGGTTTATTTTGTTTATGTCAAAACTATAAAATCAAGGCATTGTTTTGAGTTTATTCTATTTGATTTTTTGGGTGCATGCCACTATTTTCCATTAATAGTACTTAGAAAAATACACATTTTAATTGTTTGTATATATATTTCAAAGCTTCTAATTTTTTATACTTTTTGAAAGTTTTGATTTGCAAGATAAACAAGGAATAACAAAGAAGACAATATGTTTTTTGCTCTTTTTTGCAAAAACATGGGTCAAATTTTACATCACTAGATTCTTCTCATCAAGAGATTTTGAAAAAAAGTATTGATTTTCAAAAAATGGAGCACAAAGGCACATGTGGTGAGCATTTGAAGGTGAAAGGAAATTTGTAAGGTTTCATTTGGTAGGGGGTAATGCCCTATTACTTTTTAGGTGGATTTTTTGGGTAGTGCCACCCATTTCCACCTCCACCACTGCCTAAGGGAGTCTCAATTTTTCTATAAGCTTAATATGTGAATAATTTTGTTCACTTTAAAACCAATGTGTTGTATTTAGTATGTTGTCTATGAGAATGGTGGTAATTTATTTTCTCTATAATACGTTAAGGGGTCGAATCCCCCTTTAAACTTTGTTTAATCACTTTTCTCAATGTATTAGTATAAATAAAATACTTAGCACACATTGAAATAAGGTTATATGTGGTGTGATGGTTAGAGGAGACTTGTACTCTAATTTTGTCTTAGGTTTTGGATACAATTCCCACCCACTCTAAATTATTACTCAATGTTTTTTTCATAAGCACTAAGTGACCTTGTTGAAATTTTTTAGCCCCTAAGGGCTTACCCCTCACTAGTGTAACTCTCTTTTGTAGTGGAAAACTTCAGAGGCTTATATATTTTGATCTAAAAGGCCTAAGAGGTATTCATTTTTTTCAAATTATGTATTATTTCAAGATCTACATAGTGGTGACATTGAATTTTCAGATTGAGCAACTATATTCCCATAAATTTCAATTTCCTCTAGAATTCACTTCACGGTCTTCATTTTTTAGACCTTAGGAAGGTCATATCTTTTGGCAGAGAACTCATAGTGAGGTGATTTTTTTAAAGTGAATTTTTTATATTATGTCTTTGATATTTACCTATAATAAAAAATTTACCTTTTGAAAGTGTAAAATACCATGTAAACACGCTATGTAGAAAGTGCCACTTTATTTTTGCTAGGGGATCAATTTTAAATTCTAGGAGGGTTTTATTCATTGTATAAACCATATCATTATAAGTAATTTAGGAGGGTTATTTTCCATATTATTGAGTGTTTTATGTTTAAGTATCATTCCAAGGTTTTGTTTTATCTTATTCTAAATGGCTTCATGCCACAAACTCCACACTATCAAGCAAGCCAATAATAACCTACAATGAAAAAATGATATGGTCTTCTATGAAATATGTTCACTTCATGAAGATAAGATTAAGTATGTAGAAGAGAATAGGAAAGTCACAAAATAAAATTTATTTCTCCTTTCCTTCATTTTTGACAAGGATGCCTTCATACCCACATTACAAGACATAACTACACATTTGTAACATCAGATTGATACATTGAACTTAGATTTTTTTATGTCTAGTTCATCATGTGATTCACTCATGTTCTTGAATCCAGCACACATCCACTTGATGTGCTTTTAAAATGTGACCTACCAGATTCTGAGACACCTATTGTATCTAATGTTCCTATTGCTACACCTCCTTCACACCCTACTTCAGATTCACCTACATACATGCTTGGTTATTTTGAGAAACATACTACTCCATTTGGTTCTTTCATACTCCATTCCATGGGTCATCTTAGTGGAGGTATTGAAAAACATTCAAAAGTCATATTTATCCTATCAAACCTATTCTATAGAATTTTGGTTGTGATGCATATGTTTTAGGTTCATTTTAGTATGCCAAATCAAAAATAAAATAATTGACAAACATAACATCTCAAGCATTATACCTTGGTTTGGGTAAGACTAAATGAAAATAACAAATAAAAAACACAATCAAAGTGATTATACCATCTTCATAGACATTCCTTCTAAGTTGGATTAATGGTGTGTTGAGCCTGAGATGTAAAGCTTTGAGTCTTTTTCAACGTCGCAACATGGTCACATGGGCAACATCTCCACTTACACTATTGAGTAATTGAGTAATTGGAATAGATGAAAGAAATGGTTGAAGATAATTAGAATAAATGTTGAAGGCTTGATGTTTGAAAGGCTACTAAAATGGCAACACTTCATTGTGTGTTTAAGACTTGTGAATAACGGAAACTAGCCCTTGTATTTATAGATTCTACAAACTAATTTTGATCAACATTGGATGATGATCAAGTTGAGTGGATTATAATCATCCAATCTTGGATGAGTTATGCCATTGATAATTATGGTTGAGTATGCATTGATTAGGCATGGCTTGTAAATTATGATATTATTTGATATTTTACAAATGCTTGAAAATTTTCATGATGATGTCATGATCCCTTATATTTACCTATGATATCATGATGATGTTGTCAAACACTTGGACACTTTCCAATAGAATTTAGGAATAAATCCAATTAATGAATTTATAAAATAGGGAATTCTAAAAGCTATGGAATTTCCCATTAGATAAATATTATGTTAATTAACAAAGGTTAATTAACTCAATGAAAAATGATGTGACTTTTTAAAATTGAAGAAACGTCTAACGTCATTAATCTATAACATCTCTTTCATAGTTGTAAGTTGACTCAGGGTGAATTAAGTGAAGTTGATGATTGTGTGTAGTGTTTCCCCAATCAAAGATGCCCCAAATACATTTTAGAAGTTTCACACCAAGTGTGTAGGTAAATTTGGGTGTTTTAGTGATTTATAACTTGATTTATGCATTATCATATTAATTCATTCTTATTAAAAATTTGACATGAAAGTGATGAGAATTGAGTGTCTACATTTTACCCCTATTTGAAAGGGCATTACCAAATGAATGAAAAAGTTGTTAAAATGATTTAATAATGATGTATTCCCATTTTGTTAAATCTTGTTCAATTTAATAAAAAATATTTCACAATGATGCCCTAAACAATTTTTGGGATACCCATGATTCCCCTTCAAGGGGTTGGCCAAAAAATAAGTTTGATGGAGGGGCCCTTGAAAGGAAGAAAATGGACAAGAAGAATGAAATTAACTCATGAATGAGATTAATTCAAGTGAGTTAATAATTGCACATTTTGATATCTGATGATGATAGAGTAGAAAAATGATTTACCCCAAATAGGGGGGAATTGGGAAGGATGCATCCCAATATGAGTGACACACTTTAAATTTCCCCAAACATGGTGAAAGTTATAAGCTTAGAGAATTATCTAGCCCAGAACATGTTATACACTTTGGTTTTACCCCAAATAAGGTGAAAGCTATGAGATTAGAATTAGAATAAAGAGTGAATAATTAAATTGAAAAACATAACTCAAGGATTGAACTGGTTATATAGATTAAAGATGAGATGAATGATGCAAACGTAGGTGTGATGGTATACTAAATTTTTAAATAATGAAGAAGCCACAAAAAACTAGGCACACAAGAATACTCAAAGGTAATTAAAGAAAGGATTGGAAGAATAAAATGATGGTTGAATAATAATGAGATAATGGTTACCGAGCTAACCCCATAGATTAAATGTAGTTGAGCACTACCTACATAATCTAAATGGACCTCAGGTCGATGTAGTTCTCCCAAGATGGGATAAAATGGATGAGGAAGAATAGAATAGATGATTTGATCCAATGTTTGACAAATGTGTATGACTCTCTTTTTATTACATGCTCATTTGGATATGTATGTCCTAATGAGCGTGCACACACACACACACACACACACACACACACACACACACACACACACACACACACACACACACACACACACACACACATATATAATGTTTAATTGTTCTAATTTGATCAAAGAAAATGTGATTATGAAATGTGATCAAAGATGACTGAAATGAATTGATTAAATAATGAATGATTTTACAAGGGGGTAAATCACCACCATAGCATGACTTTGTATATAATCCTCAAGCACTTTATTTTTAATGTAGCACATGATGGTATGCACCATGATATAAAACACCATCATTCCCTAGTTGTATTGTACATAAGGATTGACTCCCAATCCCATAAATAAATGACACAAACACACCATGATATGGAGAAAATAAGATGAAATTTTATTTGTATGCCAATTGATGGACTCAAGTACAAGTGCAAGGAATCACACTATGAATGCATATGGACTGAGTCAAGGTACACCAAAAAGCAAACAAATAAATAAGTAAATAAACACACACAAAGCTTGAAAATAAAAGCAACAAAAAGCATCTTGTCATTAACCAAGTCAAAATCCTTGTGTGAAGGCTCAATTGAATGATAAATGGATGGTGCCCCTATGCCAAGATTCATGCAATGGGACAAAATGGGGATAAACTATCCTAGAATAAGCTCTACACTTTGATTTTCCCCAAAGAGAGCAAAAGCTACAAGATAAAATGGATTTTTACCCCACGTAAGGTAGATTTGGGAAGGACACATCCCAATGGTTGCTAAAATGATTGGATCAAGGGATTATTGACTAGATTTAGTAAAATAACAATGTTTTTGAATTTTGTGTCTTAACATCTCTCATGGAGATTTTAAGCCTTTTCAGATGTTTAAGATTTTATGGATATATATCTCTCATGGATATTGTAAGTCTTTTCCAAATTTTTAGGATTTTTGGAATTTCAATGTTTTGGTTGCTTTTGGAATAAATATCCACAAAGGATAACTAGTAAAGGGAAAGCATGTTCTAGCACCGAAGTGGATAATGACTCCTAAAATAGTGAAAGCATAGGAAATGGCTCATAAAATGGAGAGATCATGGGGTAATTGTGGTTGAGTTAACCTTAGAAACTCCATGTGACTAAGTGCTATCTACATAGTCCAAACGAACCTAAGACCATTATTGTTCTCCTAGAATGGGAGATAATAATGACTAAAGGACAAATGGATAATAATGGATGACTATGAGGGAAGGGACTAGGAGTCTCTAATGAAAATGTCACATGAGAATCAAATGTGTCTAGTCTACAAAGTGTCATGCAAATAATATGCTAAAAAATCCCAAAATAGGTCTCAATGTACCTTCTACTTCTATAATAAGGTCAAGATGGAAAAGCCAATGGGCAAGATAGGATGGGTTTGGATGAATATAAGATGCAATGAGATGGCCAAAATGGATTGAATGGAATGGTATGGTATTCAATTTAAATGAGGTTTACCCCAATTGTCAAGGTACTTACAAACAATAAATTATTTACATAGGTGCTAGAAACCTAGTTTTCATCATGGTAGTTTCCCAAGGCACCACAAACATGGTTTTCACAGTTGGACAAATTATTTATCTTTATCTTTTTTTTTTTTTTTTTAAAATAATTTTTAGCATCTCAACTCAATGGAGGATTATAGAATGCATAATATTGACCCTTTTAATGCCTAGCCTATACCTGCTCTGAACAACTATTCTGTTAATAACCTATTGTTGATTTGGACTACATTGTTGCTATCATGATCATCATTGGTTATTTATTTTGCTTCTTTCAAACCTATAAACAAGGTGTCTTCATAATCTATATGAAAGAGAGTGCTACCAAGTAGGTAAAGAAAGATAGGTGTTGGATAAATGATCTGATTTGGTAATGTAATATAGGAGTTGAATGAATAATATGATCACAATGGAATATATAATTATTGGTGGACAAATGAAGATTAGGATTTTTAGTCACACACATTTTTGTTGATTCTAGATTAGATATTATTTTGGTTGTGGTGGGGTTAAAGACCTTTGAAAATTCTCTCAATAAGACCACAAGATTTTTTTTCCTTAGGTCTAAAAGTTACTGCAATTTGAATAATGTTTATATTAACAGTTGTGTTGATATTGACTTCAATAATTTCCTCATAAAAGAATGAGGAACTGATTGGCTCAGTTATTATCACCTTAAAGAGTTTTTTACCAACAAATTATTCTTTATTTGTATTGCCTTATAGCACTTCAAACAAGGTTTCTCTAAGGGACATTGAATTTTGATTTTGATTATCATCTAATGCCTTAAACAAGGTTTCACTAGAATATTTTGAGTTTAGACTTTAATTGGGCCATAGTGCCTCAAACAAGGTTTCACTAGGATATTATTCTTCTACTTGAATGTTATCTTGGATCCCTAGAAATTTTACAATTGATATGTCATCATGGAAAAAGTTCAAAAATGTGTGATTCTATCAGTCCTAATCAATTGATGTGGGAGGATGATTTCAATATAATGGATAGGCTAGATTATGTTAAATGGATGTGTAATGTCAAAATAATTGTAAGAGGTATCATAATTTTCATAGAGAATACTAGGATAACTTATGTCGATGTTGAAGAAAACATTCTCAAAAATTGTGGAAGGATCACAAATATTTTCAAGTGGATCTATCAAGACCGTGTAGCCAATGTCATAATTTCCACTAATGTATTATGATTCTAAAACTAATTTTGACTCAAATGGATCTAGTAGAAGTGAATAACTAATGCTGTAACATCCACTAATGTATTCTAATTTTGAATCTGATTCTGACTTAAATGGATTTGAATATGATGTTGAGACTGATGTTGATTCTACTTTTGATGCTAAATCTGATATTTGTTCTAGAATGCAACTCGATTTTGATATTGGTTCTAAAATAGAACTTGATTATAATGTTGATGCTAAATTTGATGTTGTTTCTAGAATGGAACTTGATTTTGATAATTATTCTAAAATAGAACTTATTTTGATGCTAATGTTAAAAATAATGTTGGTTCTAAAATGGAACATGTTTTTGATGTAAATGTAGACATAAAAAGGGCTTGTTGAATTGTGTTTTCCACAAGTACCTTGTTTAATTTTCATTTGGAAATGAAGGCTTTAAGACAAAAGAATTTTCTAAAATGGGAAATGATTTGAAATGGAATAAATATGGTATGTCACTCAATAATAATGGGCACTTTAAAGTTGGCCTCATTGAATATGGGTCCTTCATTAAAAAGGGGTGATGTGTCAAAGATAGATGAACTATCAAAATGAGGTTCATCAACATGAGGCTGATCAAAGATGGGTGATTTGACAAAAATGTCAAAAATGGGTTGACTATCTTTATCTTGATTTGGAAGTGGATGAATTTGATTATGCTTAGGAAGGGGATCATGACATATCTGATCGAGTAGTTATCAGACTTGGATGGACTTGGGTCTTAAATAGATAATGGCCTTTAGAGGGGCAATGATTGGATCAACTATGGATTTAAGACCAGATTGGTTATTAGAGGTATTTATTCTATCTAAATAAGTCTATTTAATTGATCTATAGGAAACTTAGGAAAGAATTTGGCTCCAAACTTTAATAACCTTATAAGGGATTTGTCTTTGCTCTTAGAAAGCTTATTCTTAATTTGGATTTGGCTAAAGGATGGCCATGATAGAACTAAATTAATTTATTGCCTAAATAGGTTTGGATATGACATAATTTGAATTTATTTAGATTATTCCCCCAAGCAAGAATTCATGCAAGGGAAATTAGATTGGAATAAAATTTGGTCCCAAAGCAGGTAGTCTTGGTATTTTTATTGGATTTCCTTATCTTGATTAAAATGGGAGAAAGGATGAATGACATGACTTCATCACTCTGAACCAAAATGTGTAGGAGCTTGAATGGAAAGACAAGAAGTAATTAGAATTTGAAATATGATTGATTCAGAATAATTAGATATGGTTGAAATAAAACTAATTTAGCATTGTTATAATATTTGACTTTCAAGTTATCTTCAAATAGTTGACTTTGGTCAAAGTTGACCAATTTGGAACTAGGTTTAGAATTTGGTTCAAGATGAACCCGATTTGGATTTGATTAGCTTGGTATGTGGTTTAAGATGAACTTGATTTGGCTTTGACTTGGTTTTGGATTTGGTTCAAGATGAACTTGATTTGGATTTGATTTTGAAATTGGTTTTGGTTCAAGAAGAACCTTATTTGGCTTTGATTAGATTGGTATGTGGTTTAAGATGAACCTAATTTGGATTGATTGGCTTAAAGAAGGAATGTGGTCAAAAGTGACCCAATGTGAATAATCTATTCCAAACTAGATTTGGGTCCAAATGGACCTGACTTTAATGATTTTTAATTGGAAAACATAATGGTACCACACAAATAATGTAATGGTATAATCAAACAACATAATGCTAAGATGGGATAAAGATGGCCTAAAAATTGGCCAGGGTAATGCCTCATTTTGTAATTATAATATGGAAATGCTTTGGAATTAGCATAATGTTGATTTTATTTGATTTTGTTCAAAGGTTTTTAATCAATATAGGTCATGAAAAAAATCAAACAAGACACTCATAAAGAATAAGCCCTATTTTTAATGGTAAATTAGATGTGCAACCAAAGTGTAGTCCACATAACTACCTTACTTGAAGTGGTGACATGTTGATTTCACTCAACCCTCATTTCAAGTGGTATGCTATGAAATCTTAGGGGAGGTTTATTTCCCTTGAACTACACATCATTTGTGACAAATTGGTCTTAGTCTAAAGTTTTAACAAAGCTATCTAGATGGTCCCCAATAGACCTTACAATATGTGGGGCTCAAAATTTGTTGAAGAAGAAATATTAATGGAATATTTGTCAAAGGGTCTAATCCCTCCATGACCACTTCATCTGTAGGATTTTAATGAAGTGCTACCAAAAAATCAAGGTTTGAGGGGTATGGTCTGAGGTTTGTATTAGAGCATGAAAGGCCTATCACTACATGAATGCACTTGAAACATGCATCTGCTCAACCAATAATGACCAAATATAACCTCTATTTATATACCCCATTGAATATATGGGTTGGTACATACATTGAGGAGTGAAGTCCCAATCACCATTCCCTATAAACTTGCAATAAGGATATGGAATCCACCCCACACAGTCAAAAGGAAAGGAAATAAATGTTATTTCTAATTCTTGAGACCCCATGAATGAGTAAGATAAGAGCATAATGTAAAATTTATTTTAGATAAAACAAGAAGTAATCTATGTGGTTTTTGGTCACCCAGGATCCATAAAGGGGTCAAGGGGAGAGCATAGGGACAAAAATATTACATAATAAAGCAAGAAAGTAGAAAAACACTTAAGCAAATGATGATAAATTAAGTATTTTAAAATCACTAAATCAAAGTGTTGGTTCTTTGATTAAGCACTAGATTGAAATGTGAATTAAAAACATGCTTTATTTGGCAATAAATACACATATTTGGCTAGTATAACTTGTGATAAATAATTTATTAGTTTTAAAAGTGGTCTTTTGCCTATGAAGGAAGTTAAAAATTTGATTGTTTAACTCACAGGAAAAATACACAGTGCAATGTTAGAAATCAATAAAACATAAAGTTTTACCTTTCACAATCACATCATTTTGTAGGTTGATATCATCGATACACAAGTCATTATCAATGTTAGAAATTTTTTTCCATCATTTTTAATTTATATGGATTCAAATGTGTTTATACCATTTTGGTACTTTATCATCAATGCACGAGGTGTTATCATCGATACACAAAACATTCTTGCCAATATCAAAAAATGATAGGAAACATAAAAACATAATGTTACCTTGGTGATCCCATCAATTAGTAGGATTATCTCACCATTTAGTAGGTCATTATTATCATTAGGTTTTTTGATCTCACCATTTGAGAGTTCAAATATATCAAAGTGATCCAACTCTTTGACAATGTGATCTTGTCAATACATAAAGTGTTCCTATGAATGTGTAAATCACTCTTGCCATTCTGCATTGTAATCTCATTGATACATAGAGTGTTTTTATTGATGCATAGAGCATTCTTATTATGTTATTGAAAAATTAGAAGACATAAAAAGAGTGGAAAATATGATATCATTGTTACATTGGTTGATATCAATGATTACGGGCACATACCCACCATTACAGAGGTCAAACTTCCTGATATTAAAAAATGTAGATCATGATTAAAAGAGATGTTAGTTCATGTTAGTATGACAAATCAAACATAAAATAATTGAAAAACATAACATCTCAAGAATGATCCCTTAGTCTAGGTAAGACTAGAAGCAAAGAACAAATAGAAAACACAATTAAAGCAATTATACCTTCCTCATGGACATTCCTTCTAATCTAGATTAATGATGTGATGATCCTAATATGTAGAGCTTGAAGTCTTTTTTAAATGTGATGATGTGGTCACATGAGCAACATATCCCCTTTAACTATTGAGTAATTAATCAATTAGAAGAAAATGAAATAAATAGTTAAAGATAATTAGAATAAAGGTTGAAGGCTTGATGTTTGAAATGCTAATTAAATGGCATAACTTCGTTGTATGTTCAAGACTTATTAATAATGGTAAATAACCCTTGTATTTATAGATTCTATAAATTTATTTTGATAATCAAATGATGATCAAGATGATTGGATGAAAATTGTTCAATATTAGATGACTTATGTCGTTAATAACTATGATTGAGTTTTCATTGATTAGGCATGGCTTGCAAATTATTATATTTGTTTGATATTTTAAAAATGTTTGACAACTTTCATGATGATGTCTTGATGATGTCACGGTCCTTGATATTTTCCTATGATGTCATGATGATGCCATCAACCACTTGGTCACTTGCCATGAGAATTGAGGGATAAATCCAATTAATGAATTTAGAAAATAGGTAAGTCTAAAAGCTATGAAATTTCCCATTAGAGGAAGATTAGGTTAATTAACTTAATGAAAATTGATGTGACTTTTGAAGTTCAAAAAACCATTCAGCCTAATTAATCCAAAATGTCTCTTACATGATTATAATTATCATAGTGGACCACAATCAAGGATAAAAATGGATAGGATTAAATACATGAGGCTAAATATATATGGAGTGGTTAAATTTGAAGAACAACTCATAAGAGAAAGAAGCTTGTTTTCACAACAAAAATTTGCATTAACATTATTCTACCAAAAATTACATAGGAAGGTACATTAAATAGTGAGGAATTAAGTCACTCAATAAGGTAATTAACTCAACTCACAATTGAAAAATAAATTAAAGTATGTTTCCTTTAATGACCTATTATTAGCCTAAGGAAGATAATTATAACATGTAGGTAAAACCATATAGTTTGAATAAGCCTACACTAACACCCCCTTTAAGCGTAGCTTAGGTGGGTAGAAGAATTGGGTCCTAACACAAAGCCTTGATGATCCCCTAGAGGAGGAAGAAGACAGAGCTTCTCAAACCCCAAGCAGAGCCCATAATTGAAGATACTTACTCCCAGTAAAATATTTGGTGAATATATTATCAATTTTCTTTGTTGTCTAGATGTAGCAGAGATCAATGACTTGCTCATATATGAGTTCCTAAATTAAATTCATATGAGTCTCGATATGTTTGGTTCATTAATGGATGATCATATTCTTGCAGGTCTAGATTGTGTTTCATTTATCCTAAAAGATGACTATTAGTCTTCAAAACTAGATGTCAAACTCAATGAGAACTCCCTGAGGCCAAATAGCCTTAGTGGTAGCATTAACAACTCATCTGTATTTTTCCTCTATAGAAGATAAAGCAATATAATTATACTTCTTACTTGACCAACTAATCAGACCTGAACTAAGGGAGAAACTGTAGCCTAAAGTAGACTTATGATTTTGAATATCACCAACCCAATCTGAATATATATAACCAATCAAGTGAGTGTTAATGCCTACTCCATAGTGAATCCTAAAAATATGAGTACCCTAAATGTAGTGAAGAATATGTTTAGCTATTTTTTAGTGTAACTCATGTGGTTCCTACATGAATGTGGAGACCATGGCCACTGCATATGAAATTTCAAGTCTAGTGTGTGTAAGGTAGATGAGACTACTAACAAGTTGTCGATATGAAGTAGCATCAACCAAAGGAGATGGATAATTAGTCTCAAGATTCACACTAGATAGAAAAAGATTCAAAGTTGTATTGCAGTCAATAATGTTAAACCTTGCAAGCAAATAAAGAGCATACTTGGATTGTGCAATAGTGATCCCAAATTTATTTAGAGAAATTTAAATCCAAAGGAATTAGTGCAACAATCCCAAGTTAGTCATTGAGAACATTTTAGATAAAGCATATTTCACTATTATGATGGTGGATGGAGAACTTCATGTTATCAACAAGTCATCCACATAGAGAACCAAAATTAATAGTGAATCATCCTACCATAAAATGTAGACATTTCAATCAGAATGACATTTGATGAACCTAATTAAAATAAGAAATGAGTCCATCTTAGCATACAAAGCTTAAGGAACTTGTTTAAATCCATAGATAGATTTATAAAGTTTTTAAAGTGAGGAATCTTCCATAAATCCTTGTAGTTGTTCCATTATATTTCCTCTTTGAGGTCACCATGAATGAAGGCACTCTTCACATCCATATGATGAACATCCCAATGATGTGTTATGAAAATGGAAAGAATGATTCAGATCAAATTCATTTTGGCAACTGGGGAAAATGTCTCAGTATAGTCAATGTTAGGTACCTGAGAAAAACCCTTTGCTACCAAACATGTTTTGAAATTTTATATGGACCCATCTGCTAAAAATTTTATTTGGTAGATCCACCTACATTGAATAAGTTTTCTTCCCTTAGGAAGAGGGAATAAATCTCAAGTGTTGTTTCTTAGTAAGAAACCATATTCCTCTTTCATAATAGTATCCCACTTAGGAGTTCTTGATACCTTGAAAAATGACTATGGATCAGAAGCAGATACAATGAAAGCATGTGGGGCATTCTAGAATTATGAATGGGTTCACCTAGTGTCTGATGAATCTTCATACCATTAGATAGTAATTTTTAGTGTCTATTTAGCGTAGAGAGGACTAGTGCTCATAGAGTCAGGAGGATATTCCTCATCCTATAAAGATATTCTAGAAGAAGGAGGAGGTAAATCCTCATCACTACTATCATCATCAAAAATAGATAAAGAATTTGGATCATCAGGAAGCTACTTAGGTGGATCTAAATCATCAGCACTATCATGAAATCTTAGTGCATCCAAGAAAGAGGGAGGGGTCTCATGTGTAGAGTCTTGAGGACCCTCTTGAAAGTGAACACTCTTCTCAACTAACAACTCATGAGTGGTGGGATGGAGAATCTTATATCTCTTAACACCCTTAGGATATCCAATAAAGATGCAAGGATGACTCTAAGGTTCTATTACCTTATGTTTCTTCTTCAGAATGCAAGCCATTATAGGAGATCTAAAAACTTAGAAGTGTTTCATTCTGGGTTTTTAACCACTCTAATCTTCAAAAAGAGTGCCTCCCTTCAATGATTTATGAGGAAATTAGTTCTAGATATAACGCACAATTTTTATGACCTCAACCCAATATTAAGGTGCAAGAGACTTGAGTGTGGCATATAGTTGGCCATTTCCTTCAAGGATATGTTCTTTCACTCTACAAAACCATTCTATTGAGGACTATATGGAACTGTACATTGTAGATCAATCCCATATGATGTACATAATTACTCAAAATGGTTACTAACATACTCAACACCATTTTTGGTGTGTAACATATTAATGGCTTTACCTTATTATATTTATACAATCACCTTGAAGTTCTGAAAATGGTCAAACACCTTCATTTTTTATTTAAAAATACACCTAAATATGCCTCAAAAAGTCAGCGATGAGAGTATGCATGTATTTAGTCTTATTAAATGAAGGTTTTGTAAATTGACCAATAATGCCACTGTGGAAAATATCTAATAACTATTCAACTGTATGTTATTTTCCCTTGTCATATTTCTCCTCAAGATGCTTACTAAGTATGCAATATTGGCAAACTCCATCAAAAAACTTGACTCATGGCAACCCTAAAACCATGTCTTGACAACTAAGTTGTTCTAGGTAGAAATAATTGAGATGATCAAATTATTCATGCCATAATTTACTCACCCCATATCAATGAGTGAGTAGTGTAGTAGAGGGTTGATCAGGAGTAAAATGTGAAAAAGTATACAATCATTACTAGTAATTTGCTTTCCCAAATGTAACACTAGAGTCACTATTTATTTCCCTACTAACCACTATATTGGGTGTGAACTCTACTTTTTTTATTAAACTAATGTGAGTGATATGATAAATAAATAGGATATTGGCAGATAAATATGGAACACAAGACATCATGAAATGTCCCATCATTCACTTCAATAGATCCACTCACATTAACTTGAGTGGAGGTATAGTAACCCAATAAGATGGAAGGCATAGAAAAATGTTCCAAGTATAAGAATATGTCGTGTGATGAAGCCATATGGTGTGATGTACGAAAATAAATAACTCATGTGGAAGGTTGGGATACAACTTAAAAATATATTTTGCCCTTATCTATGCCCTTCTTACTATCTTTGGCCTTTAAAGACTCCTGTGTTGATGAACACTTATTAGAAGAGTTAGGGACACTGATGTTATGATTCTTGAGCATCTTAGTCAATTGATCAATTTACTTATTCATGTATATACATTCATCATACCCATATTTATTGCAATAGCCACATGCAAGTCATTCTTTCTTGGGTTTCGCATATGAAGAGGAGGAATATTTTGATGCTTTGGACTTAGCATCAAATTTTTGAACCTTTATTTTCTCTAAGTCCTTGCTATGTTTCTTCTCCTTGATATCATAAGTCTTCTATTTATCATGACTCACAATTAAGGCATGTGATTTAGATGACTTCATTGTACCCATTTGAATGAGCTTATCTTTCTTTCAAGTTAAGTCAATATCAAAGTCATCCAAGGATGACATGGTCCATATAGCTCTAAGGTCATGTTTGGTGGTGTGGAAGGTAGAAATGAAGAGATAATAGTCAAATCCTAACTTGGAAAGGATAGAAAGAATTAATTCATCATCCTTATTGTCAATGTTGCATAGTTTCAACTATAACCAGAGTGATTTTAACTTTGTGTATAAGTCTTATACCATATAAAAATCATCTAGGCTCAAACCAATGATCTTGTTATCTAATTTATGACCTCTCATTATGTCCTAATTCCCAAAGAGTTTTTTAGTATGATCCATACTTCATTAAGAATAGTAACATATTCAATATGAAATAATGGGTCAAGAGACATACAAAAACATAGTATGTTGTATGCTTCATCACTTATGTTGTACCACTTAACATTATCTACCTCAGGTATTGGTTCTTTTTCTATACCCATCATGGTTTGGTGTAAGCCTTTTCTCCTCAAAAGGATTTGCACTTTGAATTTCCACTCATGATAGTTAAACAATGTAAGAATTAGAACAAAACTTAGATATATGGTGTAGAAAGGAAGTATTCGTTGAATTACGCGTGTTGTAAGACTAAAGATATGCAACCCCTTAAACTTGTATAGGTTCAAATTTATAAGGCATGAGAATATTAAAAATGTGTAAATCTTAAAAAAACTCACATAAAAAAATAGCACCTTAAAAGGAGCAATTTAACTTATAGATAGCAAGGATAATCTCCACTTTACAAAATTTAAAAAAATGTGGGTGAGCAAAAGTTTGGATTGGGTGCTAGAGTTAAGCCCCTAATAGTAAGAATCAAAATTTAAGCCTTCTTCATGTGACTATGTCATATGACCAAGGGGATAAGACCTTTTTTTAGCACTCCCCCCTCCAAATTTTAATTGATGTGATTGATGTGGGAGTGACATCACCTAAAAAACACCTCTAATTTTTAAATGAATAGTGTCTCTCTTCACTATATTAAATTTGATGATCATTGAGATGTCGTAGAAAAGTGAAAAAGGTCAACAACTAGAGATTTATTCAAACAAGTTGTGGTATTTTAGGGGTGTATGAGCAAGCATCAAATCTTGTGGAATTTCTAGCAGGTATCAAATCTAGATGATGTCCAAGCAGGTTAAAACCCTAGAGTGTGTTCAAGCAAATGTTAAAACTTGGTAGATATTCAAGTAGGCATCACACCTTGATAGGTATTTGGGTAGGCATCAAAACCCATGATGTGTTCAAATAAGTGTTAGAACGTAACATGTGTTTGTGTAAGAGTTAAAACCTAATAGGTGCTCCTGTAGGGGTCAAAACTTGACAAGTGCTCGTGTAGGGTTCAAAACCTGATAAGTGCTCGTGTAGGGTTAAAAACATAATAAGTGATTTTTAGGGACCAAAATCCTCCAAGCATGGATGGAACCACTCAAATGTCTGCTTGGAATTGTTTTTCCACCAATAAAAGTCCATGAACTATCAAAAATACCTATGAGGGGTGGAAATTCTACCAAAATAGAAAAACATCTAAAAATTTAGATTTTGTATGGCTTCTCCAAAATCTGAAAGAGACCCACTTAGATTCTTAACAAACCCAAAAAAAATCTAGAAATGGTTTTTCCTCAAAGTCACCATATGTATGTATTTTTGTAGAATTCAAAAAACCACCTTGAAACCCTCCAAAAATAGTTGAAATAGAATTGTCATAAAACTAGGTCATATTTATAGTCGTTCTTAGGATTTTCATACCTTATAAATATAATGGCATTATTTGTTTTTTACTTAGAGACTCTACGTATGTATATTTACATGGATTTATGAGAAATCCCACCAAACCCTAGAAAACTAAAATCAATGAAAATCTTGAACAAGCAAGAATACGAGATCTCACAATAGAATTGATAGATTCATCTACCATCATAGTTATGATACCATGTTAGAGTAGGCCACAATCAAGGATCAGATTGGATAGGATCAAAGACACAAGGTTGAATCTATCTATAGTAGTGAAATCTAAAGAACAACTTATAAGAGGAAGAAGCTTATTTTCACAACAAAAAATTTCATTAACATTCATTAGCCAAAAATTACATAGGAAGGTACATTATATAGTGATAATTAAGTCACCCAAAAAGGTAATTAACTCAACTCAGAATTAGAAAATGATTTAAAGTACATTTCCCCTAATAACTTATTATTAACTTAAGCAAGTAAATTAGACTGTGTAGGTAAAACCAAATAGTGGTAAAAAGATATGAAATTTCTCATGAGAGAAAGTTTAGGTTAATTAACTTAATGAAAAGTGTTGTGACTTTTGAAGGTCAAAAAAATATTCAACCTAATTAATCTAAAATGTTTCTTACATAGTTAAAATTTGACTTAGGATGAATTAGCTGAAGCTAATGATTGTGTATGATGCATTTTCCCAATAAGATATTTCCCAACACATTTCATAATATGCACATCAAGTGTGTGGTAAAATTTAGGTATTTAAGTGATTTTTTAATTAATTTATGCATTTTTGCATAAAGTTGTTTTAAATATGAATTCAACACAAAAGTGAAGATAACTGAGTGTTTATAGTGAGGATGTTGAGAAACACATGAGTTATGTTATACCTTCAATTAGGCATGAGCATCCTAATATTTATTTAGTCAAGAATGAACATCTTGACACATATTTAGATGATTCCTCACATGCATCATTTGTGCACATGGCACCAAATCACATGCAAGCATCATCATCTATCATCTGTATTCACCTATGATGGATCTCAGATCAATTATGGGGCTATCATAAGCATTATTTGTGTGGGATCTACCAACAAGGATCCTCTACCATTAAACTACATCATCCACACACTGCTCATTCTACCTAATAGTGTTCTTTTTGTTTTAAAGCAATTTTATTTGTATTTACTCCTTATTTTTAGAACTACTCTCACATTGATAAGGCCTTTCTTCAATAGATAGATAGACTCCTTATTTTCATCTATTATAGTGTATACAATGTCTTATTTATCTTCATTTGATTTTTTTTGGATATATTATACTCGCACTAAATTATAATATACTTTCATACATGTGAGTCTTGTTTTATGTGCCTTTTTCTATTTTAATTCCTAGTCTCTCCCATCACCCCTAGGGCCATCCATCTTTGAGAGAATATTTATGTATTCTTTGACACATTGAAAATATATTTGTCTCCTTTTAATGAGTATTTTTTGACATACCCAATTTTTTTCATTATTTGGTATTTGAGTAGTGGATTTATACCACTCATACATACATTTTCATCCACCCCAAACATTCAACATTATTGGAGTGGGTGGATGTTGTATATAGATATTGTTTCTTTGGGTGATGAGTGTCCCTTGTATTTATTTTAAGTAGTTGATGGCATTCTTGGTGTACTATTTTTTACTTTTGACACTTGGTAGTATTATCATCTAGAATCCCCATCATCTATTTTCAGTGATTGAGTAGTGAATTAGATCACTCATGCAATTTTGAGTATTTTACTATCTAGCCATTCTTCTTGAACTTATTGAACATTTCTCATTCCATCCAGTGCTTGTTCAATGATGGATTTCATCCCATCTAGTGCAATATTATACAACTTATTTCAGTGGGAGCCTATTTTATTGAGCAATTCCTCTTAGATATTCTCTTAGAACCTATATTCCCTTGTTGTCGATGTATGTTGCCTATCTTGTTGATCCTTCAAATGCATATAAATTAAATATTATTTCCTCCCTTATTCTGAAAATGTTATTTGTTGAAATATAATTAGAATAATCCTTTTTTACTTAAATACTAACTCGATAAATATTTAAATCCACATAAATAATGAGGTAAATTTTAATGTATTTTCTTGGCAACTTGTCCCTAGCCTCTAGGATGGCTAAAGGATCTATTAGTTAGGCCCTAGAATAGACTGGATGGATGTGCTTTTGAAGTATAAAATTGAACAATGTAAGATAATTTATTGTTGAGTGTAAATGGCCCTTTGGCATTATACTAAATGGGTGACTTGGACAAGTAAACCCACATGGGCTTGTAAGGTCACTAAGTGGAAGTGTAGGCTTGTAAGACTTGATGTGAATCTTGTAATAGAAGTACACCCCCCCCCCCATTTATTTAATTGGGTGGAAAATCCTTGGGATATGCATTTTAGACTTTCTTTTAATTCTCACACTTAGTCTTGTTTTGGGTTGTTGATTGGGTGTTCATTTTGATGGAGGGAGTGGAAGTGGAAAAGGAAAAGCTTGGAGGAGTTTGAAGGTAATAATATTAGAGGCAGGATTCTTTCTCTTTTCATTTTTGATTTGGTAAATGCTTAACAAACTAACAAACTTTATCTCTCTCCCCCACCTTCCCTTGAATCCTAGGGAAATTAAAATTCTAATATAAATTTGTTCATTGTTCAATTATAGCATGTTTGTTGAAGAAATGTTATTTCCCTCTCTTCTATAATCTCTTACAATACCTTCCTTGAATCTTAAATAAAATTAAATATGAAAATAAGATATTTGAGGAAGTAGATGATCTCTCTTGTTTTTCCATCTCTCCTTTCTAAAATGGAAATTTTGTTCTTTTGAGTTGTAAATTATTTTAGTTGAAATGATAATCTCTCCCACCCACTTAAGTATTACAAAAAAGGTTGTTTAATTTTATTTGTTATTTTGAAAAAAATACTTATATATCACTCCCTTTTAATCTCACTCTCTCTCCCCCTCTCCCTCTTAGTCTTGAAAATTAAAAAGATGGAAAAGTGAAAATTTGTTACCTTAAATTCATAAATATGTTGAAAATTTAAATTGAATAATATCATCTTAGAAATGTATATATATTGACATGTTGAATATAATGTTCAAATGCAAATAAAGGAGAGTGAAAATTACTATATTGAATTCATATATTAAAAATTGTGAGACGAAAAAATAATGATATATTTTTATCTCTCCCTTCTCCTTCGCTCTTTTGCCTTGAAAGTGAATTAAATGGGAAAGTGAACATAGATTCATTTTGAATTATATAATACACTTAATCCATGTAAACTAAATTCTCTTAAGAACAAATAATGGGGTTAGAAATGGATATGTTAAATCCCTAAATTACATTGGAAGTGATGATTATTATGTTGAATTCTATATTTTTACACTTATGAATGTGTGTACAAACAAGTAATTATATGGTTTATTCTGTTGGTTTCAGGTCCCCGTAAAACCTGGTTTAGTTACTATTTTTTAGTGGTTTTGCCTTTCCAGGCAGTTTATATTGTTTTATCTTTCTTGATTTGTACAGGGTTTCGGGATCCCTTCAAAACCTGCTTTTACCTTAATCTAAAACAAGTAATTATATGGGCATGCTTATATAAACTAATTAGTTTTAGGCAAGTTCATTTAGTTTATTTATAATGATTAAAGTGTACACACACACACACACACACATACACACACACACACACACACACACACACACATACACACACACACACACACACACACACACACACACACACACACACACACACACACACACATATATGTATATATATATATATATAATTTAATTAAAATACTTTTAAAAATGTTATATTTAATTATTAACTCAAACTAACATTTTGTAGTGCTAGTAGAATTTAACATTATACTAAAATAAAGAAAAGTATGATATTTTACCACAAATATTCTTCTAATTATGAAATAACTTTGATTGTAATTTTTAAGGCACTCTACTAGAAAATGGCCATGTTGAAAACATCATTAATAATTATCCTCTTTCCACATATACTTTGACTTAATGTCTAAGGTAAAAATGATGCAATGCATATCTAATGAGAACGTTATTAGGAAATCACAATACTCAAGAAGCAAGGTAGGATTGAAAGTCTTGGATAAATATATATATATATATATATATATATATATATATATGATTTGTTTAGAAATTTTTCTAAAATAAATTACATATATAATTATAAAATACATATGTATATATATAATAAAAATAAAATAAATAATTAAATTAAATTAAAATTTAAAAAGTGGGGGCTGGGGGGGTGGGCCAAATAGCCATCCACCCTTTGATTTTGTGAAGGGAGACAATGACATAGTTGATCACCCACAAACCCTTAGTATTAGGGAGGGGATAATCGTTGTGTAGCTGACCCTAACCCCATAAGCCCCTCCATTCGCAGTGTAGGTTGTAGGTTGATTGATGGCCAATGACCATGATTGAACCCTACATAACTAATCTTGCACTTGTCATTTTGTTTCATTTGATTCAATTTTTTACACATATATATACACATACATACATATATGTATGTATATATGTATGTACATTTAACAATAAATTATTTTATTACAGAGGTAAAAATACATAATAAAACAATCAAATGGATTTAAATGTATGTATATAAATATACTCTTTACATATATATAATGTATATATGTTGTTAAATATATACATCAAATGTAGTAATGCCATATATGTTTGTTGTATTTTCCCTCCTTGAGCTCTTGCTACTCAAACCCTCCAAATCTGCCAACTTGCAAAATAAAAAGAGAGAATGAAAAGACAATTAAAATTTGGACTTTTTATCTTTCCATAAAGAAATTTAGGGCTTTTTACTTAGAATCTTAGATCTTGTGGATGAAATATATTCAATCTAATGGTTGGAAATTTAATCCACCACACTTTAAACAAGTGAAAATTTTAAGTTAAATTTTAGTTCCTTCAATAAATTAATTTAACATGTAATATTCTTTATTAAGCCACTAAGTAAATTAAACTTCTCTAGAATTTATAATTTAACTTAGTTAAGAATTATTCAATCGTTTTATTATTTGGGTTGGTTCCTCATATCTATCTTGGATATTTTATACATTAAAGTAATAAAATTTTGACTAATAAATTGTACAAGATAATCACATAATTTACCTAAATGTTTTTCCAATCTAGTTGAAACCCTTTTCAAAATCAATCAAAATAAATACCTAAACTATGAGTTTACTAAAATTAAGTTTTGAATATGATTTCCTTAAGTTATGAAATTATCCAACCACCATTAAATAATTTTTTAAATTCTTTAAATAATTTTTTAAACTCTTTAGTAGCATTCATTTGGGGGCTATTTCATGAGGTACTTTGTAGATATAAAACTAACTCCTATTTCTAACCCCAAAGTCGATTTAGAATCAACATAATTAAAATACCTAAAATTGATATTTTTGAAATCTGAAAGTTTCAAGTAAATTTTAATAGGTTTAAATTATCATTGAAAGAATAAAATAAATTTTATTAATAAATTTACTATTTTCCCATAGTGATTTCATAAACCAATTTATTTGGAATCTAAAGCATTTTTTTTCTAAGCAGTTAAAGACATTATGGAATGGTAGACTAAATTGTCATCTTTCTCACAATAAAAATATTTTATTCCCTTAAATTTAAAAATTATAACTTATAAAATTAGCTTACATGCAAATAAAAATTTATCCTCTTCTGTTGGATTTAAACCATATGTGTTTTTGTACTTGATTATTAGTTTGAAAATTAGTGTATTTTATCTCGTTTAGAAGGATATTTTGTTACGATAGTTGTTTTAGTGTCTTTTGGCATTTATAATTTGAGTCATGACTTCCCTACACTATTTTTTTACCTTTTTATGTTTTTTGTCTTAGTTTGAACATCACGCCACAATACAAATATTTATTTCTAGCCTTAGTTTCTAGTGGGTGGACCTAAGATAGGGCCCACTTGAAGTCATTTTGGTTTGTACCCTTGGAATGAGTCTTATTTTTCATGATTGAGATTAGGTTTTTTTAGATGCATTGGTGTTTCCTACTTATGTTTAAGACAATTAGTGGATAGGGAGTTACATGTAAGGGTAACAATCTACCATTCAAATGAAAAGGTGAAGGTTGAAGGTTTTCACAAATCTAACACTCATTTAGGAACATGTGAACTACATCAGCCCTAATTCTACATGTAATGGGATCACCACATATATGTAGGCAATTCAGGGAGTGGACACAGGCTTAGCAAACTAACCCTTAGGAAGTTCATGGGTATGAAGAATTGACAACTAACCTTAGGATGTTCTTGAAACACATACTTATTATCTAACCCTTAAAGTGCTTGATTTAACACAAACCTTATAGTGTTATTCCTTATGCAAGTGAATTTGATGGTTCTAGTTGTGTAGTTTTCTTAGTTCATTTAGCTATTGCAGGATAGCGGCCCTCATTAATTATTGGGATTTGAGCTTGTTCTTTTATGTCTTAACCTTGGACACCATCATAGGCTTGCTCAAGAGACAGAGCTTCTCCAAGGACCATAAGTTGAAGATTGTTGAGGATTTGACCTCATTATAACAAGAGAATATAGATTCTTTGTCATGTTTGATTCTCATTGCATCATTGTGTGAGATTATCTAGGTGAGCACATACACCTTTTGACATATGTAGTTATGATTAATGACCTTTAGATGTGTCCTTATTTATAGTATATTATGAGAGTTTAATAGCTCACTTAAGTGACATTTTAGTTCCCTTATTGGCTTAGATTGCCAACCCTTTTTCTATTATGATGTCATGTGGAGGAGGCCATCACAAGTGCAAATAGAACTACATCGGACCCTGATTCCATGGAATGGATATGTAAGTTGCCCAATTTGTGGTGGGGGAATTGGGTCTAGGTTCTTAGTATAGGTTATGGGTGATAGTTGTCTTCTTTCATGCTGGGATTATACGTCGTGTTTTGATTAACTATATATATTGCATCAATTTAAGTTTGAGTTTATTATCGTGTAGTTGTTGTCAACCCTTTTACTTTAAATTTGGTTATTTTCCTTGTCTTGCATGCCTTGAGAGTAGAGTTCTATAGTGTTAAATGACTCTCCATTGGTGAGAATTATAATGATAACCTTGAGTTAAGTGATTTTTATTTTGGTTCACTTCATTTCCCTTGAGCATATTGATCAGGTTATGTGTAAATAATCTTATGATCCTTAAATCAAGAAATTATAATTATGTACTTTTTAATTAAGGTGACTCATCCCTCTTCATTAATCATGATATCACTAATTGATTATGGTATCACATTGATATTAACCTCATATACTTGTATTATACTCTTAGAGACGCCTTTTGGTGGAAAACAAATGTGTTAAATAAATCATGTAATAATTTTGCATCTCACACTTTAATTATGCATTGATCGAGTCACAATATTTAAACATTAACCAACCATAATGAATAAATAAAAATCATTGAAAAAATATAACAAAAAAAAATACATGGGTTTTGGGACAAAATTTTGGGCATGACATTTTGGTATCAGAGCTGGGGTTCATCACTAGGAACTCTAGGAATATCAATTGGTTGGTTCAATTATCTTTCATAAAAAATCAAAAATAGATTGTGTACTTCTAGTTCAATTATAATGATTCATGAGACTTATATATATAGAGTTACTATATCAAATATGATTCCTAAGTGATCAAACATAGAAACATGCATATTACCATGATATACTATTGTAAAACTAAGTGTTAAGTGAGGAATGATTATTTATTATCCTTATTGACAACAATAGTGGCAGATAGTTATTAGTAATGTCATTTAGGATGACATACATATATTGGTTGGACCAATGAGGCTATCTATATCCTTATGTGTCTCTATTAAGATTGTGTTATCATATTATGTTGTGATTTTGGACTGATGTAAACAATGTATCTCAAACCAAACATGTGTACCCTTAAATTTTGTAATAATTTTTGTACATGTGTAATTCCAAATTATTGTAAACCCTCACATCATTATACATGTAACTAACCCTATAAACAATGTATTCTCTCTATGTAAACAACATTATTGTATGGTCATAGTGTTTGCATATAGTGGTACAAGTATGATATTTGTGTTAGTAAGCTTGATTGTACTCTTGTGAATGTATATATGTTCATAAAGTGCCTTATGTACAACTCTCATTATGTAAATGTGGTGTAAATTAAGTTACATTCATGTAAATATATAATATAAGAGTAAAATCATATTATGTAATGCTCTATTGTGTTGTGTAACCTAAATCGTTGCTCTAGTAAATAGGTATTGATGCAAGATTGAGTTTCAAGGGTGGAGTAGAAATAAGTTTATATTATTCTAGACTGGGTTACATACTAAGAAGTGGAGCTTCTAGTAAGCTAAAACCCCACTTTTCCCCTTTACATGAGGTAGTCACTTGATTATTTCAGGTGTGTACACCATGAGTGCCTTAGACACCATAGGCTCTTTGTGTATAATGGTCATTTTATGAATCATGTGTTCTTTCACTTGCCCCTTAGTGGTTGTCAAAATAATAACCTTCATGATTTATACTTGATGCATCCTTGTGAACCTTTGGGAGACATATGGAGAGTGATGTTTTCCTCTTACCTCTAGGAAGTAATTAAGGCTTATTTTATTCCTTCTCCCATCAAGTGGCTTTCTTAGCCACATAGTGTCATAATGTGAAGATTTTGTGAGATTTTTGTGCCCAAATTTATTTTGATTTGTTTTCAAAAACTATCACTTGTATCTCTCTTGAATCTAAATTTTGTTTTACAAATCTATTTTATTAGTTTGAATTATTTTGATTAGATTTTTGGTTTTTCTATTGTGGCCACTTGGATTTCAATTTATTACATAATTGTGTTGATTTTTTGATATTTAGTATCACTATTGAAATATATCTTTAAGGCCATTTTTCATTTGATTTAATTATTGTGTTATGGTGAGGTTTTTAGCTCTCTATTTGAATTTTGGTTTCATGAATGTCGTGATGTGAACATTATAAGTATATTGAATGTATGGGGGAGAAGAAATGGATTGGAATATAGCTAGATGGTGTGTTGATCCAACTTGAGATGTCAAGTTTTGAGCCATCCTCCTACCCACCAGGCATGGTGGTTTCATATAGGATTTAGTTAAAGCACTTGTTATCTTGTTGTGGGAGGTCTAAGGATTCTTGGGAGGTTTAAGGATCTTATGTGCATTTACACTTGACTTGGCTATAGCATTTGCTTCATTATTTATTGGGAGGTCTAAAGAGCTTATGTGCTCTTATACATGGCTTGGCTATAAAATTTTCTTTATTAATTCTTGGGAGGTATAAAGAGGTTATTTATAGATCACATTGATTGCTTGGTTATTTCAACATTGATATTGCTTTACTCAACTAAAATTTGACATTATTTCTCATCATTGATCGGTATTATTTTATGGTTCTACCATGATTTAGCACTTATTATTCACTTTATTTGTTCACCATGGGATGACATGCAGTTGTTTTGTATGATCTTAAAAAATATTGATAGTTGTAGACTTGATCTTTTAGAGGTTTTGACATCAGTATTTTATGATATTAGTTGGTTTGTGATAGATAGTGGTTATCAATATTGGTCAGTATTGGTCAATGTTGCTTAGTGTTACTCAGTATATCTTGGGCATGGAATGGTACTAATATCATCAAGTGCACTTTCTCCATGGGATGGCACATAGTCTATCCAATATATTATCACAATAGAACATATTACTGTAAGTTTGTAAGTCTATTGCATGTATGGGGGAGAAGAAATGGATTAGAATATAGTTAGAGGGTGTGATGAGCTAACTTGTATGTCAAGTCTTGAGCCATCCTCTTATCCACCAGACATGGTGGTTTCATATAGGATTTATTTAAATCACTTGTCCTATTTTGAGAGGTCTAAGTAGAATTATTCTTGGGAGGTCTATGGAGGTTATGTGCTTTTATACTTGACTTGGCTATAGAATTTGCTTCACTATTTATTGGGAGTCTAAGGAGGTTATGTGATCTTATACATGTCTTGGTTATAAAAATTTATTCATTAATTATTGATAGGTCTAAGGAGGTTATTTATAGATCACATTAATTTCTTGGTTATTTCAACATTGATATTGTTTTATTTAGATAAAAGTTGATGCTATTGCTCAAAATTGCTTGGTATTGTTTTGTGATTCTACCATGATTTGAGACTTATTATTAACCATGTATGTTCACCATGGGATGACACAAAGTTTGTTTTGTATGATCTTACAAAATATTGATACTTGTACACATGTTATTTTAGAGGTTTTGACATCAATATTTTGTGATATTAGCTGGTTTATGATAGATAGTGGTTATTATTGGCCAATTTATCCACCATGGATTGTTTTATCTCCAAACCAGGTATTTTGAGATGCTTACAATGATTTCTATGTTTTTTCATTCTAGTTTTAGTGTTCATGCACCTAGTAGAACTATGAAAAAATGTATTGTTATGACACTAGGTTGTTGTTAGGTTGTAGGTCCTAGGGATCAATGTTTCAAGATGGTTTAGAGTGAGAAAATTCATGAGTTAATAATTTTTCCCATCACTAGTTCAAGAAGTGCATTTGAAAGCATTTTATTAAAGGTCTGGTGTAATTTTAGAAAGTGACCTTGAGGGATATCAAGTATGAGGAGTCATCATCATGTATATAGTTTAAAGGAGGTCCTCTTAGGCCATTTGGAATGTGATGAAGATCATGTTGTGCCTCATTAAACTCATACACCTAGTCAAGATGTCAAATCCACCTATTTATAATGTATACTCACATTTGAAAACTTCTTTGTTCATTACTTTAACTTCCAAACATAGAATAATGTGATGAATGGTAGGAAAGGTAGGCAAAATGGGCTCTTTATATGTTACACTATCATTTTACAATTCAAGAAAAACTAAATTCAACATCTTTTACATAGCTATAGTAGGGCATTTTTACAAATGAATAAGTTCCTTGATGAAGAAGGCTTTTTTAAGTGAGCATACAGTTTCGACAAAGGCAAAGTATATGAAAATATTCTAAGGCCCCATGATAAGGAGGTCTCATTGAAAGGTTTTCAAATTGAAAATTGTATTATAGGCCTCTTCAATGCCAAATACAATATCCTTAGGCCAAAACCATGTTAAAGCAAAAGCTACAAGTCCAAACAAGACAAAAAACCATTCAAGATCTCCATCGGGTCACAAGCATAGTGAAGAAGGTCAATTGGTTGGCATTGGTTCATGAAGGATAAGAAGTTTGAGGATAAATTCTCTTAGGTTTTTAATTTCACCCATATGTCCTAGAAAAATTTAGAAATAAGTTTGAGTTTAGGGTCTTTATCTTTATGAATAATCACTAATAAGTTTAGTGCTCTTATAACCCTATCAAACCCTAGTAGCTCATTTTTCTTCTTTTGATAGCATTTTTGAGCTTTTTAGATGAATTATTATGGTTTAAAATAATTTCATAATAGTCTAAGAGACCCTAAAACACCAAATTCAACACAAACAACCATGGATTAGACCTACATTGGTAGAAAATCTCATGTTTTGCTATCTTTTAACATGATAGGCAAGTTTTTGAGGTTGAGAGATGTTTTCAGCTATGAAAGTGTTTGTAAAATAATTTTAAATATTATTTTCAACCTTAAAAAACCCCTTATGCTTCTATCAATCCAAACACAAGGTCCAAATTGTAGATAAACAACATGATTATGCATACTAAGCTTGACTGTATCAAGGTTACAAGTATAAATATGAAGAAAAAGTGAAATTTTTATGTTAAACATGAAGATAAAAAGTTCATAATAAGTGTGAAAGACATTTGGGAATATTTTTGGAGTGATTATACTCCTTGTCATGAATAAAACCCACTAAAATAAGGCCATTAGGGCCAAAACTACCAAGTTGCCTACAAACCTTAGGCATGGGCTAAATCAAGTTTATAGACCATTATGGGGGTCAAACTATTTGTATAAATACTTAAATTCATTATATATCATGGATAAAATACAAAATAGACATTTATAATCAGAATATAAGCATTTGAGGACCTTTTTCAAAAAACACTTGTCTTGAATATGCACATACAGGCCTACAAGCTCAAGAAGGTCCATTCTTCACTTGTGAAGTCAGTTGAGATATTGCATGGGAAAAAAATATTTGTGGAGTTGGATAGGGTTTATCCCATAAAATTTCATGGTATTTATCAATCCATCAAGGGGCAAGGCTTTATGAACAATCCCTAATAAGTTAAGCAGCTCAAAATTGCCAAAAAAACCTTTAAAAGAGATCGATGATTGTAAACATATTTTTGGTGACTCTAATGCACCTAAATTTCCTTGAAAACATATGAATACATATACATGACTCATGGTCATATATTAGATCAAAAATATTGGCATGTGTGAAGTAAAAGTACAAATAAATAGCCTTAAAATTGCACTTTAAGGCTTATTTTTAGGTGTTTGAATGAATGAGAACTTTGTAACTAGTTAAGTAGGATTTTAAAGCTTGGTAAAATGTCTAAAAACATTACACTATACATTCAAGAGGATATCATGGTGGTTTGACAAGTTTTCAAGTTACTAAACCAAGATAAAATGAATACTACCCCTTGCATAGAGTAAATAAAGTTACAGACCTTCTTAAGGTTATTAGGGGTATAAGAATCTTCAAAACATACTTGTAGACATCAGATGAAACTCTTTTATGACTCTCCAAGTCATAAAAAAATCCATTCCAATGATTGTAGGTAGTTTTGAAAGGACTTATACATATTCATTTTGCTTGTTGCATAGTGTTGGGAGCTCTCAAGGGTGAACACAGTCCAATATCAACTCTTTCAAACTTGTCTCAAGGTTTTTCACTCTATACCATAAATACATAGGAAATGATCAGTAAATGGCTTGGTAAACCTAAGTTTTTCCTCTCAAATGTCTAGGGAGGAATCCTAAAAGCTTGCTTCCATCAAGTGTCTCTCATAGAGACTTTGTAATAGTTGGGCATGCCACTAAATATCCCTAAGGACTTAACACACACCTACAACATTGGTTTTGAAGATCCCTGAATGTGGAAAATGTGTCAAGAAGCCTAAAGATAGCTAGATACAAGTGTAGACTTGTAACTCTTCAATCAAGAAAAGAGGGTAGTTTCAAGAGAACAAAGAGGAGTCATGGAAGGAAATAAGGCACTCCTACACCACCTTTTATGAGGCCCTTATCAAGAAAATTTAAAACATATAGAATAAGAATCATAGGACTATTTTCCACCTTCCATTTAGGTTGTAACTAATTTTATGATGGATGACAATCGTCATGAACTTCCTATGCATCAGCTTCTCTCTCCCCTCTCTTTTCTTCTATAAGTATTCTTATATGTGAGATTAGAAGGATCCTCTAGCTGGTCAAGGTGAATCCCTACTCAAATTTATATTTTTTATTACATTTTAAGTGAATACAAGTTGGTTTATACCTTTTCCATCTTACATTTAGTGTTTTTATGGTGAATTATTGATGAATGATAGTGATATTGTTTAACTTCCTTGCATTTTTCCTCTTCATTCTTTCCTCTTTATGAGTAATTCATCTTATTTTAGGTCATATGGTGTGTGTAAGGTAGTTTTTTGTAAAGGTTAAGTTTGGAAAACCTTCACTAGTGTCTTCTACTAGACCTATTGAGCATACATCTTGATTGACATACTAGCTATAGCCTCCATATTGAAATACTCATGTTGGAAAGACTGTTTGGAGTTATAAAATCATATTCCAGTCTTGTTTTAGTTTATAGTAAAAATCATAAATAAATAGAGGAGACTTAAATATTAGTGTATCACCCCTTTTATTTCATTGCTTTCATCTTTCTTACTCCCTTTTCCTTGCAGTTTGAGTAGGTGTAGTGTTAGTTTTAGGTGTAGCATCAAGGGAGCCAACCCTCTCTAGAGATTCACTCCACCTTTTAGGCCACCCATAGCCTAAGAGTGTTTCCATTATGTCAATTGAGTGGGGAGACCTGAAACACTTTTCAAAAGGTACAACTCAAAGTGACAAAAATTATCAGTATTAGTCAATATTGGTCAATGTTACTCAGTATAGCTTGGCCATGGAATGGTAATAATATCATCAAGTGCACTCTCTCCATGGAATGGATCATAACTTAGTCAATATATTATCACAATAGAAAAATATTATTTTTGTGCATACTACTTACTAGAATTATACATCGATAAAATATGTTGGGTTTTAGTTGGTTGGGATATATTTGGATGACAGTATGACAATACGACAATATGGCATATGATAGTTTGATAATATGGGATATGCCTTAAGGAAATTAATATTTACTATTAACTTAAAAACCTTCTTACTTACAATAAAATCAATTTCAAAATAATAATAAAAGATGTTGATAGTCTAAAAGTTGAATAAGAGAAAACATTGAGAATAATTTAACTAACATAAAGACATAATTGAAATTAAGGTATTTTGAAACATAATTGGTGTTACATTAGTTCTAACATGTTACGTTCTTTATAAGTGTGTGGTTCTTCAACCCTTATGTTGGTTTAACGCATCGAGGATGATGCTTTTATAAGGGGGGAGTATTTAATACCCACTCTATTTTAACCTATATGCCTTTGTTGTCGACATGAATTACTTATCTTGTTGATCCTTCAGATGCAAAATTCAAATTATGTTCCCTCCCTTTTTTTTAAATGTTATTTTTTGAAATACAATTAAGACAATCATTTTTTTAACTTAAATCCTAACTCAATAAATATTTAAATCCACATAAATAATGAGGATATTTTTAATGTATTTTATTGGCAACTTGTGCCTAGCCTCTCTAAGAAGGCTAGAGGAGTGTTTAATCATAAAATAGGATATCTATGTTGGTGTTATCTAAATTGAATTAAAAATGAAATGGCACGAGGGTGATAATCAGATCTATAGCATGCCAATTAGATGCTAAAATCAAATATAAGCATACACTAAATTTATTATGTTGAGATAGTCTAAATATAGAAAGTACAAATATGCTATATATAAATGATAAAGAAGTGAATTAATTATCTTGTTCTAATACTAATGTAGTTCTAGATCTAGAAGAAGCTAAAAGCAAGTAAGAAGTAGATTCTAGATCTGATTCTTTTGGTTCTCTAGATAATAATGTCAAGCTGGGATGGTTGCATTGACACTACCATTTGGGTTTGACACTAATGTCTTATATAGAATATATATTAAAATAAGATGTGACCACCTATATGATTTCGGGTTATGATTTGCCTTCACTCTAGTGTATTCAGATCTAGGTCAAGGATAATCATTGCTTATGAAATGGCAAAACCCTAACTTTCCATCTTCAATGTGACCTTGGGGTAAATGGGTTAGTGGGCACATGGTGTCAAGCTACCCCTAATGAATTCATTGTCAAGGGATGCTATCAACATAACCAATACTCCAAAGAAGGCCTCAAACTAATATAGTTCTCCCTACGTGTTGGCTTATGTGTGAATCATACAATGTGTGTAAATCAAATACAATAATGACCTAGCTTGTGACTTGTAAAATTGAACTCTTATAATTAAGACCTGTAAATGTCAAATCCTTATGAATATTATGTAAATATGAATAAATATGGAATATTTATTCAATTTAATGCTTGATAGAATGATTTTGATAAATGCTTTGGTCTCTTTGGTCTTTTTCTAGGTATTTGTAGGTGTTTTCTAGGTGAGGAATGAATGAGACTTGATCTTGTATTTATATCAACGTCTTTGGAGTAATAACTTAAATTAAATAATTTATTTATACCATTAGGATATGTTTTATTTACAAATTGTATGACTTTAGGGCACTATACACTTGCATCAAGACATGACAGTAGCATTGATGTTACTGTCTAACATAAATGTTAGTGTCTAGGGAGCATGAGAATAGGTACAGGTTCAAAACTTGTAGAGATGGAAGATAAGTACATTTTAAGCATTATGGTCAAGATAAAATATCTAGGTCTTCAATATAATACTGGTCAGACTAAGAGATATAGGCCAAAAGGCATAAGGATAAGGCATATGCAAGACTTATGGAAGCGAGAAAGGTAAAGAACCGAGAGAAACAACTAAGGTCAGCATTTTCCAAGTGTAAAAGAATAAAGCTATATATAATCATACAATATCATCTAGAAGGAGATATTAGTTAGGTCCTAGAGTAGATCGGATAGATGTGCTTGTGGAGTGTAAAATTTGACAATGTAAGAGAAGTTATTGTTGAGTGTAAAGAACCCTTTGACTTTGTACTAAGTGGGTGACTTGGACAAGTAAACCCGCATGGGCTTTTAAGGTCATTAAGTAGAAGTATCATCTTGTAATAATTGAGGTGACTCTTATAAGACAAGTAACCTCCCATTTATTGGATTGGGTGAAAAATCTTTACTTTATACTTTATTTTAATTCCCATAGTTAGACCTATTTTAGGTTGTTGATTGGGGGTTAATTTTGATGGAGGGAGTGGAAGTGGAGAAGGAAAATATTGGATGAGTTTAGAGGCAAAAATATTGGAGGTATGATTATTTCCTTTTTTCTTATCAATTTGGCAAATGTTTAACAAATTAATACTCTCTCTCTCTCTCTCTCTCTCTCTATATATATATATATATATATAAATTAAAATTTTAATAGTAAATAGTTCATTGTTGAGTTGTAGCATGCTTATTAAATAAAGTTTATCTCCCTCTCTTCTCTACTCCCTTCCAATATCTTCCTTGAATCTTAAATAAAATTTAATATGAAAATATGATATTCTCCTTTTTCTTGATCTCTCCTTTCTGAAATGAAAATTTTATTCATTTGCTCTCTCTCTCTCTCTCTCTCTCTCTCTCTCTCTCTCTCTCTCTCTCTCTCTCTCTCTCTCTCTCTCTCTCTCTCTCTCTCTCTCTCTCTCTCTCTCTATGGAAATTAAAATATTAATAGTAAATAGTTCATTGTTGAGTTGTAGCATGCTTGTTAAATAAAGTTTATCTCCCTCTCTTCTTTACTCCCTTCCAATATCTTCCTCGAATCTTAAATAAAATTTAATATGAAAATATGATATTCTCCTTTTTCTTGATCTCTCCTTTCTGAAATTAAAATTTTATTCATTTGAGTTGTAAATTGTTTTAGTTGAAATGATAATCTCTCCCACCCACTTAAGTATTTCAAGAAAGCTTGTTTAATTTCATTTGTTATTATAACAAAATACTTTTATACCACTCCCTCTTACTCTCACTCCCCCCTCCTACTCTTCAAAATTAAAAAAAATTGGAAGAGTGAAAATTGGTTACCTTAAATTCATATGTGTTCAAAATCAAATAACAGAGAGTGAAAATTTCTATATTGAATTCATATATTAAAAATTGTGAAATTGAAAAATAAGGATATTTGTTTATCTCTCCCTTCTTTCTCTCTTTCTTTTGCCTTGAAACTAAATTAAATAGAAAAGTGAACATAGATCTTTTTCAAATTGTATAATACACTTAGTCCATGTAAACTAAATTCTCTTAAGAACAAATAATAGGTGTTGGAAATGGATATGTTGAATCCTTAAAGTACATTGGGAGAAGTGATGATTATTGTGTTGAATTTCATATTTTTACATTTATTATTTTGTATAAATAAGTATTTATATAGGTGTGATATATACAAATTAATGATTTTTAGGAAAGTTCATTAAATTTATTTAAAATGATTAAAGCATAATAATCTAAATAAATTTTGTGTGTGGGTGTAAGTAGTTGGTAATATATATTTATATATATGAAAAAAGGGTGTAATTAAAATAATTTTGAAAATGCCATATTTAACTTTTAGCTCAAATTTACATTTTGTAGTGTTGGCACAATTTAACATAATATACAAATAAAGAAAATAATGATATTTTATCACAAATATTCCTCTAATTATGAAATAGATTTGATCATATTTGTTAAGCTACTCTACTAGATAATGGACATGTTGAAAACATCATTAATAATTATCCTCTTTCCACATATACACTAACTTAATTTCTAAGGTAAAAATTATGAAATGCAAATGTGATGAGAATGTTACTAGGAATTCACAATACTCAAAAAGCAAGGTAGGAATGAGGGTTGGGTGGGGGTGAGTTATTTATCAAAAAAATATATTAAATAAAATATATTTATATATTATATTATTATTATATATATATATATATATATATATAATTAAATCCAAATAAAATTAAAAAAAGGGGTTGGGGTGGGTCGGCCTAATAACTGCCCACCCCTTGAATTTGTCAAGGGGGATGGCAGCACAATCGGCTGCCCCCAAACCCTTAGTATTAAGGAGGGAGACAGTTGTGCAAACAACACTAACCCCACAGGGCCCTCTATTTAATCTAGTTAAGAATTATTTAACTACTTTATTATTTGGGTTGGTTCTTCAAATATATATCAGATATTTTATACATTAAAGTAATAAAATTTAAACAAATAAATTGTAAAATATAATCAAACAATTTACCTAATGTTTTCCAACATAGTTGAAACCTCTTTCAGATTCAATCAAAAATAAATACCTAAACTATGAGTTTGCTAAAATTAAGGTTTGAAAATAATTTCATTAAGTTGTGGAATTATCCAACAACTGTTAAATAAATTTTTAACCTCTTTAGTAGTGTTCTTTGGGGCCATTTCTCGAAACACTTTGTGGAAATAAAACTAACTCTTGTTTTTAACCTCGAAGTTGATTTGGAATCAACGTAGTTAAAATACCTAAAAAAGTATTTTTCGAATTTGTAGTTGTAAGCAAATTATAATAGGTTTAAATTATTATCAAAACAATGAAATAAATTTTATTATTAGATTTACTATTTTTACTAGAGTGATTTTGTAAGCCAATTTATTTGGAATTTGAGGCAAAAAAATTCTAAACATTTAAAGACATTATGGAATGGTAAACTAAATTCTCATATTTCTTGGAATAAAAATATTTGTTTGCCTTAAATGTAATAATTATATCATATAGAATTTATTTCCATGCAAATAAAAATATATCCTCTTTTGTCATATTTAAACCACATGTGCTTTTGTACCTAATTATTAGTGTGAAAATTAGTGTGTTTTGTCTTGTTTAGAAGGGTTTTTAGTTGTGATGATTATTTTAGTGCCTTTTGGCATTTATAATTTGATTCATGACTACCCTACATATTTTATACCTTTTTATTCTTGTTGCCTTAGTGAGAATTTCGGACCACAATTGCAAATGTTTGTTTCTGGCCTTAGTTGCCAGTAGGTGGACCTAGGATAGGGCCCACTTAAATTCATTTTGGTTTGTACCCTTCCAATGATTCTTGCTTTTCATGATCGAGCTTAGGTTTATTTATATGCATTGGTGTTTACTACTTGTGTTTAGGCCAATTAGTCATCAGGGAGTACTATAAGGGTAACTACCTACTGTTCAATCATGTAAGGAAAAGATGAAGGCCCCTTCTTATGTTTGGGCATGAAAAAATATGGAAATCAATGAAGGTTATATATTATCCTTCCATTATTATCAAGCCCCTATCCTAGGAAAAACATGGAAAAAAACACTCGATGCATGAGTTAGTAATCTATTTGTGGATGCAAGCCCTAATCCTATGACATTTTATGTGAACATGAACAAATGACACAATACAAAAAGAACTCAACTCTTGATTTAAATTTTACTCTAAATTAAGTCTTGATTTAATAAATTTTTGAATATTTATTTCCATTCATGAGTCATGCTTCATTAGTCTTCATGTCCAAAATGCACTAATGCACCTATGTATTCATAAACCTCTTAAGTTCATATTTAGACCAAAATTTTGGGCAATCCAACACTAGAAGGGGATGAAAATCATCAAATTGGGACCACACATGATTTACACCATGGGGCCTAAGATATAGGTGCATGGATAACTTACGCTAGGCATTAAACTATGGATTGTAGAATGTGTAGAGGAAATATAAGCAATAATTAAAAAAGAACAAATTTAAACACTAAAGTATTTTCAAAATGGTGCAACTTCTATTCAATATATAGAATAGGGAAAAATACATAAATGTACAAAATTCAATAAGACTAGGAAGAAAATTTCTTGTGATGTAAACTTAAAAGAATGCCATTTATAGATGTGTGTGAATGATACATACTCAAGGCATAATTAAAAAAGAGACGATGGTTTATATTCTATCATAATGATTTCTTATAGATAAGGTGGTTATACTTCCATATGTTTAGTTTCAATAACAAGTTTTCTAACATGACACAAACTTTAAGAGTGCCACCTAGTATGTTGTGTGACAACATGGAGTTGACACATGGATAATAAGTGTGGATGTTCCTGCACAATAGGTCATGCATCACTACAATAACATGACAAGGTAGTGTGAGTATTTTACAAGTAATGTGTGTTATTTTAATGTGGTGGGAAGGAAGATAAGTGTACAATATGTTTATGTGATGTCAAAATTCTATGCAACATGTTATAAAGGTTGCATCAACTCACCTAGATACGATGGGGTTCACATGTGCCAAAACATGTTACAAGTATGGGGAGCTCAAATTTCTTGTGAGGAGTATATAATGTTAACTTTTCACACAAATCGACATGATAGGGGTACACCCAAAAATGACCTAAAGCATTGACAAGCCTAGAATCTTACAATCTATAATTCTAGGAAAAATTATAACTTCACTAAATAAATACAAGGGAGGAGATAGAAATACGATAAAAGAGAGGAGGCAAGAAAATAAACACTCATAAATACCAAAAACAACTATAAATGTGCCCATAAAATCCACATCTTAACATATAATTTATAAATGCACAAATACCTTAAAACAATTCGATTTGAAAATGAAACTACCCTAGGGTAAAAAATTAGGTGTCTATAATTACCATGTAAATTAATAGACCTAGATTTTATGTTGTTGTCATCTTGACAATAGGCTAACAACATGGGCCTTTGAGACTCACATAGACCAAATATATACATAGAGACTAGTGGTGAATGTAAAAGGTATATAGACCTAGTGCAAGAGGAGCCATTCAAAAGATATATCTGGTGGTGTTTTCTAAAGGCATAATGATACAATGCAATAAATGAGACATTATAAAGGAAAATCATGTGCACACACATGTTTATAGGAGTTGGACTTATATATGTCATGCTATAGGAATGCAAGGGTAAATGTATGAGGAGTTGACATATGTGTTTATGATACAAGGATATAACATATAATAAGTTTGGGGTGAAAATATTGGCATAAGATAGTATAAGCATTACCATAGCATGCACACTATAGTATGAAGACAAATTGATGAGGACAAAGGAATATGTATAAATAAATAGAGCACCAAATAATATTAATGGAAACATGAAGGAATAAAGAATTGATAGACAAACTTTAAGATAATGGTGAGTGAAAAAGGATAAGCATTTATTGATGCCAATAATAAAATGACACATGCTATAATAGTTGATTATTGATCATGTTGAGACTTAAGGAAAGGCTACCACTTGGTATAGTTTACATGAGATATGTTGATTTGTATGGATATAAACCTATAATACAAGTGTCATTAGAAATTAAAATTGAATGTGATAAGCATCATTTGGAGAATGTATGCAAGTTAGAGATATATAATTTTATCTCTAACTTGCATACATTCTCCAAATGATGCTTATCACATTCAATTTTATTTTCTAATGACACTTGTATTATAGGTTTATATCCATACAAATCAACATATCTCATGTAAATTATACCAAGTGGTAGCCTTTCTATTGATCATGTTGAGACTTAAGGAAAGGCTACCACTTGGTATAATTTACATGAGATATGTTGATTTGTATGGATATAAACCTATCATACAAGTGTCATTAGAAAATAAAATTGAATGTGATAAGCATCATTTGGAGAATGTATGAAAGTTAGAGATAAAATTATATATATATATATATATATGGATGAGAGGCTCATTGTAAAGGGTTTATTAGTTTAATCTCGCTAGTTTAGCAGACTTGATCTTTTTGTAAGACTTTTATTGATTAATGAAATTGGTGAGGGGCTTCACAACCCTAATTTACTAATTTAAAAAATAGGTTTATTAGTTTATTGGTTATGTAGTTTTTGATTATTGAATATAGTTGTTAAGTAGATTGTTGAGCAAGCTTGTAATTCAGTTTGTTCCTTGTCATACACCATTTTTACTATGTTTTATAGATTTATATGAATATGGAGATTTAACATAATGGTTATGTATATATATTTGTTTTTTTTAGTTTTTATGTTGTATTTTATTATATTTTCATGTTTAAACATCCATTGATGGGTTGGTTGGGTATTCTATTTTTTTAACATTATTTATTTTTCATGTTAGACAACTTGAGGCAACAATTCATGGCACAATGGTTACATATTTGTTTATTTTGTGAAAGTTTGTGAATATTTTAATTAAAATCATCCAACATGAATTCATCATTGATTTTCACATAATTATAAAATTAAAGATACACAAATTTTAAATTTATATCAATGAGAAATACCTTATCTAACCTTACAAATACTTGGTAAGAAATGACATTACAATATGAGATGTAGTTGATTATAATTATAAGGTGAAAATAAGTGCACCTAAATCATTTAACTAATTAATTACCTTTAATATATTAACTACATACCAAAAGTCCCTCACCTTTCAATCATTTTATGAAAAATTAAATGGGATTGAAAGGTAATGTACCTTAAAAAAAGGTGACCTCTATGAGTGTTGTGTAGCATATTTATCATGGGATAACCAAAATGTTATTGATGCACACTTAAATGAAACCTTGATCTAAGAAAAGGAAATAGAAATAATACTATAACAGAATGGAAAAAATAGAACATGGTTTTATATTACAATAAATACAAGGTACATGTTAATATGTGTAACTTACAAATATCTCATGATCTCTAATGCTTTTATATTTATAGTTAGGGATTATGTAGATATTTATGAGTGAGTTCAAAATGGTTTGGTATATGAAATGAAATTATAAAGGTGTTTAAGGCCCTTCATTTTCTATCCTTGATGCTTCATATTCCTTTTGGAGGGGCAATGGAAGGATTGTTAGTTTGTAGGGAAAAGTCATGATTGTAATAGACTAAAATGTTATGACAGTTAGGAAACTACCAAGGTAGTTGTTTAAGCATCAAGGCAATTAAATTTATGACACCTATGGTCCTAAATACCTCCAAATGATAAATAAAGAGGAGGAAGAGGTGAAAAAATGAAACTAGTATAAGATACACCAAACATAATAAGCAAGACTCAAGTGACTCAAATGAGATTGTTGAGTCCAGCATGCCCCATTCTTAGATTTCAAATGGGGACCTCTTATTTTGATTGATATTTGATTTTAAACTTGGCTATTTAGAAATTATTTGAGATTTGAAAATGATGTGAATTCATCACTTCATAATGATGAATTCTATTGTGTTCAAGCTCAAAAATTATGTTTCTCTTGCCTTAGTCGATTTTCTCATTTTTTGGGCTAACTTACTAAAGACTTCATTTTCCTTGGTTGTTTTGTTGCCTTATCTTTTATATAAATTTTGAAGACTTCTTGGGGTCCCCTAGATCCTTCCACATGTCCAAATCTTGTTGACACATGGATTCAAAGTAAAATCTTTTCAAAAAAATGACCAAGTCCTTTTAAATCCCAAGGGACCCAAGATCACACCACATGACATGCTCCTAGTGATCTAGCCCATTAAAACCGCAAAAACCTAGGAGAAGACATTAACCAGGTGACCCAAAAGTTGATCAACAATGGTAAAGCTTTGTGCCCCCGAATCCCTAAGAGGATACCATGTGGCACCCTCTAAAACCTAAGGATCTTGAAATGATTACAATATTAACCGAGAAGCTTGGAAGTTAAAAAACATTGGTAAATGCCCATGGCCCCAAGGCTCAGAGAATACACCATGTGTCACCCTCTCAAGAGTTTCAAACCTTGAGGGTATTACAACATTATCCCAAAGCATGAAGAGCTTAGGAAGCCGATAAGAAGCCACGTGGCCACAATGATGACAAAAGCAAATACAAAAGTAAATCCTAGGGCTATGATAAGATACCAAGTGGCAAAGTGGGACTAGGTAGTTAAATTTAATGGCCTAGCAAAGGAAAAGGAGTGTGAAACTGAGAAGAATCCAAGTGGAAAAGAGAGCCTAGGGACATAAAATAAGATGAACATGAACCATGTTAAGTGGCCAAGTCATCTTAAAGGGCATGAGCCTAAATTTGACGTCACATCAAAGAATTAGAATGCTCTAAATTGAGTAAAATAATAGAATAATCAATCAAGCTAGATTTTGAGGAGTCTGATTAGTCAAAGGAGGTATTGTAATCATACTTCCTGTGACCTTACTCCTCCCTATGATTTTATATCAGCTCACATGTACACTACCAACCTTGGTCATCCTAATATAAGACATATTCCACATACTTTGACCTCTCCCACATCAAATTCTTACCCCCCATACATCCCTAGTCCATCTCATCTCTTTTGAATGCTAGATGGGCTATTTAGGCACCCCTGGGGCCTTTTCGAGAGCTCATTAACCATCCTAGGTGGAATTTAAACCTAGATCATGGCTTAGGGAGGAAACTCATGGCTTAGGCCACATGTTTCCTTCACAAAATCCATGGCTTAGGTTATGGATTGGGAAAAACACATGTAAAAGTGCCCTATTTGGTCCCAAACGGTCAAAAATGACTAGTTTTTGGTCTTTTGGTAGTTTAGGGTTGGGATATATGCCTCATTATCATTAATTTAAAATTATCTCTTGATCATTATCTTGATTTTATCTTCTCACTTGATTAGATCATTGGAAGTTTGGATGCCTCCTTGAATCTTTCTTGGTTCTTACTTGGCACAATAGCTTCCTTTGTGATTCAGGACGCCCTATACTACTACAACTTCCATTGGTGATTCTCATTGTTATTGAAAATATTCCTAAATATTTTGGGTTTTTCCTTGCTCCCTCAAGACTCCATTTCACCTACCTTATGCTCCTTGCATTGGCTCTTCCATATATTGGTGGCTTCACCTTCACCTCCTCCACAGCTTTTGGCTCTTAGTTTGGACTTCAGCTTGCACCTAGCTTGGTCTTCCTCCTACATTGCTTCCTATATTGGATTCCTATTGGTATAACATTTGAAATTCATACTTGATCTTGATATGAGGGCACTTTGCTTTGAAAAGTGAAACTCTTTTGTTTATGTACTGTATATGATAGGGTTTGAACTATTTTAGAAAAATAGTTATTTTGTATATTACTTAGAGTAGCTTCCAAAGTTTATTGCATTTGTATATGCTTGAAGAATACTTTAATTACTTGAAATATTCCTTTATTTTATGCCATTTATATCTTTGGAACCCTTCCTCATTACACAGTAGAGATATACATGTGAAAAACACACTAGAAAACTTGCTCAAACATTATCTCCCTCTCTTGCTAAAACTAGAACATTACATGATTAGAAAATAGTAGTGTTGCTTTGAAAGGATAGATCAAATCTAGAATAGGCATGATCTTGAACCCTTGCTTGAAATCATATTTATTTCATAAAATCTCTTTCATTTGGCCTCAAAGTGCCTTAATTTTTAGATTTACATTTCATTGGTTATCTCATTTCATTTAGTATTGTTGCTTCTATATTTTTTATGTAACTAATAGTATAGTTTTAGCCACTTGCTTTACTATGGTTGGACCTATTAGAGGTTTTTATGTACTTTGTGCACTCATTTTTTCTATCCCTAACCTATTTTATAATTCTTTCTATAGCTTGGTGCAAGGCAAACTAGATAGTCACTATAGACCTCATGTAACCCATAAAACCCCTGAGCCTTCTGGCCTCTTAGTGGTTTGATTTAGCACCCTGCCAAACATTAGTGGTTTTATTCAAATTCTTATAGCTAAATATTGGAATGCTCATTGGGACCTCACATATGGTTTCATGTTGGTTCGATCCCATTTATATCTCTCTTAGATAACTCCCCTCTATTAGTTATTAGGCTTTGCTTTTAGTTATGTTTTGGCTCTTGCCTTGGATGTTATATTCTACTTTGGTTTTGTGTTATTCTCTCTATTGGTTATCCTTCAGTTTGCCTTTTTTGTTGTCTTCCATGATTTCATTACACCCATGGCCAAACTCTCACCCTTGGTACATCACTCTCATTAGATTCAGGGTCTCATCCTTAAGCTCACTCATGAGCAAGTCGCGACTACAATAGAATGCCATTAACATTATAGGATCCAAGAGCCTCCCTTGACCCAGCATGGTAGTCTACACCTTTTGATGTTTGAAAGGGAATAATATTTGTAGGACTATAACCAATGGACTCAGTATCATTTTCACCACTCTGAGCTTCATTCATTTGAGGATGTTTCTGCTCATCCTCATGTTTCATCTCACTCACTCGTTTAAGGTGATGAGGATCCTCTTGATCATTTAGAACCAAATGAGTTACATGAAATCATTGATGATTTTTATAGACATCTTTAGGTGAATGAATTGTATCCTTTTCCCCCTAGGATTCGATGGCATGTATCCTCTAGAGATAGAGGTCATACCCATTCAATGTCGAGTGCCTCAATCAGTTCTCGCATGAGTTCCCCACCTCTTTCTCAACAAGAAACTCTCCCATAAGAATGTTCACATATCCATGTTTTGGATCATAGGTATTCCCACTTGGGGATATATCTTCATCATGAAGATTCTTCCCATCCTCCTAGCCCTTCCTTTCAAGTCTCCAATAAACATGCTAATTTTGATCATCATTTACAAACTAGAGATCTATGGGATGTGTATCGGGAGTCTCAACAACCACCAGTTGACCCCTTTTTGATGACACATGGCCAACATCATGGAAACTTTGGTCATTATGACCATTTTCATGAGTATGCCACGTCATCCCATCAGCCCTGTGGGGATCATCACACTTTTTGTATTCATTTCCCACCTCATGGTAGAGATGATTTCTACTATGATTAGCCTACTTACCAAGAACCACCTTGGCATCATGATCTCCATGAACATGGTTATGATGATGCTTACGGGCATAGGAAACATCATTACCATCATGATCCCCCTCCTCGAGCTTACTACTAGCCTACTATCAACCATGCTTATGAAGATCTCCATCAAAATCCTCTAGCCCCTTGGGTGTATGTTATTCCCCTTCCTACTCCTATCCTTAAACTACCAAGTTTAATGGGACTCAGGACTCTAGTCTGTAGATCATATTATGACATTTATGATGGTGTGTATGGATTAGGAACAAGATGAAGATATGTTATTGAAAGTCTTCACTTGTTCTCTACAAGTTGAAGCTCTTATCTAGTTTCAAAATCTACCTCCAAATTCTCTCTATAGTTTTTAGCTCCTTCTAGATGATTTCCTCCAAATTTTCAATATTTCTAGACCTTTTAACCTCAGCATCCACTCACTCACCTCCATGACATAAGCCAAAGGTGAGTCAAACTTTAATTTTGTGCATAGATGGTGTTTAGTTTTTCATACATGCAGAACCAGGTTCTTGGATGACTAACTTTATGATATGTTCATGTGATCATTAAGGTTGAAGGTTTACCTTGATGTCCTCAAGCATGATCCCACATCTTATGATGAAGTTGTTAATGAGTGTCTAAAGATCAAAGTATTTAAGGTGCTTGTAGGCATATAGTCTGTACCTCCCCAAAATTCATTCTCATAATGTGATCATAACTATAATGTAACCAACAATGGTGTCATGGATTCTCCTCCTATAAAGAGGAACAAGAATAAAATTCATGAGGTGAATGTCATGAGCAAAAAACTAGCTAAAAAGAAGGTTTTTGAATCTAGCCCAAAAAAATAATGGATGGTGTTTCCTTATGACCCTACCAAGCTTTATAAGTATCATCAGATGAAGGGGCATGATGATGCCAATTATTTCCCAATAGTCTATTGGGTAAGCCTTGCCTCATTCATAGAGTTATCCTCTTTCAAAACCTAATTGTAAGTTAGATGTCTTCAAGAAGCCTTGCCAAACCACAATAAGAAAAAGAAGTCAAAGGCTAAGGCCCCACTTTCTCCTTCTTACTCTTCCACCTCTTCTGACTCCTCTTCTCAGGATAACTCAAGAAGGAAATCTAAGCACAAGATTAACAAGGTCATTATTGCTATTGACATCACTCATATTGGTTATGAGTGCTTTGTCAACATGCACTTAGGTCAGGCCACTAACCTTGCTAGAGATACTAGTGGTGTTGGGCCTCATGTCTAGCCCATGGGGGTAGGGAATCTCAAATTCAAATTTGACTTCTAGTAGAAGATCCCTCTTCAGGCTAGACATTGTCCTTACTCTATCATAGTGGAGTTATAGGACCTCTCAGTTAGAATCTCCATCTGGGACCTGCTTTGCCTTTGTCTTGAGCAAAGGGGCCTTATCTTTGATGAGCTCAATCTCTCTCATGATGATCCACTATAAGATGATATCAAAGTATTATTTAACTCTAATGTGCCTAAGCACCTTCATCCACCTATTCTATCTTTTGACCTAGCCTCCTTGCTAGATGCCTTGAATTTGGCAAAGAGGGATCAGTTCCCTCTCTATATTGATACTTTTATTAATGAATGCCATGTTAAGTAGTGTATTGTCATTAAAGGAGTTGACTTGAATATCATACCTCTATGTGTATTTGATGAGTTTGGTATTATTCAGAAGAAGCTTTTTAATTCTTATCATAGGTGTGTGGGTTTCGATAATGACATAGTTATGCCGATGGGGAACGTGAAGCTCTAGGTCAAGTTTGGCCCCAATATTGTCAAGATTGATTTTTGTGTGTTAAACATCAATCTTTCATACAACATGATTCTTGGCCACCCTTGGATTGCTACCATGTAGGCTGTTACATCATCCATGTTTTGCATGGTGTAGTTTATGCATGAAGGTAAGGTTCACACCATAAAGGCTGACCTAGATCCCTAGGCATTACTTTATGCAAAGATAAATCCCTCAAGTGAGGATTTGACTATCTCTTCATAGGGCTCTATGGGTGCCCACATACCCCCTACTACTGAATCTCATTTTCTCAAGGATGATCATTGTGATTTGACTAAGTACCAAGCAACATTCACTCCTTTAGAGTCTGGCATGCATTTGCAAACTCCCTCTTTTGCTCCATGATGTTAGGCTAGCTCATCTCTTTTTGAAGACCTATTTTAGGATGTCTCCTTAGACATTGATTTTCCCCTCTCATCATGCTTCTCCCATTAGAGTATTGGTTCTCTCAATGCATCTCATATGGAGATTACTAGAGTCACTGAGTCTAATCTTAGGTGTTATTCCATCCATGGTATAACATGTAATTCGATCAATGAAAGGAGAGATCATAAAAATCTCATTCCCATACATTAGATACACCACCACCCTTTTACTTATTTGGTTTTAGATGTCTCATTCACCTATAATGGCCTTACCTTCTACACTCATGTGTTTTGGGTCATGCCTGGTGAACCTAAGGATATAGGTGTTCCATCTCCTTCCTCCCACATTTTCCCTTTTATTTGGCATCCTCATAGGACAAGTAGTGGCCTACCTTATGAGTAGGCCTCTAGTTAGGGTGAGGTGGTATCCTACCCTTGGGAGCAATCCTGAGCCTAGGCTTGTGGTATCTTGGTGAGCCTCATAACTTACTATAACAGCCTCCCCAGGCCCTTATTCAGTGGATTTCCCCTCTCATGGCATCCATCATCAAACCTTTGTGGGTATCCTTTATCATTTCACTTGTTTACTCCTCCTTAGATGCACCTTGTGATATAAGTAGAGTTTTTTGCTTCTTTTAGTTGGTTGGGCTACTTCTTGTTCATAGCTAGCCCTTTACCAACTCCCTCTCTCCTTTTTCACATTGCTTGTAGGTGGTGTGGGTTAGTGGTTGTGGTTGTTTATGAATTGATCTATCCTTCCTTAGATATTCTTAGTATATCATAGGCCTCCTACCACCCCTCCTTACCTCTCACTATGGTTGGCATTGAGTCACTCTCTCATAGTTGGCCCCACATAATGGCGATGACTCTATTGATTGAGATGCATTTCTTGCCACTAGCACTTTGACTCCTCGTATCTGCACGAGAGAGAAATGTGAACCTAGATTAGTTGTGATCATAGTGAGATAAGAAAACCATGTTTTGAAATGCTCACAAACATTCTTTTCTTGTCTCCCCCTTCCCTTTCCTTTCTAGGCTAGTTTTGGGCCTTTTCGGGCTCCCCAGGCTTTGTTTTGGCCCTTTCTAGCCTAGGTTATGGCTTTCTGGGCTAAACCATATCTTGAAAGTGGGATAGGATATAGATTTTGTAGATTGGTAGTGGTCTAGGCTATGGTTTTATCTAGGTAGGCCATGGCCTGGGCTATCAACCTTCTTTTTTCCCTTTTTGGGCCTCTGTTTGGCTCCATTTTTGCTCCCATAACCCCAAAACCTTCATCTTAGAGTTTTTGACCCATTCCAAATACAATGGCAGAGTCCATTTCTCTCTTTAAGGCATCCTAGGGTATATTTTAAGACCATTCCAATCTCTTAGACCCACAGGTCCTCTATTTTATTAGGCTTGTGCACTCCTTGTTAGATGCACCTTGTGGGCCCTTTTTGCATTTCAGACCATGAGACCTCCATCTTAGGGGTCTTGGTGTATTCTAAATGCATTGGTAGCCTTTATTTTTAATTTGAGGCTTCCTTGGCCTCACTCTATCCTTATTTTGGTCCTTAATACCCCTTCCAAGTCCCCACTAACCTCCCGAGATCATGCCCCATTTCTTAGGCACCCTAGGATAGAAGTTACTTTATGTACTTCTTTTAGTTAGTCATTTATTTGCTTTCATAAATTTAATCCATTATAACTACCTATCTCTTTTTTCATTATGGTTGCAAGTTGATGGTATTAGCTATTGTGGTGGTTTGAGACTTGATCTAGTCTTGTCAACTGGTCTTCATCTTCTCTAAACATTCCCCCACTATCCTTGGTTACCTCTTCCCATGACTGGTGTTGGTCAACCACTTTAGTTGTGGCTTGGTTGCATTTTTTAACTCCCTTGTGCAACTTGATTACTTCACTTCACATTGAGATAACATTTCTAAAGTTTCTAGTCTTGCATCCTCGACCCCCATCATGGTGTACCTCTTAATGGTGATTCACACAGATACTAGTAATTGAGGAAACTTAGGACCTGTGGTTGTGGCTTGGGTTATTAATGATCCATGGGGCCATAAGCTTATTTCAACTAGTCATTCCTTGATCAATGAGATGACTAATGTTTCCAATTATCATGCAATCATTGGCACCTTGATTGATGCCCATAAGTTAGGAACATGCTATGTGCATTTTTTCTCTGACTCACTCTTAGTCATGCCATAACTCACAAGTGTCTAAGACATCCTTAGATTTGAGTTTCTCCCCATCTTTGAGGTGGTGTGTGATTTACTCTCCTTCTTTGAGGATATCTAGTTCACCCATATCCCTTGTAAGGAGAACACTAGGGTTGATGCCTTAGTGAATATCATTCTGGATAGTATGATTTGATTTGATATCACTTGCGTTCCCTATTTGTAAGAGCTAGAGCTAGAGTTGGAACTAGAGTTGGAGTTGGATTTTGGATTACATAACATTTGTACTTTTACCTATGGATCATGCCATCAATTTCTTCTACCACCATCCTTATCTAGCAAGTACAATTAATGTTTTCTTTTATCTTTATAGTTCTTGTTTTTCTTTGATTTGGTGTGGCTTTCAGGTACTGCATAACTCTCCTTATTCATTTGAGCATCAACTACTTGTACCTTAGGGGCATATGTAATCATACTTCCTATGACCCTACTCCTCCCTATGATTATATATCAGCTCACATGTAGACTAATAACCCTAGTCATCCTAATTTGAGACATTCACCACCTGCTTGGACTTCTCCTGCATCATATTCCTACCCTCCATACATCCCTAGTCCATCTCAACTCTTTTTCATGTTGCGATCTAGGAATTTGACTCAAGAGAGGATGGTTAGTATGGTATTAGTTCCAAAATGAAAACAAAATGAAATAAACACACTAATAACATCACATCTCTAGGCCTAAACAATAAGGAGAGCTTATTTAATAAAAATAAATGACAAACAAAACTAAAAATTAAGGAATAAAATACAAGAATTCCTTCACCTTCCTTGGATGCTCCAAATGCCTTTGTAGTGGTGGCTTTCTTAGCTTGTGCTTGTGAAGTACTTGGCAATGGAAGCTAGGCTACCTCCATCTCTCCTTGGCACCTTTGGATTATGGCTTGGCTTGGATGGGAATCAATTTGGCCTTATAAATTTGCATAATCAAGTCCTTGAAGATATCTGAGCATAATAACTTTTCACCAAAATAGCTTAGAAATGATGTTGTGAGGCCTCCTATTTATAGATTTTTGAGAATGTCTAGAATCAACCTGAATCGTCCATCTCAAGATTGAGATGTGTGGTTGAGGATTAATTTAATTTTGGGAATTAAGTTTGTAATTATCCTCATCATGAAATTGAAATAAGGGGTAATTAAGAGGCATGGAGGGCATCATAGAAGGCATTGATGAGGCATGGAGGGCATGAATCCTGATATTTGTCACATTTATGGCCTAGGGATGTCTTCCCAAGAAATGAGGTCACTTGATGATGCAGATATTCAATATTCATTTCCAAAAATAAGTTTTCAACAAGTTTCCATGGAATTTTTTATCAGGCCTTGATTTGGCTTAATTAGCTCTTAAGCATGATTAAGCACTTTATGCACAAATTACTCAAATTGATTAGAATGCCTTGTTATTGGTCCTAAATTTGACTAGATTAGAATTGGAAGTCACTATTAGATGCATTAGAACCATATTCCCATTTAACATGTTACCAACAAAAAATAACAAAGCCATGCATCTTGTGTAGAAGATTTGATAGGAAAGAGCAATCCAGAGCACCCAGGTGTAAAATTGGCATTTTGACTCAGAATGATCTGATCAAAGTTAGCTGGCCCATAAATTATCTTGCCCCATTTAGGGATACCATGGCCAAAATCAGCACTTGAATATATCAGTTTCACATCATTTAGCATGTTTTAGTGTTTTTAGGCCAAATTGTGCATTTTGGATGGAAATTGTCTAAAACCCTGATTGGAGGTTATCAGTGGCCAGATTTAGGTGTCTACACATGTTAGACAGGCACTCTAAACACCCCCTAGGGCCCTTTAGAGAGATCATTGACCATCCTAGGTGGTTTTTGGACCTAGGCCATAGCTTTAGGAGGAAACCCTTATCCTAGGTTGTAATGTTCCTTCACCCATGGCCTAGGCCACAGCTTGGGTAGAACACATGCAAAAGTGCCCTGTTTGGTCCCAAATGGTCAAAAATGACTAGTTTTTGGTCTTTTACAGATTGAGGTTGGGATATATGCCTCATTATCATTCATTTGATCCTCTATATTGATCATTCTATTTATCTAATATTCCCACATGATTAGATCATTGGAAGTTTGGTTGCCTCCTTGAATCTCTCTTGGTTCTTGCTTAGCACAATAGCTTCCTTTATGATTGGGAATGCCCTATACTATTGTAGCTTCTATTGGTGATTATTATTATTGATAGTGTTATTAAAGCTTTTGGGATGCTTCTTTCTCCCTCAATACTCCATTATACCTATTTTGTGCTCCTTGCATTGGCTCTTCCATAGATTGGTGGCTTCTCATTTACTTCCTACACAACTTTTGGCTCTTGGTTTGGACTTTAGCTTGCACCTAGCTTGGTCTTCCTCCTACATTGCTTCCTAGATTTGATTACTGGTTGGTATAACATCTATACTTCATCTTTGATCTTGATCTGAGGGTAATTTACTTTACAAATTGAAACTCCTTTATTTGTGTAGTGTATATGCTAGGGTTTGAACTATTTTAGAAAAATAGTTATTTTGTATATTACTTAGAGTAGCCTCCAAAGTTTATTGCATTTGTATATGATTGAATAATACTATCATTGCTTTAAATGTTTCTTTGTTGTATTCCATTACTCTCTTTGGAACCCTTCCTCATTGCATAGTAGAGATATACATGTGCAAAACACACTAGAAAACTTGCTCAAACATTCTCTCCCTTGCTTGCTAAAACTAGAACATTGCATGATTAGAAAATAGTAGTGTTGCATTGAAAGGATAGCTCAAATATAGAATAGGCATGCTCTTGAACCCTTACTTTAAAATCTATTTTTTACACAAAACATCTTTCATTTGGCCTCAAAGTGCCTAATTCCTAGATTTACATTTCAATGGTTATCTCATTTCATTCAGTATTGTTGCTTCCATATTGTTTATGCAACTAATAGTATAGCTTTAGCCACTTATTTTACTATGGTTGGACCTACTAGAGGTTCCTACATACTTTGCGTTAAGTTGTGGAGCTAAAAGCTTCACCCGAATGAGCAAATGCAAGGTTGTTGTATTTACACAGCTGCCAACGTCGGTCAAGGATCAACTGGAGGCTGCCGATGTCGGTTATGGATTAGCTGATGTCGGTCATGTACAGACTAACAGGGACCAATGTCGGTCACCTGTGCATTCTAGAAGTCTATTTTCGTGGGATGAACAAAATATTTGCATGATAGGATTAACTGTTAGTTGTAAGTCCGCATTTCTATTTTAGGTAGGACTGATTTGAACCTTTGATTAGGAGGTATATCTGATGGTTGATAATGCATAGCTCATGATCCCTAATTCTATATAATAGGGATAAATCTTCATAGCTTGTAGACATGTAAGATAGACAATTCAAGGGCTGAATTGTGTTTGTAATTGTGAGAGAAAACTCTTGAGGGAAAGAGATCTGTACATCTGAGAGGTGTGGAAGAAAGAGAGATTTCTTCAATTGTATTTCCTTCTGAAAGAGTTTAATACAAGTTTTCATTGTTTCTTGTATCTCTTGTTCCTTGCTGATTCTCATTTCTAGTTGCTTATTATTCTGGTTTGATTCCATGTTTAGTTGCTTACACAACAGCAATCAATTATTCTTGTTAAGATCCTGACAAGTGGTATCAGAGCTAGGTTGCTATTTCACCAAGTGATACCAACTGACAAGTGGTATCAGAGCTTGGGTTCACTAACAGGTGGTTTCAAATTTGTTTAGTGTGTGTTGATTATAGGTCAGTCACAGGGGTTTCTGTTTGAGTGGGAGTATAGCAATGGCAGAAGAAAGTAAACTGAGAATGGAGAAGTTTAACGACAAAAATTATCAATTATGGAGGATGCAGATAGAAGATTATTTGTATCAAAAAGATCTATACTTACCATTGGGTGGGGTTTCAAGCAAACCCATAGATATGCAAGATGAAGATGTCATGTCCCCTTTTCATTTGACATCTTCAGAGTTGAGGATTAGCCTATTATGCAACCTTTGTAGGCTGATAAAATGGATAGAGGGTCATGGTGGAGCTTGGCTTGGCTTCGATTAGCAGAATTTGTCCAATTGGCTTATCATTCAGGCTCTTTCAGACACATTTACTTGAGCTCCTATTATATAGGGAATGTTGGCACTCAGCGGACCATCCCTGTTATGGCATGATCATGTGCGGAATCACTCCCTGGTTCACTAGCTTCAGATGGTTTGAGGATCTGACATGTATTGAGGGAGATATTAATATTTGATTAATTTAATCAAATATTAATTATTTGGTCTAATTTTAATTAAGAAACCCTAATTCTAATTTAAGAAACCCTAATTAGGGCAGGCACACCTTTTTGAGGGTATAAGGGTTTCTCATGGGAGAGAATTGAAGGATGATTATTGAATGAATATGATTATGAATGATTATTGATTATTGCTAAGAATTCTTCTGTGAAGATTGAGCTAAGGGTTCCAGTATTCCATTTGCATTGGAGAATGTCCACTCTTCATTGTGTGTGATTTAGAGGTTGTGAAAGATCAGTCGATTTATTGCCAATTTGAGAGATAACTTCACACAAAAGTTATCACAAGTATTTTAGGTATTTATTTCATTAGGTTTTGATTCAATAAATTATCCAAATAGAGATCTTGAGATCAGGTATCCAGAATCCAGGCCACAGCATATTATCTTGCTTCTATATGGAATCCGTACCGATCTATGCAATTTTGTATAATTCTACATCATGTCATACAGAGCCGCAGGCAGCTCAGAGACCGACATCAATAATCCAGAGACTGACATCGATCGACTTAATACCGTTGACAGCAGAGTAGATCGACTGACTAAGACTGACTCTGGTAGTATATCGACCGATGATGGCAATATAACCGACATCAGTGACTGTGTTTTGACATAGAAACTCGAGCCATTCTAGATTTAGGTTTTATTTCCATATTTGCAAAAGACCAAGTTTTTAAGACACTATTTTTATATTCTTTATATGCATGATAGAGGACATCTATTGTAATCATTTGGATGAATAAATAAGATCATTGATTTACCAATTAAGAGATTATACTATGGTTTATTTATTTGATTGAATTTATCTTGCAAAATCGTATCTTTATTCATGCAAAAACATCAAAGGGCAAAATACAGAGAAATAGTCAAAAAATATCCAGCTTCAGAATTGAAGGGAAAAAGGAGATATTACAGTGGTATCAAAGCAGTTTCGTGCCAACCTGATTGGGTTATTTCATATTACATTCGATTATCAGTATGGCTTTAATAGGAGACAAGGATTTGGAAGAAAGAATGCACAATGCAAAGAATAAATTAGATCATCCATTTCAGCGAACAGAGGACCTTCTAAGAACTTTGGAGGAGTTGGAAACTTATGTAGGCAAGGTTGATCCATCAGATTCTTATGATATGCAAACATCGTTATCTCTAGCATTTGGTTCATTGGTGAAGCCCCGAGTATTGAGACATCATGATGAGGTGGTAAGACTTGCATCTCTCTCTTGCATTAGTGAAATCCTTAGGATAATAGCTGGCTTTAATTATTATGATGATTATATTATGAGAGAGATACTTCATGCCATGGTAAAAAGCTTTGAAAAGTTGGATGACATTAGAGACCCTCATTTCTCAAAGAGGGCAAGATTACTTGAAATATTTGTAAGGTGTAGGTTTGAAAACATTATGCTGTCAGTAGGTTGTATTGGTGACATTCATAGGATGGTTAACATATTTTGGAATATTTTGGATGAGTTTCATTCCAGTGATGTAATAGCATCGATGCACTCTATCATGTTCACAATCTTGTTTGAGGAGGATGATGAAATTTCTAAAATTTTGGCAGAAGATTTATGGTATGTCTGGACCAAAGAGAAAGATGTCTCACTTATGGCAGGTACGTGGTTAAAGAGTTTAATTGATAGGCCTAAGGATCATAGTATTTTCCCTATGACAGGCGGAAACTTGAATGATGAGTTTGATAGGCATGCTGATCCAGTACAGGGAGACATTAACACATCTTCAAGTAATGATTTATCTACATCATCTTCACAGGTAGGAGCAGTTGAGAATGTAGTGGACAGTTTTGAGGACTTAGTTACATCGACAGTTTCTTTCGATACGGAGGAGTTGGACAGAAATGCTATAGTTTTTGATACTCTATATGTTGATATGAGCTCTGGAGTTGATTCGCACAGTATGGATGGTAGTACTTCAGAGATCAATTGTGATGTTGGTGAGCCATTAGTTGGTTTGGTTCCTGTTTGTGATACTACTCCTTTAGAGGTGTCTTCAGAGGTAGTAGTTGGTTTGAGCATGGTTAGTGATCCATTGCAGTTAGTTTATTCTAGATTGCAGTATGAGCCATGGATTGAGAGTGGTGCATTTTATCGACATTACACTATAAGTGCTTGTCATCAGTTATGGGATGATTTGATGCCATGGGATGAGAGTTGTGATAGACACAGCATGGTGATAGGTACTGGGATTGATGGTTTGTTGGTGCATGACTTAGAGCAGGAGTTGATGGCCAATAGATTTGGTTTGTGTTATTGTTATCCAGCATGTGATGTCTCTTCATTATCAGCGATGCATAGGAGTTTAGGTGATGAGACCATGGCTGGTGATTTGTAGAGATATGTTGATCATAGTAGAGGTACAGTGTGTGGATTCTCCACACTTGGTGTAGTTCCATTTGGGAGTTGTTGTAGAGTTGGAGTGTGCCTTTAGCATAGCATGGTGGAATGTGTACTTGGTATTGGTAATCTTGGAGTTTGGTTGAGTTGCATTCACCAGTTTGATTGTGGATTCCTCTTGGTTATATTTTAGAGGATATTGCAGGGGCTTGCATTGATTGTCATCAGTATAGATCATGAATACATATGGGATCCAGGTGGATTGATTGGTTTGTTGTTCTGAGATTGCTTAGGGACAAGCAATTTTAGGAGGGGCAGATTGTCATGTCCCCTTTTCAGTTGACATCTTTAAAGTTGAGGATTAGCCTATTATGCGACCTTCGTAGGTTGATAGAATGGATAGAGGGTCATGGTGGAGCTTGGCTTGGCTTCGATTAGCAAAATTTGTCCAGTTGGCTTATCATTCAGGCTCTTTCAGACACGTTTGCGTGAGCTCCTATTATATAGGGAATGTTGGCACTCAGCAGACCATCCCTATTATGGCATGATCATATGTGGAATCACTCCTTGGTTCACTAGCTTCAAATGGTTTGAGGATCCAACATGTATTGAGGGAGATATTAATATTTGATTAATTTAATCAAATATTAATTATTTGATCTAATTTTAATTAAGAAACACTAATTCTAATTTAAGAAACCCTAATTAGGGCAAGCACACCTTTTTGAGGGTATAAGGGTTTCTCATGGGAGAGAATTGAAGGATGATTATTGAATGAATATGATTAGGAATAATTATTGATTATTGATAAGAATTCTTCTATGAAGACTAAGCCAAGGGTTCCAGTATTCCATTTGCATTGGAGAATGTCCACTCTTCATTGTGTGTGATTCAGAGGTTGTGAAAGATCAGTCGATCTATTGCCAATTTAAGAGATAACTTCACACAGAAGTTATCATAGGTATTTCAGGTATTTATTTCATTAGGTTTTGATTCAATAAATTATCCAGATAGAGATCTTGAGATCAGGTATCTAGAATCTAGGCCGTAGCATATTATCTTGCTTTTGTACAAAATCCATATCGATTAGTGCAATTTTATACAGTTCTATATCAGGTCATACAGAGCCGCAAGCAGCTCAGAGATCGACATCGGCAGTCCAGAGACTGACATCAGTTGACTTTATACCGATGATGGCAGAGCAGATCGACTGATTGAGATTGATGCCAGCAGTATATCGACCGACGATGGCAATATAACTGACGTGATGACTGTGTTTTGACACAAAAACCCGAGCCATTCTAGATTCAGATTTTATTTCCAAATTTGCAAAAGACCAGGTTTTTAAGACACTATTTTCATATTCTTTATATGCATGACAGAGGACATCTATTGTAATCATCTGGACAAATAAATAAGATCATTGATTTGCTAGTTAAGAGATTATACTATGGTTTATTTATTTGATTGAATTTATCTTGCAAAACCGCATCTTTATTCATGCAAAAACATCAAAAGGCAAAATACAAAGAAATAGTCAAAAAATATCTAGCTTCAAAATTGAAGGGAAAAAGGGGATATTACAAAAGAATGGAATGTTCTTGATAGAAAGGCTCTGGGATCCATAAGGTTGAGCCTAGCATCTTCTGTGATTTCCAACTTATCACAGGCAAAGACCACGGTAGAGTTGATGGATACTTTAGCAAATTTATATGAAAAGCCCTCAGCTTCAAATAAGGTATATCTTATGAAGCAATTATTTAATTTGCAAATGTAGGAAGGTGGATTTGTATCTAGTCATCTTAATGATTTCCATGCAATAGTAAATCAGTTAAATACAGTCAAAATAGTTTTTGATTATGAAATTAAGGCTCTTTTAATATTATGCTCTTTATGTTGGGAAAAAATAATGGAAGCACACAATTGATTACCAAGCAACTTAATATGCGGAAATTAAACCAGAATCAACAAGTAACTAGAATTCAAAAATAACATAGAATATGAGAGACAATACACAACTTGTATTAAAACTCTTTCAGAAGGAAATACAACAAAGAAGGCTGCCACAGTTCTTCTTCCTTACACACCTCTAGGGCTCCCACACCTCTAGGGCATAAACAGTAAATCTTCCCTCAAAGCTCTCTCTCTTAGGTCCCAACACACAACTCAAACACAGAGTTAGTGTTCACCTCCAACCAGCCAGTATCCACTACTGCCAGTACACCTGTGCTCCACAAGTGCTCCATGCACTCCACAAGTACACAAACATACTTCAAGTAGATCTCCCCTGAACCTGCAATGACCTGCACCTCAACAGACCTTACTTATGGAAGGATCTTCCTTGTCTTCCTCTTTGCTCTCTTTCTGAGTACACACTGTACTCCAAGTAGATCCCACCTGATTCTGCTTCCTATTGTGTTGCTATCCTATCTGATCTTGCACACCTGTAAATCAATCTAGTTTTGCACACCTATGAACCTTGACCTTGCACACACATACACTTGCAGATCAATGATCTTACTTACCCATGTAGATCTCCTAAAGTAGCCATGCTCACCTGATGACCAAGATCATACACTCCTGAAGAACTCTACTGATTCTCCAATCCAGCACCCACACTTGGTACTGTGGCACTAGGAGGAACACACCATGCTCTCTTCACACATAGAAGGAGCTTATTTTTGCTCTCTTACTCTCTAGCACACTTTTACAATACAACCAATGAGTCTCTTAAATAGATCTCATGCAAACAATAATTAGACACCTAATTACAATAATTAGATCTGCAGCTTCTAGTCTAAAATATGGCTCTTGACATGCAAACACTTGGTTCGTTAGCTAACTGCCCGTAACACACGTAGCTCAAACCACACAGGTGACCGACGTCGGTCCTTGTCTTCCTAGGAGGTGCCAATGCCAACTGACTACTGACCGACGTCAGTTGCCTTCTTGTCTGATCCTACCGACATCGATTGGCCTGACTAACGCTGGTGTCTGTAACACTCAGTAACCTTCTTGAAACCTCCTCCTCTATTTGCATCAGTGAAGCTTTTAGCTCCAAAACCTAACAATCTCCCACTTGGAGATAAATAGCTGCATTATACCTGTAACTGTACCCCGTCTAATCTATTTCCTGGCTTGTATCCCTCTTCAAGATCATTCTTGAAGACTACCCACCACACAACTTGTGGTGCACCTCCTATCATCTGAGTACCCTACCACATCTGAACCTACAAACCCATGTAGTGAAGTCCTGACCCTACATAGCATGAATCCTTGCTACTGGTCCCTCTCACATCCCTGAGAACTCACTTCCCCAAATTGGCTCCTAACTCTCTGACAGCTTCCACTACTTGGGCAAACTCAGGTCTATACCAGACCTCATGTGATTTTGGACACTGAACTGTCCAGCCCTTAGTGTGCTCCAGTTCTGCATCCTGAACCTTGCCAACACTTGATTCACATCAGCTCCCATTGGAGATAAAATCAACTTATGATCTCCATGTCTCCCATGCCAAAGAATTTTGCTGCTCCAAATTCTTCATAGCAAACCACTGAACTAATCTTACCCTTAGCTCAGCAAAACCCTATATGTACAAACCTGCTAGCAAACATACTATCCACATACAGTAACAAGATAATGTCATGACCATCATCCACCTGGTAAGATAAACCATAGTAGTTACCCTGACATTGACTAAAGCCATGCTTTGTCATCCACCTGTCAAACCTGTACCACTATCCTGTAGCTTCCTCAAGACCATGACCTGGTCTTCCATCTCACGTGTCTGTTCTCTCTATTCTTCAACTAAGGTATCCATTCATCTCTATGCTTTCATACCTACTAGCAACCTTACCAAATCTCATGTTTTGTTCTGCATTACATCCCTACCACGCTCCCACTATTTCCTGGGTCCTTCCTACTCTACAGTCAGCAACTAGTATAAAGAAGAGGAACAACGAATTTGAGGCTTAATTACCACCTTCAGTCCTCCATATGGGCATTTGAGACTCCTTGATAGCTTGTTGTCCACCCAAAATTTGTTACAGTGACCGACCTCGGTCGCCACACAATCTGCATCCAATCGACGTCGATTTCATGCGCCTGTCCTGACTACCAACCCTATCGACATCGGTGTCTCCTGTTGCTGATGTCAGTCCTCCTAACCGACATCGGTCTTATCTACTACCGACATCAGTCCTCCTATCGACACCGATACCTATGTTTGCCTGTGAGTGATGACTTTTTACCTGCGAGCTCCTTTGAATCAAAACCCATGTCCAAACTGCCCTACTCAGGAGTATCCAGCTCCATCCACTGGTCTTTGTCTACCATCTCCTCCATAAACACCAAGGCTTTCCAGTTCTTAAGCCTGTCAAATATATCAATCTTCCTCTTAAGAACATGCATCTCCTTCTTGCTCATTTGACCAAGCCTACAAAGCCATGTCTTCGCAACAGACTAAGAATCAGTAATATAAATAAGTAGATAAAGAGTACCTATTTTCTTACCACCTGCTAATTCAAGTGCATCCACTGTGAGAGTTTTTGTGCATCTCTCATCACCCAACTTTTTTGAAGAAATTAGCCACATCTCCAAACCTGGGACCTGCATGACCTCCTTCAACACCCATGTGTTGGTCGCCTGCAATTTCAGCTTCACTTCCCCTTTGCCAATTCTTTGACAAGGCTCACCAGCTCCTCTCCTTGGGGCTACATGGAAAGAGGCAACAAAATCTATTAACCAAGATTCAACTTTATCCAAGAAACCTCCCAGAGCATCATGTGCAACAACCCCTGCAACATCTGCCTCTTCAGTTCCTTCATGCTGATCTGCTACCAACCAACAATATTCTTTTATCTGCTCTTTCTTTCTATAGGACTGTAAGTGACCATCTATGCTTTTCAACTCCTCCATTCTTAGCTTACTTTCTTTTGCCATTGCTCTACTCCCACTCAATTAGAAACCCCTGAGAGTGACCTATAACCAAACACAAAACCTGCTCCCTTCAACCCTAGCTCTGATACCACTTGTTGGGAAAAAATAATGGAAGCACACAATTGATTACCAAGCAACTTAATATGTGGAAATTAAACCAGAATCAACAAGTAACTAGAATTTAGAAATAACACAGAATATGAGAGATAATACACAACTTGTATTAAAACTCTTTCAAAAGGAAATACAACAAAGAAGGCTGCCACAGTTCTTCTTCCTTACACACCTCTAGGGCTCCCACACCTCTAGGGCATAAATAGTAAATCTTCCCTCAAATCTCTCTCTCTTAGGTCCCAACACACAACTCAAATACAGAGTTGGTGTTCACCTCCAACCAGCCAGTATCCACTACTACCAGTACACCTGTGCTCCATGCACTCTACAAGTGCTCCATGCACTCCACAAGTACACAAACGTACTTCAAGTAGATCTCCCTGAACCTCCAATGACCTGCACCTCAACAGACCTTACTTATGAAAGGATCTTTCTTGCCTTCCTCTTTGCTCTCTTTTTGAGTACACACTATACTCCAAGTAGATCTCCCCTGATTCTGCTCCCTATTGTGTTACTATCCTATCTGATCTTACACACCTGCAAATCAATCTGGTTCTGCACACCTGTGAACCTTGACCTTGCACACACATACACCTACAGATTAATGATCTTACTTACCCATGTAGATCTCTTAAAGTAGCCATGCTCACCTGATGACCAAGATCATACACTCCTAAAGAGCCCTGCTGATTCTCCTATCCAGCACCCACACTTGGTACTGTGGCACTAGGAGGAACACACCATGCTCTCTTCACACACAAAAGCAGCTTATTTTTGCTCTTTTTCTCTCTAGCACACTTTTACAATACAACCAATGAGTCTCTTAAATAGATCTCATGCAAACAATAATTAGACACCTAATTACAATAATTAGATCCACAGCTTTTAGTCTAAAATATGGCTCTTGACATGCAAACACTTGGTTCGTTAGCTAATTGCCCGTAACACACATAGCTTGAATCGCACAAGTGACCGATGTCGGTCCCTGTCTACTTGGGGGGTGCCGATGCCAGTCGACTACTGACCGACATCGGTTGCCTTCTTGTCTGATCCTGCTGACGTCGGTTGGCCTGACCGATGCCGGTGTTTGTAACACTCAGTAACCTTCCTGAAACCTCCTCCTCTATTTGCATCAGTGAAGCTTTTAGCTCCACAACCTAACACTTTACCTAAAAGTTGGTATAGCTTGGTAATGGCAGTTAATAATACTACATTTGCTACAAATATCTTGAAAGTAGATGATGTTGTTAGTGTAATCTTGAATGAAGAAACTCATAGGAAAAGCACAGGGGAAACATCAGGTAATGCTTTAAGTATTGAAAGTAGGGGAAGGCAAAGAGAGAAGGGCAAGCAAGGGAGATCAAGGTCTAAGTCAAAGATAAGAAGCAGATCCAAATCCAAAAATGGAAGAAAAATAACCTACTAGAATTCTGAAAAGATATGACATGCAAAGAAAGATTGTTGGTTGAAGGTTAAAGAAGAAAATCAACGTGAAGGTAATGGAGAAGCAAAAGTTACAGGTATTGTTGCACAAGATGCTCTCATATTTTCTTTGGATAATAAAATAGAATATTGGGTTTTATATTCTGGTGCCTCTTTCCATGCTACCCCAAATAGAGAATATTTTAATGACTATGTCCAAGGAGATTTTAGAATAGTTTATTTAGGGGATGATGAGCCTTGTAAAATTGTTGGCAAAGAAAAAGTGCAGCTGAAATTGTAGAATGGCAACACATGGGTGTTGAAAGATGTCATGCATGTACCCATCCTGAAGAGGAATCTGATTTTTGCAAGAACGTTGGGGGATGAGAGTTGCACAATAACTCTCACAACTGAATCTTGAAAGGTTACCAAGGGTGCACTTGTATTAGCCAGAGGTAAGAGAGTAGGTAATCTCTATTTATGTAATTGTATTACTGATTATTCTCCTTCTGTATTATCTACTTTAGATGTGGATGCAAAGTTGTGGCACCAAAGGCTTGGCCACATGAGTGAGAAGAGAATGAAAGTTCTTAAGTCAAAAGGTAAGCTTTCAGATTTGAAAATCATAGATCTAGATTTTTGTGAGCATTGTATTTTTAGAAAATAGAAGAGAGTGAGATTTCTCAAGACTGGATCAACAAAGAGGAAGCAAAAGTTGGATCTTGTTCACACAGATGTGTGGGGACCAGCTCAGGTAGCTTCTATTGGAGGATCACAGTATTATGTTACTTTCATTGATGATGCTACAAGAAAGGTATGGGTTTATTGCATAAGGAAGAAATCTGATGTTTTTGACACATTTATGAAATGGAAAGCTTTGGTTGAGAATGAAACAAGTTTGAGATTGAAGTGCCTTAGATCTGACAATGGTGGTGAGTATTACAGCTATAAGTTCAATAGGTACTGTTCTATGAATGGAATACGTAGGCAAAAGATGGTTCCAAGGACACCTCAAAAAAATAGAGTTGTTAAAAGGATGAACAGAACAATTTTAGAGCGTGCACAGAGTATGAGGTTGCATGCTGGTTTGCCCTTACAATTTTGGGTAGAAGCTGTAGATACTACGGTTTACCTAATTAACAGAGGACCCTCTACTGCTCTAGATGGTGGAATTCCAGAAGAAGCTTGGACAGGTAAAAAGGTAGATCTTTCATTTCTCAGAGTTTTTTTTTTGAATCTTTTGTGCACATTGATAAGGAAAATAGAAAGAAACTGGATGCTAAGTCTATGAGGTGCACTTTTATTGGATATGGCTCTGGAGATTTCAAATTTTAGTTATGGAATCTAGGAACTAACAAAATTATTAGAAGTTGTGATGTTGTTTTCAATGAAAGGGTGATGTACAGTGATCAACTCAAGAAGCTGAAGAATTCTGAGCAGGGCAATGTTGAATTGGATGAGGTGATGATCCAAAATGAGCTCACAAGAAAGAATTTTCACACTTAAAAAAACACAAACACCGATGTCGATCAGGAAGGAACTGATGTTAGTCATACAAGAACCAACATCAATCAGACAGTGACTGACATCGATCAGGCAAGAACCGGCGTCGGTCAGGAGGAATCGATGTCGGTCAGGTACAGCCTTGGAGATGATCGAGATCAGTTACTGACAGAGAATTTGGGCAGATAGCAAGCTAAAAATGAGTCTTAAACACCCAAAAAGAGGTCAGAAAGGGTAAGTAAACCTTCAATTCAATATTCTCCTTCATTATTCTACTTATTGCTCATTGATAGTGGAGAACTAGAGAGTTTTGATGAAGCAATGCAGGTAAAAACCTGAAAATAGTGGGAGCTTGGCATGAAAGAGGAGATTGATTCCTTGAAGGAGAACCAAATGTGGGATTTGGTTGAGTTGCCAGTGGGTAAGAAAAAATTGAAAAATAAATGGGTTTATAGGCTAAAAAAAGGTGAGAATGGACAGATGAGACATAAGGCCAGGTTGGTAGTAAAGGGATTTACACAGAAACCAGGGATTGATTTTGGTGAAATTTTTTCTCCTGTAGTAAAAATGACTTCTATTCAGACTGTATTATCTTTAGTTGTTATTGAGGATTTGCATCTTGAGCAGCTTGATGTTAAGATAGTGTTTCTTCATGGAGATTTGGATGAAGAAATATATATGGAACAGCCATAAGGTTTTGAGTTCAAGGGTAAGGAGAAGCTTGTATGCAGGTTGAAGAAAAGTTTATATGGTCTTAAGCAAGCTCCTAGACAATGGTATTTGAGATTTGATAGGTTTATGACTGAGCATGGCTTCAGTAGATGTCAATCCGATCATTGTGTTTATTTTAAGAGATTAGATAATGGTAGATATATTATCCTATTGCTATATGTAGATGATATGCTTGTTGTAGGTTCACACATGCAGGATATTTCTGAGCTTAAGATAAAATTAGCTCACACATTTGCCATGAAATATTTGGGAGTAGCAAATAAAATCCTTGGCATGAGTATTAAGAGAGACAAAAAAAATCACAAGTTGATTTTATCTCAAGAGGATTATGTGAACAAGGTGTTGGAGAGGTTCAATATGTAGGATGCAAAATTAGTGAGTACACCTATGACTGGACACTTCAAGTTGAGTAAATAATAGTGTCCTAATTCATGTGATGAGGTAGAGTACATGAGTAGAGTTCCATATGCTTTCGCAGTTGGGAGCTTAATGTATGCAATGGTATGTACTAGACCTGATATTGCCCAAGTAGTGGGAGTTGTCAGTAAGTTTATGGCCAATCCAGGAAAGGAACACTAGAAAGCAATTCAGTGGATTCTTAGATATCTAAGAGAGACCAGTAGTAGGCATTTGTGCTATGGAGGGTCAAATACTTCTCTACATGGATATGTAGATGCGGATATGGCAGGTGACTTAGATGGAAGGAGAAGTACCACAGGATATGTTTTCACTGTTGGTGGAATGACAGTTAGCTGGATTTCAAAGTTGCAGAAGGTTGTTGCCTTGTCTACTATAGAGGCAGAATACATTACAGTCACAGAGGCTAGCAAGGAGATGATATGGATGACACGGTTCATGGAAGAATTGGGAAAGGAGCAAGAGAGTTGTAGATTATACAGTGATAGTCAAAGTGCAATTCATTTAGCAAAGAATTCAGCCTTTCATTCAAGAACCAAACATATACAGCTTAGGTACCACTTCATTAGACAAGTATTGGAGGATGGTAAGTTGAAGCTGGAAAAGATCCATACAGATAAGAACCCTGATGATATGTTAACAAAGCCGGTAACAAAGGAGAAGTTGAATCTTCATTCAACTTTTGTTGGTCTTCAAGATTAAGCTTGAAGATGGAGAAGCTAGAAGATGTTGTTGTACAGGTACAGGTGTAGATGTTTATCTCCAAGTGAGAGATTGTTAAGTTGTGGAGCTAAAAGCTTCACTCGAATGAACAAATGCAAGGTTGCTGTATTTACACAGTCACCGATGTCAATTAGGGATCGACTGGAGGCTACCAACGTCAGTTATGGATCGGCCAACGTTGGTCATGTGCAGACTAACAGGGACCGACGTCGGTCACCTGTGCATTCCAGAAGTTTATTTTTATGGGATGAACAGAATGTTTGCATGATAGGATTAACTGTTAGTTGTAAGTCCATGTTTCTATTTTAGGCAGGACTGATTTGAATCTTTGATTAGGAGGTATATCTGATGGTTGATAATGCATAGCTCATGATCCCTAATTCTATATAATAGGGATAGATCTTCATAGCTTGTAGACATGTAAGATAGACAATTCAAGGGCTGAATTGTGTTTGTAATTGTGAGAGAAAACTCTTGAGGGAAAGAGATCTATACATCTGAGAGGTGTAGAAGAAAGAGAGATTTCTTCAATTGTATTTCCTTCTGGAAGAGTTTAATACAAGTTTTCATTGTTTCTTGTATCTCTTGTTCTTTGTTGATTCTCATTTCTAGTTGCTTACACAACAGTAATCAATTGTTCTTGTTAAGATCCTGACACTTTGTGTGCTCATTTGTATTAGCCCCAACTTGGTTTACAAGTTTATCTATACACTAGTTTAAGCTAACAAGCTAGATAGCCACTATAGACCTCTTGTAGCCCATATAACCCCTGATCCTTCTAGCCTCTTAATAGTTTGCTTTAGCACCCTACCAAACACTGGTGGTTTTGTTCAGATTCTTGGAAATACATGTATGTGGAGTGAGTTGGTGGCTTCTTGACCTAAATATTCTCCTAGGTGGGATAAATATAAGAATCATTCAAAATAATTGATCCAAAAGGGAGAAGTGGGGGATCATTTTGGTTAGATAGGTGTAACAATCATGGATTAAAGACAAAATAGAATTTGGATTTTCCTTGAGAGTGGAGATAATATTCTAACTAAATGCAATTATTGTGGAAAGTATGGCTAGAGATGGGAGCCTTATACTACTTGGAAACAAATCCCATTTTATTTTCTATAAAAAGGAGTCTATATTCTTGTGAAAAAGAGGGGGGAGATGTTATTCACCAAAACTCTACAAAAATTATGATAGGCTCAATCTTCTATTTTATTTTTTTATTTTGGCTTGTGATTATCTACCTGGAGGGCACCCTTAAATGCTTTTATAATAACGCTAAAATATATACTTGTTTGGTTTGAAATTCATGTTGTTATTTATTAATATCCTTAATTTATTGATGAAATAAAATTTATTAATGTTAATATATTTAAATTCTTGTCTACTAATGAATATGCAATTAGATTGTGCAATAGCTAGTTTAATTGGTTTTGAATTTCTATTATGTTTAACTTAAAGTTATGTCACGCCATTATGTGCAATAGCTAAAATATTTTAATATGATTTTATTTAATATAATTTTAGGGTATTATGTTCAATTAATTCCTTAGAATCTTACCCATCGAGTTATTTTGGTTTGTGTTATAGCTAGACCTAGTACACAATGGTGTAATTGTGATCAGACATGCTTTTGATTTTTAGCATTAATGATCTTATTTTAGTCAAGAAACCACTTACTTTTATGCCCTCTATATTTTTTATGATGAATATTTTTTCCATTATATTTTAGTGTGATACCATTATGAATGAGGAATAAAGGACTTAAGCAAAACATCAGTAAGAATTATTAATAACACGTAGTGGATTGAACATCAGGTGGTTAATTGTCATTGCTCACCCAACTAAATGCTTAGAAAGTTATTAGCCCTTGGATTTAACCAGATAAATCCTAAAAATGAAGGGACACTGTCTCCCATGTGTTTTCACCTCCCTATTTCCCATCAGGACAGTTAGTCCAATATTTTTTTTTGTGGGTCACAAATTGAGACCAACATAAAATGGTACTAGGAGGGTTGAACTTCTTAATATTTGGAATTCTTTAAAGACTAATTAGATAAAAAGGAATAATTATAAGGATTTTAGAATTTAAACCTTTGACCTTATGTTTGTAATCTTTGAAATTGCTTGTTGGATTTTAACCTAATTCCTCCATTGTCTATTTTTCCCAATTCTTATTATGTACTTCATACACACCAACAAAAACTGGTGATATGAGGGCCATGTTTTTTGTCTAGTTTTAAATCCCATATAATTAATGTCACTCTAATTTATTATCTATTGTCAATTTATATATTCTCTATATTTATTATTTTATTGATTTAAAGTTATTGACATTAATTTATTTACTCATATTTCATTTCTTAAAAAATTTGAAGCCTGTTGAGCAAATCATTAGATCCAAGCAATCAAAGGTAGATTGATTATATCCCTATTATAAATATTTATGAGAGTACAAACTACTAGAGGGAGACCAATACCTTTGTCCACCCCTACTAGTTCATCCTCTCAACCTACCTAGAACAGACCCCCACCCATTACCACACTCATGGCTTAGTTAGCAAGGTATGCAATAAATGTTCTAGGGGATGTGCATGATCTACCTAGGAACCCTAAGAGGTACCTTTAAGGTTCACCCCAAGTACTGGGAAGACTACTAAAGAACATATCACATCTTATAAAACTGACCTCATGTAACTCAACATCGAGCATGAGATGTAGCCTATAAGTTATTCCCTTTCACCTTGCTTGATGTAGCCTATGATTGGTTCCTTAACTTTCCTGAGAATTCAATTAGAATCTATAATTAATTGATTAGAAAATTCATATCTTATTCTAGTTAGGTGGTATACCCTAGTGTTCTATATAAATAGTTTGATTACATGAGAAGGGATCCCAATGAACCTATCCATAATGTTAATGCCCGTTTTCAAAATATATATAGTAGGGTGACAACTTTATATATATTAGATGATCAATAAGAATCAGAAATGTTTAAGAATGCCTTGGACCCATGGATAACCATATTCTTAAGGATGGATCCAAGTATCACAGATATTCCTCTCACCTATGCAGAGGTAATAAAAGTGGATAGGTAGCTCAATCCATAAAGACAAATGTTGGCCTTTATTCCTAATGTCTTCCTAAACATACCACCATCGAATCTAATTCTATCTATAAATCATAATGTTCCAATGTTATAGCCTCTCTTGATCATGAGTCAACTTCATATGTTCCATGCCTCTATGAATCAGAATTTTGGATTTATAAATTATATTGGTAATGAGGTTATACCATGAGATTATAACCAAGATATAGTCCCATTTGAAATTAGTAACATGCAAACTTATAATCAAGAGTCATCAAGCCTAAGCTAGATGCAATTCAAAGGATGGTCTAAAGGTTGAGAGATGATTTCTTTATTTTTCAAAAATGAGTGGGTAATTCAAGTAGTATAAATTCTGCCCTGAATTTCACTTATCAACATAATTACAGACCCAAAAATAGGCAAGAAAAATAAGTTGAGTCTCCTTATAATATAATGATAAAAACCAACATCATGGAGATCACCCTACCCAACTGGTGTTATGTGCATAGCATATCCCAACATGGACAACTTGATCATGTTGAGTTTTGTATTGCCTTTGAAGTCTTGAAAAATAATATTGATGAATATGAGGTTGTTCCAAATAGCCATAATATTGTGGGTCACCTTGATGTTCCTATTTCATCCAAATCACCTGACAAAACCATGGTTTTATAGACCCTAGACTTCCCTAGTGAAGGAAATAATAAACTTAAGGAGAATACCAATGATATTAAGGTTGTGTAGTAGTTATATAGGGTAAATTGTACCCTTAGGAATAGGGCACACCAACCTCTCAACACCACCTAATAACATTGATATGCCTCCTGATCCAAAAGCTATGAATGATCCCCCCACCAAGGTTAGGTGACAGTCATCCTACTAGCATTAAGACCAGCTAAAACATAGTTGAGGATATAAAAAGGATAAAATCCAATATAAGCCTCCATCAATTGATATAAATTATTGAATAAATGGATTTACTCCTTAAGTCTCTTATAGACAAGAGCACTCAACACAAAAATAAGGTTACATCCAATACCGATGTTGTGATACACAAATCTAATGCTGAGGTTCCGCACTTCTTACTCATAGTCTGATAATTTGGCAAGAATTTTCAAAATTATCTAGTTGATTTAGGTACCTTAACAAATTTCATGCTTGTAGGGATTTAAAGGAAAATAGGATTGGTCCCTATAAAATAAGACAAGGTAGTCATCCAATTAGATAAGTTTGAATTCAAGATTATAGGAGAATTTTTAAATGTTCATGTACAATTGCAGGCTAAACCAAGATTATAGTAGTTCATAAACATACAAGTGGTTGAAATTTTAGAGGCATATGACATGCTACTGTGTATAAATTAGTCTAAATCTATTAATGGTTATATGGAAACAAACTTCTCCCATATGTGGCTACCATGGAGAGGAGTGGTAAATTAGATAAGGATTGATATAGATCTATGCATGTAGTTGATGATTAAAAAATATATTATAGTCTATGAACAAGTCAATTTTACCTCCATAGATTTAGGTGTCTATACCCTGACCACCAAACCAACAAATAAAGAAAAACATAGCCAAGACAAAAATTCAAATATGTGATCTCTATATTTTGATGGAGCATTATTTAATCAAGGATTGAGGGTTAGTATTATACTTATTTATCCCTATGGTAAAAAATGTGTAGCTACATATATATTAAAATTCTATTGTACTAATAACATAGTAGAATGTGATGTGTTAATCTTGGGATTATAATTCACAACCAAGTATGATGTCCATCAAGTAAAGGTATATAATGACTCTAAAATTGGTTGTCAATCAAGGAAGGAATAAATTTCAATGTAAGATTTCTCATTTGAATAAGTATATACACTATGTTTGGGATTTGATGGAATCCTTCCATGCATTTAACATTATTTTCATTCTTAGAATTGACAACACCATGGCAGCCTCACTAGTTATTTTTGCTACTAACCTTACACCTTTGGAGAACATGGATTTGAAAAAAAATTCTATCAAATTGGATTAATGTCCATCTGTACCTAATAATGTAAATAACTTTCAAGTGTTTGATGATGAAAAACACATTCTATATTTCCTTTTTAATTCAATTTACTTTTTATTTCCAATGTTTTTGACATCTAGGTGGTTGATGAGGATGAGAGGAGTGATCTAAATGAATAAAATTATGATGTTGATGGAGTTATGAATGTTAAGGATAATCAAATTCCAAAGGGAATGATATCATTAGAAAGGTTATTTGTCTTAGAAATACCTATAGTTAGTCCTAAAAGAGTTTATATCCCCACTCAAAGGTCATGAGTTATTAACATGGGGATGTTTGATCAACCTCAGAACATCATTATAAGGCTATAATGCAGTGGTGAAGAAATGCAAAGTTTACAAAGGATGTTAATTCATTACTAAGACATCATTACTTGGACTTATGGTGACTTGGAGGTGTTTAATCCCAATGTCATGATGCATGATATTCCCCTGAAACTTGATAAGAAGCCATTTAGGTAGTGCCAGAGACTAGTTAATCTTATTTTTGGGCCACTCATCCTAAAATAAGTTTAGAATTTATTGTTAACCGGTATAAGTTTTCCTATGCAACATTCAACTTGGGTATCTAGTTTAGTACTAGTCATAAAAAAGATTGAAGAGATCTTTCTTTATGTTAATTTCAAGAATTTAAATCAAGCTTCAAACAAGGATAATTATTCACTACCATCCATAGATGAATTCATCCAAAAGGTCAGTAGAACTAAGATGATGTATTTCGTAGATAGGTTCTCAGGTTACAATCAAGTTTTAGTTGACAAGGAAGACCTATCTAAGACAACCTTCACCATAAAGTGGTGCATGTTTAGCTACAAGAGAATGCCATTTGGTCTGATCAATGTTGGTGTCACTTTCTAAAAAACCATGGACATATCATTTGAAGGATTGATTGGTAAGTGTATTATTGTGTATATGTATGACTTAAGAATTTTTTCCAAATATAGATCAAACCATTTAATACACTTGTATAAGATCTTTAAACATTGTTGTAAGTTTGGTATTTCACTCAATCCAAAGAAATGTATTTTATGTATGATTGAAGGTAATCTCCTTGGTCATGTAATTTATAAATAAGGTATGTCAATTGACCATAATAGATCCAATTCCATTTATAAAATTCAATTACCAAACAATAAGAAAGAATTTAAATCTCTTTTTGGTAAAACTAATTTCATGTAGAAATTCATTTTAGGTTTTACTGAGACAACTAAACCCTTAAATGCCATGTTAAAATAGGGAGCTAAAGTTGAGTAAACACCTACCTCAAATAAATCCTTTCAATAAATTAAGGATGACATAATTCAAGCCCTCATTTTGGTCATCCTAGATTACATAAAAGGTTTTTACTTGTATTCATTTACATCTGATCATACCATTATTTTTGTCCTTACTCAGAAACTAGAAGATGGAGAGCATCTTATAGCTTTCATGAGCACCAATTAAAAGAAGTTGAATTAAAGTACCTTCTTGATAAAGGCATCAAATAAATTCATACATTATATCCTAAGGAACAAAGTTTATGTTATGGTTTCAGATCCTACTATCAAAATGATGTTGGGGTAGAACAAACTTGGATAAAGAAGAGGGCGTTGGGTCTCTAAACCTTAATAGTATGACATTAAATTTAGGCCTATAAAGTTAGTTTGAATTCAAGGTATATCATAATTGATATATAAAATTGACCTTGGTATTGTTGTTGTCCAAGTTAATCAGTCTAAACTAAAGCACAACCCCTGGTATGACTCTATTACTCATTACTTAGTGTATGATGCTCCACTAGTTAGTTTGGGTAGGACATAGAAAAGAGCACTAAGGTTTAAGGCTACCCACTACATGTTAAAAAAAGGTGTCTTGTATCATAGAAATCATGAATGTGTTTTCTTAAGATGCTTAACATAAGATGAAGCACTAGATGTCATGACTTCTTTACATTATAAATTATAAAATAACCATCCTCATGGTAGTGTGATAGCCCACAACATCTTAAGGGCTGGTTATTATTGGCCAATGTTATTCAAGGATTCTCATACTCATGTCTGATATTATCATCTTTGTCAAACATTTTCAAAAAGGTAAACTCATGAATCTTTGCCCCTTCAACTAGTAATTGAGGAGCATCCCTTTGCTCAATGGGGTCTAGACTTTATTAGATTCATAACTCCAAACCATCAGTTGGCCATAAATTCATTAATGCAACAACTAACTATTACATAAAATGGGTTGATTTTAAACAAAATAAGAACAACATGATTGAGGAGGTGATTATATTCCTTGAAGATCACATTATAACTAGATTCAACACCCCTTTAGCACTTATTTGTGACAATGGGCCTGCCTTCCAGTCAGTTGAGTTGACTGAGTGGATGTATCAAAATAGAATTATGTTGAAGCTCTCTTAAAACTATTACTCATATGGAAATGGTTTGGATGAGTCTAAAAATAATAACTTGATGAGTGTCATCAAGAAATTAGTAGAGAAGATCCCATGAAATTGGCATATTATACTGAAGTATGCTTTATGGGCTGATTAGACAAGGCACCAAAAAAGTCTCAAGAGTTCCCATTTCATGTGGGTTTATGGCATGGAACCAATATTTCAAATGACACTCAAAAGACCCATATATGAGATCATAAATGACTACATGGAAGTAAATGAAATAGGACAATCTAGGCTATTGGACTTGATCACATGGATGATATGAGCGATGAAGCCTTGTATAATTTTAACAAGCACCAGGAAGATATTAAAAGATGGTTTCATATAAAATCACAAGTGAAATACTTTTGCATTTTAAACTTGGTTTTGTTATGGGACAAATCCTATGAAATGAAAGGTCAACATTCTAAGCTAAGTCCTCTTTAGATCGGTCCTTATCAAGTTGTAGAATTTCTAGGATAGAATGCTTTCAGATTGAAAGATATGTAAGGGAATGACCTACATCTAATTGTCAATAGATAATTTATGACTCATTATTTCTCAGTTTTTTCATACAACACCATTTCATAATGAGTCAAGAGGTTTATTGCATGTATATATTGTATAGTATTTCATGCTTTCTTCGATTAGGTTTGATTTTTTTGTTTGTTTGCTTGCTTTGATTTTATATTTTATGTTTCTTCTCCCCCCAACTCTTTTGAGTTGGCTTATTTTTTCCAATCCCCTGATGTCCTTTCAAAATGTTTCTCTAAAAAAATTGATTAGGGATAATTACTTGCCATATCATGAAAAATCAATTCTATTAGAGGTGATCTCTTGGCATTGTTATTTCATAGCCTCCCTTACATCCCATTGACTTTAATTTTACCCAAAAAACAAAGGCTTCACACATCCAACATTACATTAAAATTGGATCTAAGAAGAAGTAGAAAATAAAATAATGGTATGCTGAAATTGAGGTGTTCTTGAATTGTTTTCGGTTGGTCACTTCAAATGGTGAATAAGTGCATAAGTATCATTCATATTTTAGAAATTAGATATTAAGTAGTCATTATTGAAAAACTCATGAACTAAAAGCAATTTTTTTTATATTTTTATAATTTTGAAGGCTAGTGATTCAAAACAAGACGTGTGAATTTAGAATAATTCCTTTTCTTGTATAAACCATCAATAGCACTTAATTGAACATGTAAAACAAATGGAAGCATAGATTTAGTTTGAATTTGTTTTAGTGATCTAAAAATTTGAAGTCTATTATTATACCCATGCCTTGATTTCTAACCCTTAATAGACAAAAATATAATATATTTTCAAAGGAAATTTTGAAGAAAACTAAATAAAAATACAAGATCTAATTCTTCATTAAAAGTGTGCTTCAGGCAATCTCTATCATAGGCTTTCTAGCCTAAATGGCAATGGAGCAAGGCCTTGAGAATGACTAAATGTGTCTCTATTAGGGTTGTAGACACCTAGATGGTAGCATAGAAATTCCCATGACATCCCCCCAAGATGAATAACGAATATTGTCCCTCTCAAAAGTTTTGGTTGGTCTAAGGTTGAATTGGAACTTAGTATGTCACATGTGATGCAGACTTCAATGCCTTCAGCTTTTTGATTTTTTCTAATAAATTATTTGTAATTTATACTTTTTATCCAGTTGTTATTACTTAAAATATCAATGATTTTTAATATTGTTTGACTCTTTCCAAGTCATCTTGTATAACATAATCAATATCTCCTCCTTGATTGAGCTTATATTATAAAAGCATATTCTGGTGCTTTTTTAAAATTTTGAAACAACTTCTCATCCATAGATGATCTCAAATATTGGTGTATTCCAAATACAAATCATTCACTATTTGTTTTAATTTAGTGGTTCTTCTAATTTCCTTATTATTTTATTAAATTTGTGTTCATAATGTTTGAGCATCTCATTCATGCTTGGTTGAGGATACTCATTGTATTGATTATCTTAGTGAGCACATAAGGATAATGGCAATCATTCTTGAAACTAATCTCTATTTCCAACCATAATATTTCATGGTTTGGTCTAATATTCATGTACCACTATAGTTTTTCACCCCTTGAAAATATTTTTAAAAAATAGTCAATGCATGGTCTATAATATATGAATCCTCCAATATAAATACAAAACAAAAAGTAGTCCATTTCACGTTTTGTGTCCTTTCTAAACATGGGAAAGTTAATCTATGTGCATGATTAGGGAAGTGGGTGGGGAAATTATCCTTATATTATCAATGGTATTGATATTAATCTTTCTTACATTTATTCCTCCCTAAATTTGATGAATGTTACTTCAGAAATATTATGGCATTCAAACTTGTCATAACTTGGGTTGAAGTGACAAGGGAGAATGTGATAATGGGGAACTAATCTCAACTAGAAGATATATTTGTGGGAAACAAGAAGGCAGTACTAGTTTTAAATTTTTATCATCTCTTAAATTATTTGAGGGTTGAATTCCCAACATAAGAGGACTGTAGAACATGCGATTGTCAAACATATACCTGGTCGATTATGGTTTAAGAAAACAAGCTTAATAAGAAGCCTACATAGTAATGTAAGGTGGTGAAGGGGATTAATATGGTGTAGTATAATATTGGGGCTAAAGGTGTGGTGGGAGGTTTTGTGTTATTATGGAACCCCCAATAAGTGGAGGTAAAATTGTTACATTTCAAATAATCATAGAAAAAATTGTAAAATATAAGTAGAACAAATGATAAAAACCATAAATAATGGGGGCACCTACTCACCCATAAGTGGATTACACTTGTAAATTCATCTATAATATAAAATTTCTCATGCAACAATAACTCTATGTTTTCATTATAAGCTAATTTGTAAAAAGATACATTATTTAGGGATTTTTACACCCTTTGTACCAACCCACAAGAAACCTTACTTAACTTATGACCTAACCCTTCATTATATCCCAACATCTGAAATATAACATAACTTGCTAGTAATACTTAGACTTAAAAAATTCCAATAACTTATGTTGTGCCTAGGTACCAACTTGCCTTCCCGCAAAAGGAGCTTTCTCCTTAAAGCTAGTAAAATATCTAAAGTTAAGGTCACTCACCCTATACTAGTACTAGAATGGATGACCTCTTGGAAACTTTACATTTGAAAAATATTGCTCTATGGGGTTTAATATATATGAAATATGCACAAGAGATGGAACCTAAAACCACTAAATAACAAAGGGAATTAGATACATGAATGAGAATGGGGTTTTTATTTTTTAAATCCTTAACTTCCCCTTACATTTTTAGGCACATTTTCTAATAATGTGGACATTTTTGTTCTCACTTTCCTTGAAACTCATTTTTTCCCATAAAGAATGGCACGCTATATTTATTTATTATTATTATTTAAAAATTAGTGTTATTTTGTATTTCATTTTATTTTAAAATTTATCAACCATGTAACAAGTTTGGATGTTTGCCAATAAAATTATATATCTCCAACGTTGCATCTAATGTCGGTAGCCCCTTCCACTTGATGTTGAAAATTTATACAACTAGATTTTTCATCTTCTTAAACTCTTCCCCCCAACCAATCTTGAACTCTTCCCTGACAATGCACTTTGGATTGAAAACCACTTTCCCTTATTCATCTATGATTGGAAGTTTTCCATGTTCCATTTTATATGCAGGATCTCAGAGTCATAGGCTTGTATGTGATCAATCCACTTATTTTACTCCGTTATTAAGGATCCATAAGTCAACTAGTGCTTAAGGCTGAGATGGTAGTCTCAATAAAAATATTTCTTCCCCAAGAGAAAATGATGCAAGTTGGCCACTATGTGAATGTTAGCTAACATCTCCTTGCTATATTTTAACATATGCCATTCTTTATCATTAAATTTCATATTTTCAAACATGATGGGATGGCCATCCTAAGAAATTATTGCACTGAATCTAGATCCATAAAAATCACATTCAATGACAAAGGACTTGGATAAATAAGTAGTCACTAAAATTGGAGTAGATATGAGAGCCTATTTGAGATACTCAAGTGAATTTTGTGCTTCCATGGACCATTAATAAGCACTTTATTATTAGGGTTCATCAAATGATGAGATATTATAGAGAAGTGCCTTACAAATCTTCTATATAATCCTTATAATCCTAAGAAATCATGACGTTTCTTAAGAGCCTTGGGCATGGGCGAATCACATATGACATTGATCTTTTAAGGGTCAGTGCATGCCCCCCTTAGAAAAAAATAAGGTGACTAAGGTATTCCAATGATGCATTGGAAAACTTAGACTTAGAAACTTAAAATTAAACTTCTCCTTAGCCAATATATTTAACATAATATCTAGAAGTTCAAAATGGGGACTCCATATAACTATTGTTAACAAGGATATCATCAAAAAATATAAGGAAAATCTAATGTAGAAATGTAATAAACACTTTGTTCATTAGTGCAAGTAATCTAGTTGGACCATTTCTAATACCAAAAAATATGACCTTAAATTGGTAGTGCCCTTGATGTGTTATGAATGTATTTTTACTTTGATCATGAATCCAAACTAGTATATGATAATATCCAAACTTGAGATCTAATTTTGATAAAGACCGCACCTAATGCAACTCATTAAGAAGATCATCAATGTTTGGCATAGGAAAGTTAGTTTCAATTGGTATTTTTTTTTCAATGTCCTATAATAAATGTAGAGTCTATACGACCCATCCTTAATCATTTTTGGGACCACTAGAGTATCATACAAACTCTTACTATGGATGATGATATTGGCATCAAAGATCTCACTTACCAATTTTTCTATCTTAGATTTTTTTAAATGCCCATATCAATATGGGCATATCATAGTTGGGCCCTTGGTAGGGTCAATCTAATTAAGGTGTTCCAAATCCATGTTAGGTGGTAGTCTCTTTTGTAGATCCTATAAAAATAACTTATATTTGTAAAGTTGTTATGGAATCCCTAGGGCCTATTCATGTGTGTTAAAAGAGTCTATAGTCGTATCGTAAAGGTAAGCAATAAAACCAAAATTCTCATTCTTTATAATTTTGTTTATTTGACTATAATCAAACTTTTTAATTTGTATTTATGGAAAAAACTTGATATCATAGTCATTGTCACTATACTTTGATGTCAATAATCTCTCATAGTGATTGGCTAGTCAGGAGGACCTCTTTTTTTATTTATGTTGTATCTTGTAGACTACAAATATGGTAATATGAAGACACTTCATTAAGTAATATGCAATATTTGTTGAATTATTGTCATCTTTTGTAAACTTTTAATAAGCTTTTGATTTTGTATCGTTGTTTCCCTTTAGGAAACTAATATCATGTAAGGTTTTTTTTATGTTAATGAAAAGGTGAGGGACCCTTAAAACCTATTTTTATCGATTAAAGAAACATACACTCCCCCAAATATCAATAACATAGAATTTATCCTTTAGGACATAATTTAAATTAAAAGTTGCACACTATGCACTACCCTATATATCTATATTTAATCATATATATAGCCACCCTAGGGATAAATATGGCCAACCACACCACATCTATGGTCAAGAGGATATCTATATAATTGGGGGTCTTGAACTATAACTATCTATGGATGGGTTTAACTCTCTATAGTCGACACCCCCTTCCCTTATGATAGGCCCCCTCTCTCTATCTATATGGGGGTGATGAGTCAAGGATAGTGTTGATGTAGAGGATTGCACCCTTGGTAGGAGGCCGAGCTCCTGTCTTCCTCACGCAACAATGGAAACTCCCCTCTCACCTGTGGGACCGACGAAGCTGGAGGGGAGAGTCTCTAGATGAGGGCTAGCTCCCTCTGATGTATCTTTTAGGCCCTGGTTTCTCCTACTGCTAACAAATAAAAATGAAAAAAGGGGGGGATGAAAAGGGAGAGAGATGCTGAAAAATAGAACCTAAGCCTATGAATGAAAAGGTGATACACCAAAAAAGTGTGATCTAATCCACCCAAACATACACTTTCCATTGAGAACAAGCTCCCATACACTTCATCTGACATGAGAAAACATTCTACATCAGTGGGTCAGGGGTTCGTGGAGATACAGGGAGGAAATAACTACTAGAGGCATTCTGAGACACACTGCAGTAGCCTATCCACTTCACCTATACTCCTCTAGGGACACTTCTGACAGACCTATAAAAGGAAACTTGAAAATGCACCAGACATGCTAAAATCATTCTGTGAGAAGCATGAAAGACAATAACTTAACACAGAATCAAGGCATAGACACATACTAAAGATGTAAAACTCATAATGGAGGTAAAAATGCTAAGTTTTGATTCAAGGTAAAAAACTAGTAGCTCTGCCTTACAAGCCTGAGAGATTTTTGGGCAGAGTTTTGCCTTAAGGCTGAGAATCGATCCTTTTCTCAAAAGAGAGGTTTACAATATATAGGAAGAGGAAGAGAAACTTGGTGCCTCCTGGGAAATATTTTGGCACTCATTTTTGCAAGTGGCCTATGTGCATTCTGAACCTTGGGAGGAGGAAAGCCATTGTTACTGATGTCATTCTTCAAAAAAGGCCTGCTAGAACCATGCTGCACAATCACCCAAATTGACTTTGGCATTCAAGCATTAATGTAAGAACATGGCCATGCCTCTTTTCTACAAATAGACTGCAATTGTCCCCTCATCAATGCTAACTAGAAAAAATAGATCGCGTCGCTCATCTGGCAATAACTCGCCTCCTACTTTGTCCTTTTCTGCTTCTTGTCTTCTTCCTGCTCTTTCAACCCTCGAGGGGCAATCTTCTTGTGTGTCTCCACATTCCTTGGGCTCCTTCCATGGTTGGCACTCTTTTAATTCAAAAGCAAATGGCTATTCCACTATGTTAAATTTGACATTCACGCGGCCGTCACCCAATAGCTAGTCCGTCTCCTTAAGATTGATGGCTTTCAGTACGTCACCGTCCTTGGCAAAAATCCTTCAGGTCCTTTGATGGGATTTTTCATGGGTTTTTTGATTTGGGCTTTTCCTGTGGACAAAAATTCTACAAGAACTATCCCAGTCTTTGTCTTTGCCTTTCGGTCTCTTTCTACAAGTTTCTCTTGTTTTGGGCCTTCTTCCCATGGACAAAAGTCCACAAAAATTGGCCGCTTTGTCTTTTCCCTGTGCCTTCGGGCCCTTTGAAAATCCTTTGGCTGCCTTTTGAAAGTTCTTTGCCCTCTACAAGGGCTTCTCACCTCAGAACTACCCTCCACAAGGGTACCTGTCATTCAGCTTTGAGACATACCCTTGAACCAAGCCATTGAACCAAAATTGGTTCAACGGTTCAATTGGTTCAAGACTACGCGCCGAGTCTGTTGAACTAACTCATTGAACTGGTTCAATGGTTCAACACTGCACATTGATGCCAAGTGAACCAAGCCTTTGAACTTGCCGATGAACCAAGTGATTGAACTAAAGCCACTTGAACTGATGCCGTTGAATCGACTGAGTGAACTGAATGATTGAACCATCTGATTGAATCGATCGTTGAACTTGACCGCTTGAACCCATGGTTGAACCAAGCCAAGGCATTAAACTTGAGAAATGAACCAAAGCTTGATATAATTTTGTAACCTAAATTGACTAGCTCTGAATAGCAAGGGAAGAAGGGGACCAATTTTTGGCCTCTTGGGCAAAAAATGGTCAACAAATTGGTGACTCCTAGGGGAAGCATGCCTACTATGCTTAAGACCAGTTTCCTTGTAGTCCATTGGGCACGGAGTCAGAATGTAGCTTTGAATAAAGGTTAGCAACAACCCCAAAGATCCAAGAATCAAACATGAAGCTCTTTACCCCACACACAAAGGAAAACACACACAAGGCTAAAAACACTACCTGTGCAACTGCACTTAGGGAAAGCAGGAAAGAAACTGAAAGCAAACTACTATATACAGTTAACCAGGAATATTTGCCTCCCTCTTGGATCAAAGGGAAAACTTCTTAAGTCCCCTTCTTGGCAAGAAGACTTATGGTGCCAGGCAAGTAGCTGAATGAAAAAAAGAGTTGGTGACCTGCTCCTCTTGCATGTCACCTAGATTGTCTTGCATCTGAGTGGATCAGATTCAGACATGCTTCCAACGTATGTGTACTCTACTTGTTCCTAGAAGCTTGTTAAATGTTGGTCCTTCATGCTGGTGCATTTCACCAAGAAATCAATGGTTGTTGGCTCATCACCATAAGCCCTTTGATCTGTATAGCTCCCTTGCAGTGCATCATGGTCCGACCCGTTTCCTTCTGCTTCATTGAAGATCTTGTCAGACTCATCCTCTGCTTCCTCTTGGCCTTCTTGAAGAAGGGTGACTGCTATGATGTCTAAAGTAGAATCACAAAATGATTTTTCATCCTACAGAACATTACCTCTTTGTTCAAAACTTTCTTCTTCAAGGCCTCCCTCAAGGAAGACAAACCTCTCCTTTTCCTCCTCAGCGATCAGGATCTCTAGATGTTCAAAGATATCCTCCTAATCTTCATCCAACTCAGGCTCCTCAGCGTAGTTATCCTCCTCATTAAAGCAACAAGGAAGTTCATCAAACAAGGGGGGAGAGAGCTCACCATGCTTTTGTTCCTCCTCATATTACTGGAACATCTGCATATATGCAAGACCTGTGTCTTCTCCACTGCCAATGAGGTCTTCACAAGGAGCATCAATGATGATTTCTTCTTCATTATCATTCATGATAACCTCTTGGGAAACTACAGATTGGATCTTTTGCTCCTCACTCACCTCTTGCAGAACATGTTCCTCCTTGAGAAGGGGTGAAGTGGAAAAACTGTGTGGAAGAAGAGGCAGTCCTTGAGCTAGAATCGAATGATTCTCCTCTTTCCATTTGGTCAACACTTCCTCAATATTAGGTGTGGCCTGATAGCTCTCTTAGAAGTGTGTAGATGGGGTGTGTTTAGACATAGAGTGTGCCATTGGGTCTAAACCATCCATCACACATTGGCTGAGGAATCTCTCTCTAGATTCCAACTCTACAATTCTTCTAGCCATAGCCTCTTGGAAGAGCCTTTCCTAGAAGTCACCAGCATCATCATGAGTAGGGGTAGCCTCATCTTCTTTAAGGTTCAAAGAAAAACCTTGCTTCTCCTCCTTCCTGCCCCATGATTCTACTATTTTCCCCTAGTTCAGGATCTCAGAATTGGAATTTTGCTCTTGTGAACAGGCAGCAACTTTTTTTTTCCAAGGTCTTGGGGCTCCTCCACAAGGTCTAGAAGTTTGAAATCTCTTTCAAGAAGCAGTCTCATCCTAGCCTCTAAATCTTCAATTTGCTTGGCTAGATTATCCTAAAAGAGTCTTTCTTGGAGGTCACCAGCATCATCTTCTTCAAGACCCTAGGCTGGTTCCTGGCATTCCTTCCTCCAACTCAGAATCTGCACATCATGTTGAAAGACTTGGGGAGGTTGAGGAATGCTAGGAAGAGACTGTTGATGCACCGAAAGAGTCTCTAGAAGAGGGATGTGCTAGCTCATGGTATTCCCCCCAATGGAAGATTCACAACATAAGGAATTGAGAAGATTGACATCCATGGGGGGTTGTTCTAATGCCCTTTGATGTTGGAAAGCCAGGCGTACGGGATTGAGAGCAGATGCATCAGATGAGCTGGAGTGAGCAAGTGATATCTGATAGAAAGGATTTGGTGCACAAGAGGGGGCTTTCTTTAGAATAGGAGGGGGCACATAAGGCTGACTTCCTTGAATAAATAGATTTCTCCATTTCACTACCTCCTCCTCCATGAATTGCAAGGCCTCAGCTTGCCTAAAAAAACACTCCTCTCTATACATCAACTCCTGTTGATAACCATACCACTCCTCTAGTTTGTCAATCTCCAGGGCCACTTCCCTTATCATTGCAGGGCAACTAGGAGAGTTGCTTGAGGGGATTACATAAATATCTAGAGCCTGATCATAGTCATATGAAGGAATACAAAGTCCATGATTTTGTGCAAAATAATTATACATGCAAAAATGATTTCTGATGGCACCAGGCTGCTTAACCAGTTGATTCAACTCAGAGTCACCATTGGTGTTTGATGCAAAAGCCTCCAAAGGCTGGTTGGTCAAAGAACACACCAAAATTCTCCAACTCTATGGACACAATTTGTCCTAGTTAGTCCCACTAAGCGTGCCAAAAACTATTGACACAAAGGATTGCACCCTTGGCAGGAGGCTGAGCTCCTGCCTTCCTCACGCAACAATGGAAACTCCCCTCTCGCTTGTGGGATCGGTGAAGCTGGAGGGGAGAGTCTCTAGATGAGGGTTAGCTCCCTCTAATGTATCTTTTAGGCCCTGGTTTCTCCTACTGCTAACAAATAAAAATGAAAAAAGGGGGGAGATAAAAAGGGACAGAGAGATGCTAAAAAATAGAACCTAAGCCTAAGAATGAAAAGGTGATACACCAAAAAAGTGTGATCTACTCCACCCAAACATACACTTTCCACCAAGAACCAGCTCCCATACACTTCATCTGAGATGAGAAAACCTTTTACATTAGTGGGTTAGGGGTCTGTGGAGATACATGGAGGAAATAACTACTAGAGGTGTTTTGAGACACACTACAACAGCCTATCCACTTCACCTATACTCCTCTAGGGACACTTCTGACAGACCTGTAAAAGGAAACTCGAAAATGCACCAGACATGCTAAAATCATTCTATGAGAAGCATGAAAGACAATAACTTAACACAGAATCAAGGCATAGACACATACTAAAGATGTAAAACTTAGAATGGAGGTAAAAATGCTAAGTTTTGATTCAAGGTAAAAAATTGGCAGCTCTGCTTGACAAGCTTGAGGGATTTTTGGGCAGAGTTTTGCCTTAAGGCTGAGAGTCAATCATTTTCTCAAAAGAGAGGTTTAAAATATATAGGAAGAGTAAGAGAAACTTGGCACCTCTTGGGAAAGATTTTGGCGCTCATTTTTGTAAGTGGCCTATGTGCATTCTGAACCTTGCGAGGAGGAAATCCACTGTTACTGATGTCATTCTTCAGAAAAGGCCTACTAGAATCATGTTTCATAATCACCCAAATTGACTTTGGCATTCAAGAATTAATGTAATAACATGGCCATGCCTCTTTTCTACAAATAGACTGTAGTTTGTTCCCTCATCAATGCTAGCTAGAAAAAATAGGTCGCACCGCTCATCTGGCAATAACTCGCCTCCTGATTTGTCCTTTTCTGCTTCTTGTCTTCTTCTTGCTCTTTCAGCCCTCAAGGGGGGATCTTCTGGTGGGTCACCACATTCCTTGGGCTCCTTCCATAGTTGGCACTCTTTTAATTCAAAATCAAATAGCAATTCCACTATGTTAAATTTGACGTTCACGCAACGGTCACCCAACGACTAGTCCATCTCCTTAAGATTGACGACTTTTGGTACGTCACCATCCTTGGCAAAAATCCTTCAGGTCCTTTAGCAAGATTTTTTGTGGGTTTTTTGCTTCGGGCTTTTCTTATAGATAAAAATTCTACAAGAATTGTCCTGGTCTTTGTCTTTGTCTTTCGGGCTCTTTCTGTGGGTTTCTCTTATTTCAGGCCTTCTTCCCATAGACAAAAGTCCATGGAAATTGACACTTTGTCTTTTCCCCATGCCTTCAGGCCCTTTGAAAATCCTTTGACTACCTTTTGAAAGTTATTTTCCCTCTGCAAGGGCTTCTCACCTCAACTACCCTCTGCAGGGGCACCTGCCCTTCGACTTTGAGACATACCCGTGAACCAAGCCATTGAACCAAAATTGGTTCAACGGTTCTATTGGTACAAGACTGCGCAATGAGCCCGTTGAACCAACTCGTTGAACTAGTTCAATGGTTCAATGCTATGTTTCGATGCCAAGTGAACCAAGCCTTTAAACTTGTCGATGAACCAAGCGATTAAACTAAAGCCACTTGAACTGATGCCACTGAACCGACTGAGTGAACTAAATGATTGAACCATCCAATTAAACCGATCATTGAACTTGACCACTTGAACCCATGGTTGAACCAAGCCAAAGCATTAAACTTGAGTGATGAACCAAAGCTTGATAGACGTGTGCAACCTAAATTGACTGGCTCTGAATAGCAAGGGAAGAAGGGGACCGATTTTTGGCCTGTTGGGCAAAAAATTGTCAACATATAGTTGTCTAGATATGGATATATAGTCGGCGTAGGCATAGGCCATCATGTTATATATATGTATAGGCCTCTTCTATTGGTTGAGAACATAGCATAAATACTTAGCTCTAAATTCAGGGGAGTTCATTGACCCCCTCATATATAAATACATAGAGGGGATCAAACGCTGACTATAGATATTCAACCTCACGAGATAGATATATATATAGGGCTATTATCAATGCATGTCTTTATTCTCAAATTCTGATTAATGCACTCAAGTCATCCTTTCTCTTAGTTGATTATGCCTTGAAATTTTTAGGGGTATCATTCTAAACTTGAAATCTTAGTGGGTGATTGAAAGATTTTAGGTATCATTCTAAACTTGAAATCAAAGTAGGTGATTTTAATATATTAGGGTACCACTCTAAGTGGGTGATTTAAAGGCCTCATTTATCTACCATATCATTTCAATCCTAGGGATTTGAAACAACCCACCTAATGGTTATGTGTCTATAAAATAGGGTAGGGACCTATCCCATAGGATATGAATTAGACCCCAATCAATAACTGTGTGCTTTAAATTACAAATTGGAAAAGTCTTGTAGGTGTCTAAATGAAGGCCTAACATATGGTCTTATTTGTTATCTATAATATTAAGTTTACTTCCTAGATCAACCATGACCAACACTTGGGTTTCTTGACGTGGGAAAAGAAATTGAAGGTGTCTAGATAGTCCAACCATATCATGGTATAAAGTGACATGTTGTTTCCCTATTTTTACTAAAAAGGGATATATGTTTTTATCTTCACACTCTACATCTGATTGATCAAGGGTACCCTTATTATTAGAATCAGACTCTGACTCAAATGGATACATATCTTCTACCATAATTTATATTAATTTTACATACATGACCCTTACTCCATAATTGAGAGTACTTGTGTCAAGGGTTTACAATAGTGGATATAAGGGAACATTGATAACTAGTGTTTTTGGACAATTAAAACTTAGATTTTCCCTCATCCTTGGGTTTCTTATCAAAATTTAAAGACTTTTGAAAATTATTTCCTACCATTTTTTTTAGGGTATCAATATATTTTTCTTCTCTTCTAGCTAAAATAATAGCCATTTCAAAATATTTTAATTCAAAAATCCTTACTTTTATTTCAAATCTTAGCTTGTAGGTTCCAAATATAGATCTTTTACACCAAATTAAAATAAATCTTGGCCTTAAACTTTAAAAATTATAAATTTTATGTGTACTCCTCATACATTTATTTCTAAAAAAAATTTAACTAAGTATCATACAAATTACCCAGTTATGATCTACTTTCAAAGTTGATAAATTGGAAAAAATAGCAAACTCCCTTTAAACACTTTATTTTCATCACTTTCATGTCAAAATTGTAATCAAAATTATTTCCAACAATAATGCAAAAATCAAGATGGAAATCACTAAAACATCCAAATTCACTCACACATCTTATGTGCACATTTTGAAACACATTGGTGCATCCCTAATTGGGGTAATACATCGTATCCAATCATCATCTTTATCTAATTCATCTTGAGTCAAATTGATGTTTTGTAAGTGACATTTTGGACCAATTAGGTGGAACCTTTTTTTGACTTTCAAAATTCACATTATTCTACATTAATTTAATTAACCTAATCCTCCTCTAATGGGAAAATCCATAGCTTTTTGGAATTACCTATTTTAATAATTTATTAATTGTATTATTCCTCCATTCACATGGCAAGTGGATTCAAATACCTACTTCATGACATCATCAAAAACAAATATATTCATTAGGACATCATGTGGCAAGTGGATTTAAATTGAGCCAAAAATTCAAGCTTTTCAAAATATCATCAAATATCAAAATAAATGTAACCCATGCTTGATTAATGTAAACTCTATCCCAAATACTAATTGTATTTTCCATCCAAATTTTACTAAACCTCAACCACATATCTAGATTTCATCTAACATTTGAAATCATTTTGAGAAATATATAAATAGAGGGGTCCCCTTCTACCCTTATCAAGATCTTTTGAGCAAACTTACTTTGCCAAATTTTAAAGGCCATCATCCATTAAGATTATTATGAAAACTTACTCTACCAAAATCTCAAAAAAGCTTCATCCATTCCTTCATTTTTTAAAACAAACATGCATAGCATAAGGGAAATGTTACAGGAATGATGTTGTGACATTGACGAAGACTCCAAAGCTCTACATCCAATCCAAACAACCCTACATGTCGATAAGCCAGAGACATCCAAATAAGACAGTGAAATCATGTTGTTTTGTCTTCTTTATGTATTATTTAACTTTTCCTTTCCCAATCTGAGGACATATGCTTGGGTTTTAGGTTTTTATGCATTCAAATTCATTTTCATACTAACGATAAAACTAACTCCCTTATATTTATGTGTTTAAATATAACATTCTCAGTGGGACCATGCACCCCACAATCCTCTTTAGAACATTCCATCATCCTCCAATTATGAAATTGAATCATTTTTATCCTAATTTCACTTCTTTTTTATAATTTTTCATTTTTCCATTCTTTGTATATTAGTAGGAATGCTCTGCATATTGGTGGATTCACTTCCCATAATTGGAGGTATCACTCTGTGTAATGGTGATATCACTTCTCCCTTGTTTCTATTTCTCTATTTTTTAAGGAAAATAGTGGGAAAATTTTATGTATCAATGGGAACACTCTACATATCAACATGAATGAACTACTTATCAATGGGAATGCTCACATCTCTATTCAAGCTATAAAAATTGATATCAAAAATCCTATAGGTTAACACTCTGAATTTTGGTGATAATGCACTACATATCAAGATAATCAAAGTATGGAATGACAACATCATAAAGGTAACATTATCTATTTTTTTTCCTATATGTCAGTTTAAAATTAATGCAAATGCCATGTTTAATGATGGTATCACCCTATAAATCAATCATATCACCCTGTTAATTTGTGTAATCACTAGTTTCCTATTTGTTATTTCTTATATCTACAGAATGGTGGGATTATCATAATAAATGGTACGATTACCCTAATAAATTATTGGATGGCTTTATGTTATTTTATCGTGACCTAAACAAATAGCTATTCAACTTCCTTCCCTTGCCAAAGACCACAATTGAAAATCTTAACTTGTTTATTAGAGGTTTGCATGACAAAAACATGGTTTATATTTGAAACAAATGATTTTCAAAAACTTTATTTTGGTGTAATTAAAAAGGATAAATATTTGAATTTTACATTCTAAAAAAAACTTACTTTATTTTATTGCCTACATGTTTTCTTTGTTTGTTTGATTTTGAATAATCTATCATGTGTATGCTCTCCCCTTACCCCCTTGAGAGAGCCTAGGTGACCAAAAACACATGGATTATTATCATATTCTCTAAAATTTAACTAAATTATGCTCTCTTCTTACCCATTTTTTGGGTCCTGGGGATCATAAATAGGGACGTTTCCTTTTATATTTTAATGTGTGAGGTGGATTTCATCTCCTTTTGTGATTCCATAGGGCATAGTTATTCAAAATTCATTTCCTAATGTATGCACCAACCCCATACATCTAATGAGGTATATAAATTGAGGATATATTCTATCATTTTTGGATAGGTGGATACATGTATTAAGTGCATCTATGAAGTGGCAGGGATTTCACACTCCAACATAAACCTTAGACAATACCCCTTGAGGCCCTATTTTTCTAGAAACATTCCATTGAAACCTTTATGGTTGGAGTGAGCGTGAAGGAACTAAACCCTCTCGTGTTGCCCATTAGTCCTTCCTCTTTGTGGATTTTGAGCCCTACATACCAAAAGGTATATCAAGTACTATTTAGATAGTTTTGTAAAAAAATAGATTAGGACCATCAAATGCAAATAATCCCTAGTGTGAGGGAAACCAACCTCCACCAAGATTTCACAGTGTACTACTTGAAGTTAGGGTTAAGTGAAATTAATTTGTCACCACTTAAGTAAGGTATTTACATGGACTATGCTCATGTTCCATACCCATCTTATGATTTAAATAAGGCTTGTCTTGTGTATCTATTATTTATTATTTTTTATTATAAACATGTGTTATATGTTACAAACTTTATATTTCAAACTAATCATTGTTATCCAAAGTCCTAATTTATCATTGCACATCTGCATAATAAGGTGTTATACTACCCAACTTATGGGTCATTCTAATTTTTATGTTGTCCAGTTGAAAATAATTCAAATCAGGTCTATTTAGACCCAAATCTAATTTGAAATCTATTGTTCACATTAGGTCACTTTTGACACCATTCTTATTTTATGCCAATCAAGTCAAATTTGACCAAGCCATTTTAATCTAGACCAATCAGCCTTCTTTAGGGCCATTTCAATCAAACATATTTGTCCTATTTAGGCCATTTGAATCAAAAAAATTGACCCTCTTTGGGGCCAATTAATTCCAATCCAATCCCCTTGCATGTATCCTTGCTTGGTGGAATTATTCCAAGGTTAATCCAAGTCATTCCATCTCATCATTCTAAACATGTTCTATTTTAACCATTATTTAATCAAGTGATGATAGACCATCTCTCTAAGTTTAACCAACAACTAATCCATTTCGTATCTACTCTTGGCATTTCATCCATTATTTCAAAAGCCAATCTAACCTTAGAGCCACAAGAGAACTAATCATTACCCCTCAAAGGGCCATTATCTATTGAAAATCCAAGTGCATCTAAGTCTAATAACTACTCAATCAGGATATGTCATGATCCCCTTCCCAATAATGACCATATTTGTCCACTTCTAAGTCAAGGTCAAGACTCAACTCATTTTTTATGTTTTTATCGAATTGCCCATCCTTAATGAGTCAATTTTTTGTGATTCTCCCTTTGACCAAGGACACCTTTCTGACAAAGGAAACATATTTGATGATCCCTTTTCTGAAGACCTACTTATTGAATAATAATTCATCTTTTTAACATTATAAAAAATCCCCCATTTTATAAATTTCCTTCATCCCAAAACCTTCATGTCAAAGTAAAAATTGAAAAGGGTACTTGTGGGTAACACAATCCAACAAGATATCTTTATGGACACTTCTATATGAGAATCATGTCAAATTTAAAACTAACATCAAATTTAACATCAGATTCAAATCCACTTGAATCAGAATTAGCTCCAGAATCAAAATACATTAGTGGATATTATGATACCAACTACACACTTCTAATAAATCCATTTGAATACATTAGTGATTATTCCATAGTTTTTAAAGAAGATTCCTTTGACATCGGTGTAGGTTATCCTAATAATTTTAGTGATGATTGTGTTGCCTTTTACCCTTCAAATATAATTACCCAACCTATTCACATTAATTATTCTATCTATTACTTTAACAGCCAATTCCCCACAACCATTGATTTGGACAAAAAGAATCACATATTATTGGTCTATTTCCATGAAAATATATCAATTGGAAAAAAAATTGGGATCTAAGGCATTAATTAGTCAGAATATAAGTATTTTAGTGAAACCTTATTTGATTTTCTAGGGGACAATCAAAGTCTAAAATCAACATCTCCTAGTCAAACCTTCTTTAAGGTGTTAGGGGATAATCAAAGTCAAAAGTCAACATCCTTTTGTGAAACCTTTTTGAGGTGATAGGGGACAATAAAAATGAATAAGAATTTGTTGGTGAAAACCTATTCAAGGCACCAATAGTTGAATAATGCAGTTCTTCATTCTTGGATGAGGACATTATTGAATTCAATATCGGCACAACCAATTATCCAAAAATTATTTAGATTTTAGAAACTCTTAGGCCTAAGAAATAAAAAATATTATGGTCTTATTGAGAGAATTATCAAATGTATTTGGCCCTAAAACAACCAAAATTAAGTTAAATTGGAACATATAATATCAAAAATAATGTGTATGACTAAAAATCCTAATTTTCATTGGTCTCCAATCAGTTATACATATATTCATGATCATATCATTTATCCAAGTTTTATATTACCCCTAAAATTTATATCATTAATCTAATGCTTATCCTTCTTTACCAACCTTGGTATTACTCTCTTTTATAGAGGCTATTAATACACCTTGTTTATAGTTTTGGAGGAAGTAAAATCAAAAACCAACAAAGATCATAATAACATTAGTATAATTCACATCAGCTGTAGGATCCTAGCAGAGCAACTATTTAGAGTGGTATGGGTTAGATATCAAAGGCTCAGCATAATGAATCTCATAATCTTTGATTGAGTTAAGATGCTAAAATTTCAAAATCAAAATATAAAGAGAGATGATTTTTCTAACGGTGAAAACCATGTTTATGGTGCCTTGAACAAGTACCATGATTAAAACTAAATTTTTGGTGTCATGCATAAATAATCCATTGTCTACAAGTACCTTGACACTTAGGGACATCCCCATATACAATCCTTTACCCTCATTCACATTGAAATCCATTACATAGCATCCATTTTGACCATTCCATTTTATTCATCCAAGCTCATCCTATCATGCCCATCAATCTTACCATCTTAACCTTATTCTAAAAGTAGAAGCTATATTGAGACATGTTTTGAGAAAAAAAATTGGCCTATTATCCAACTAGTACTTGGATGAATGGGTGCATTGGTTCTCACATGACATAGTCCTTAGAGTTTCCTAGTCCTTTCCATCATCACCCATTATTATTTTATATTATCCTTTTCATTCATCCATTCATTATCATTCCACATCTTGGTTCTAGAATAGGTTTTCCATTTCTTAGTAACCCCTCTCTATTTTATATATAATTATTCATAAAATCAAAACATTAAAATATTGAAAACTAATCCAAAACATTAAAATAACCAAAAAATACATAAATTTAGAAAAGGCTTAAAATCTCCATGAGATATAAAGCCACAAAATCTTAAACATTTGAAAAGGTTTAAAATCTCCAAAATAAATATAAAGCCACAAAATTCAAAAAAGTTGGTCTTGTCTTATATCCAGTCAAAAATCCCTTGATTAATTATTGATCCACTCATTTTATCACCCACTGGGATGTGTATTTTCCCCAATTCACCCTCTTTGGGGCCAATCCATTCTAGTTCACAGTTTTTGCCCTCTTTGTGTAAAATCAAAGTGTGTAGCCTATTCTAGGATATCTTATCCCCATTTCCTCCCCTTTCATGCATCCTTACATGGGAAAACCATCTAATTATCATTATCATTGAGCCTTCACATGGAGATTTTGACTTTATTAACTAAAAGATGTTTTGCATTTTTTTTTTAAGTTTGTGTGTTTGCTTGTTTGCTTGTTTCCCTATTTATTTGATTTTATTGTTATGCCTCGAATCACTTCATATGTGTCAATAGGATGATTCCTTTAACTTGTACATGTGCCCATCCATCAGCATATGACAACAATGTCATCTTGATTTTTCCATATCTTGGTGCATTTGTGTCATTTTTCTATTGGATTAAGGGTCAGACCTTATGTACATCATGGCCAGGCCATCATGGTGTTTTATATCATGGTACATACCATTATCTGCTACATTAAAAATAAAGTTATTGAGGATTATATATAATGTCACACTTCAATGGTAGTTTATCCCCTTGAAAAATCATCCATTCTCAAATACAATCATTTCAAACATATTTTGTTAGGATCTAGCAAGCACAAACAACTCTGATACCACTTGTTAGGATTAAGAGCACAATTGATTACCTTTGTATAAGCAACTAAACACAGAATTAAACCAGAAGTAAAATGTAACTAGAATTCAAAAACAGCACAGAATATGAGAGACAATACAATCTTGTATTAACACTCTTCCAGAAGGAAATACAATGAATAAATCACTCTTCCCACACCTCTTGGGTGTACCAGTAATTCTCCCTCAAGAGTTCTCTCTCTCACAACCAATTACAACCACAACTCAAACACAGAGTTGTTCCCTCCACTAGTCAGTAACAATACTGCCAGTACACCAAGTACTCCAAGTAGATCTCCCTAATCTTGCACACCTGCAAATCAACTTATCTTACTTACCATGTAGATCTCCCCTGATCTCGCTACCTGCAGATCAATTGATCTTACAATTGGAAGGATCTCTTCCTTGTCCTTAATTACAATACAGCCCCATGGGTCTCTTAAATAGATCCCATACAAACAATAATTAGACTTCCTAATTACAATAATTAGAAATGCAAACTCAAGACTAAAATTAGTCTTTTAGATGCAAATTGACTGTCTGTCTAAAATTAGACCAATTTTGGAAGTGCATGCAAATGCACACACACACACAGGTTGTCGACGTCAGTTCCTGTCTGACTGATGTCAGCCAACCCATAATCGATGTTAGTTACTGCAAACACTGAAGATGATTGACGTCGGTTAATTAGACTGATGTTGGTTGCTCTGACACTCAGCAACCTCCTCCATTTACATCAGTGTAGCTTTAACCTCCACAACTTAACAATCTCCCACTTGGAGATAAGAAGCTGCACCTGTACCTATACCTGTACATCATCTAATTTTGTTTCCTAGCTTGTATCCCTCTTCAAGTTCAATCTTGAAGACCAACCACCACATATTATATGGTGCTACTCCTGTCATCCAAGTAACCTGCCATATCCAAATATACATACCCATGTAGAGAAGTACTTGACCCTGCATAGCATGTTAACCTGTTGCTGGTCCCTCTCAGATACCTGAGAATCCACTGAACTGCTTTCCAGTGCTTCTTTCCTGAATTGGCCACAAACTTGCTGACAACTCCCACTGCTTGGGTAATATTAGGTCTAGTACACATGTACTCAACCTCATCATGTGATTTAGGACACTGTTATGTGAACTGTCCATCCATAGGTGTGCTAACCAATTTTGCATCCTACATATTGAACCTCTCCACTACCTTATTCACATAATCATCCTGAGACAACATCAACCTGTGACTTTCCCTGTCTCTAGAAATACTCATGCCAAAGAATTTCTTTGTTGCTTCCAAATCCTTCATGGCAAACCTCTGAACTAATTTTACCCTTAGCTCAACAACTCCCTACATGTGTGACCCTGCAACAAGCATATACACTACATACAATAATAGGATAATGTAGCTAATATTATCCAACCTGGTAAAGTAAACACAATGGTCACATTGACATTGACTAAATCCATGCTTTGTCATACACCTGTCAAACCTTAAACACCATTGCCCTGCAGCCTGCTCAAGACCATATAACCTGGCCTTTTGTCTCACGTGTCCATTCTCTCCTTTCTTTAACCTAGGAATCCATTCATCTTTTAGTGCTTTCTTTTCGACTGGCAACTCTACCAAATCTCTCGTTTGGTTCTCTCTCAAGGAATCAATTTCCTCATTCATGCCATGCTCCCACTGTTTCCTAGATTCTACCTACTTTGCCTCTTCAAAACTTCCTAGTTCTTAACCATCAGTGAGCAACAAGTAGTATAAAGAAGGGGAATAATGAATTTGAGGCTTACTTACCCTTTTAGTCCTCCACATGGGTGTTTGAGACTCCTTAACAGCATGTTGTCCACCCAAAATCCATTATATGGCCGACCTTGGTCTACACCCAACCGATGTCGATTCCACCTGATTGCCTACGTCAGTTCCCTAACCGACGTCAGTGTCCACCTACCCAACACCACCAACTCTATTATACACTTGACCGACGTCGGTACCTGCCTGATCGACGTTGGTTCTCACCTGACTGACGTTAGTAACTGTGTTTTCCTGTGAGTGATGATTTTTACTTGCGAGCTCACTTTAAATCATAACCTTATCCAAACTACCCTGCTCAGAATTATTCAGCCCCTTGAGCTGATCTCTGTCCATCATCTTCTCCTTGAAAACCAAGGCTTTCTTGTTCTTGTCAAAAACATCAAATTTCTTCTTTATGCAATAAACCTGATCCTTTCTTATAGCATCAGTAACAAGAAACCTCACTTTCTTCTGTTGCTTATAGAAATCTTGATCTATGCTTTCCAAATCTGAACTCTTACCTTTTGACTCAAGAAAATGCATCCCCTTCTTACTCATGTGACCAAGCCTACAGAGCCACATCTTTGCATCTACATCTGAAGTAGATAAACCAGAAGGAGAATTAGTAATACAATTAGATAGATAAAGAGTACCTACTTTCTTACCTCTTGCTAAAACAAGTGCACGCTTGGAAACTTTCCAAGATTCCACTGTGAGAGTTACTGTGCATCCCTCATCACCCAACTTTCTTATAGAAATCAAATTCTGCTTCAGGACTAGGACATGCATGACCTCCTTCAACACCCATGTGTTATCCGTCTGCACTTTCCCTTTTCCAACCATTTGACAAGGCTTACCATCCCCTAAATAAATCTTTCCAAAGTCTCCTTGGACATAATCATGGAAAAATTCTCTATTTGGGGTTGCATGGAAAGAGGCACCAGAATCTAAAACCCAAGATTCCACTTTATCTAAGGAACATACAAGAGCATCCTGTGTAACAATACCTGCAACATCTGCTTCATCATTTCCTTCATGTTGATCTTCTTTCAACCAACAATCTTTCTTTACATGCCCTTTCTTTCCACAATTCTAGTAGATTATACTGCCATGCCTGGATCTGGATCTCCTACTTATCTTTGACCTTGATTTCCCTTGCTCGACCTTCTTTCTTTGCTTTCTCCTACTTTCAACACTTAAAGCATTCCCTGATGATTCCCTTGTGCTTTTCCTATGAATTTCCTCATTCAATATTACACTAACAACATCATCAACTTTCAATATTTTTGAAGCAGACACAGTATTACTAACTACCATTACCAAACTATCCTAACTTTTAGGTAAAGAGCATAAGATTAAGAGAGCCTTAATTTCATCATCAAAAGCTATATTGACTAAATTTAACTATTTACCAAACCATGGAAATCACTAAGATGACTATGTACCATTCCACCTTCCAGCATTTGCAAATTAAATAATTGCTTCATAAGAAATACCTTATTCGAAGTTGAGGGTTTTTCATATAAATTTGCTAAAGATTCCATTAACTCTACCATTGTCTTAGCCTGTGATAAGTTGGAAATCACAAACGATGCCAGGCTCAATCTTATAGATCCCAGAGCCTTCTGATCAAGAACATTCCATTCTTCATCTTTCATATCTGTGGGCTTGCATGCAACCCCACCCAACGGTAAGTACAGATCTTTCTGATACAGATAATCTTCTATCTGCATCCTCCATAATTGATAATTCTTGCCATTGAATTTCTCTATTCTTAGCTTACTTTCTTCTACCATTTATTTACTCCCACTCAATCAAAAACCCCTGAGAGTGACCTGTAATCAACAAACACTAACCTGCTCTGAACCAAGCTCTGATACCACTTGTTAGGATCTAGCAAGCACAAACAGCTCTGATATCACTTGTTAGGATTAAGAGCACAATTGATTACCTTTGTATAAGCAACTAAAGATGGAATTAAACCAGAATTAAAATGTAACTAGAATTCAAAAACAACACAGAATATGAGAGACAATACAATCTTGTATTAACACTCTTCCAGAAGGAAATACAATGAAGAAATCACTCTTCCCACACCTCTTGGGCATACCAGTAATTCTCCCTCAAGAGTTCTCTCTCTCACAACCAATTACAACCACAACTCAAACACAGAGTTGTTCCCTCCACCAGTCAGTAACAATACTGCTAGTACACCAAGTATTCAAAGTACTCCAAGTAGATCTCCCTAATCTTGCACACCTACAAATCAACTGATCTTACTTACCATGTAGATCTCCCCTGATCTTGCTACCTGTAGATCAACTGATCTTACAATTGGAAGGATCTCTTCCTTGTCTTTAATTACAATACATCCCCATGGGTCTCTTAAATAGATCCCATACAAACAATAATTAGACTTCCCAATTATAATAATTAAAAACTTAGACTCAAGACTAAAATTAGTCTTTTACATGCAAACTGACTGTCTGTCTAAAATTAGACCAGTTTTGGAAGCGCATGTAAATGCACACACACAGGTTGCTGATGTCGGTTCCTGTCTGACCGATGTCGGCCAACCCATAATCGATGTTGGTTACTGCGAACACTGAAGATGACCAACGTCGGTTAATCAGATCGATATCGGTTGCTTTGACACTCAGCAACCTCCTCCATTTGCATCAGTGAAGCTTTTAGCTGCACAACTTAACATATTTGACCATATCACATCATTTCATTCCTCTTTGACCTTTGTCAACATTTAGCTTATCATTCTACTCTCCTTCATTCCTCATCCCATTTTATCCAAAGGGAATTATAATGGCCTGAGGTCCATTTGGACTATGTAGGTGGCACTCAGTCACATGATGCTTTTGAGGTCAACATGGCCACCATTATTATCATTATCATTTTTCTTACTCTTTTCATCAATTTCCTGCACTTGTCGATTAAGACCAAAAAAATCATGTTAATTAATTAAATCAATCATTATTACTTCAATCATTTGTACATCCCCATGTGCCTAGGTTTTTACAACTTCTTCATTCTTTAAAAATTTATTATACCATTGCATATCATTTGCATTTTTCATATCAACATTAATCTATGTTATAGGTTAAATCCTTGACATATGATTGCCAATCAATTACTTAAACAATAACTTTATCAATGATCAAATTCACCCTCTTTTGGTAACTTTTCTCAATCTTCCATACTAGGTCAAATCAATTACTTAATCAATCTAATCCTTTCGCTTTGGGTCAAATTTCTCATCCACCTTCCTTGGGCCAAATTATTTAATCTTAGTTCATCAATTTATTGAGATGATTCATTCCCAACTTCTTCCTCTTTGGAGAAAGTTAAAGCGTACAACTCATTATTTTTGGTTGTGTCCTTTCTAATCTTTCCCTACTAGGGAAAATCATTATATCATTCTTATTAATCAAAACATGCAATCTTTAGCTTGAGTGGATTAACTTTATTTATGGGTTAATTTATTTTTATTCTCACTTACTCCTTCCTTTTGAGGGCCCGTCCATCCATCTTAATTTTTAGGCCACTCCCTCAAGGGGGATCTAGGATATCCCCGACATAGTTTGGGGAATTAATCTTCAAGTATTTTTAATGACTTTTTTATTCTTTTAAAATTCATTAATTCATTTGTGTTTCATAATGCCCTTTCAAACATGGGAAAAATGTAGACAATCTATTTCCATCACTTTTGTGTTGAAATTACAATCATAACAATTTCTAGTAATAACACACAAATTAATATGGAAATCATTGAAATATACAGATTTATCAACACATATTACGTGCACATTATAAAACACATTCATGCATCCCTAATTGGGTATATACATTGTATCTAATCATCACATTTATCTAATTCACGTTAAGCTAGAAAAAAAATCAAGTGACATTTTAGACCAATTAGGTGGAACCCTTATTCAACTTTTAAAAGTTGCATCACTTTACATTAAGTTAATTAACCTAATCTTCCTCTAATGGGAAATTTGGTAGCTTTTTAGAATTACCTATTTTCTTAATTCATTATTTGAATTATGCCTCCATTCACATGGCAAGTGGATTCAAATATCAATATCATGACATCATCATAGAATCATCAAGAAATATATTCATCATGACATCATCATAACATCATTAACAAATATATTCATCATGACATCATGTGGAAAGTGGATTCAAATTGAACCAAAAATTCAATATTTTCAAAATATCAACATAAATGTAACCCATATCTTATTAATGCAAACTCTATCCCAAATATTAGTTACATTTGACATTCAAATTTGACTGAACCTTAACCACACATCTAGATTATCATATAATGGCTTAAATAATTATGATAAATTTATAAATAGAGTGGTCACCTTCTACTCTTATCAATATTTTTTGTGCAAATTTACTCTGCCAAATTCTAAATGCCATCATTGATCAAGTGTTTTTTTTAAAACTTACTTTTCCAAAATATAATAAAAACTTCATCCATTCCTTCATTGCTTAAAATAAACATGCATAGCACAAGGGGAAATGTCATAGGAATGACATCATGACATTGATGAAGACTTCAAATCTCTACATATAGGCCAAATAAACCAACATGTCATCTAGCTAGAGACATCCAAAGAGGAAGGTGAAATCATGTTGTTTTGTCTTTATGTATTGTTTTATTCTTCCTTGTCCTTGCCTAATCCAAGGACATACACTTAGTTTTTATTTTTTTATGTATTCGATTTCATTTTCATACTAATGACAAAAATTACTCACCCATAATTGTGTGTTTACACTCCCCATCAGGTTTATAAAATCCCATATTTCTCCCCACACATGGGTTGTACCATTCAAATGTTATATTGCTAGATTTAGCTTGTCATATTAATTTTTAATAATTTGTGCCCTAAAGTCATATTGAGCTTGATGCATGTGTGGACCTTCATCCTACTTATAAATTCATATTATGGTATCTTTATTTATAGGTTAAAATAGGGATGATGTGATTTTTCTTCTTCTTCCTCTTCATCATCTAGTGAGTCATGTTCATGATCCCCTCGAGGGTTGATATCCTCATATTCAAATCTGGTTGCTCTGACTATTTTCCCTTGGAAATAATATATTTTCAAACTCCATTATAAAACACATCCAATATACCTTGTACCTCATCATTGGTCACAAACTTTGAATTTATTTTTGGATAAACTCCCTTGAAATTCTAGCAGTGGATGTGAAAATTGACTGAAGCATTGATACCACTTTTTATGTTTTGAATAACAAAAAAAATGAATCTACAAAATATAATTAGAATAAATGATTAAAAAAATAAAATAGAGGCACCTACTCACCTTATGTGTTGGAATTAAAGCACTTATGAAATGGTCTCAAAGTATTAAATTCCCTTATTGATTGTAAAGTAATCATGTTGCATTTAAGGATTTTTTTAAAGACCTTTTGAGGACTTTCATTTAGTCTTGTAAATTGTGTACACTCCTTTTGTTGAGATAACACAATTTTTTGGTATTATACTTGTTTTTAAACTTGTGTTCCTTTCTCTTAGCCTTGAAATTTGGTTTATTTTTAAATTTTAAACTAGATGGAGCATGGGTCTCATACAGAAGCATATTGCCCTCTAAAATCTTGATCTCAAAGCTTCTCACTGCTTGACGAAGTTCATTGAAATATTGATAAATGTAGTAAGATATTTTTTAATATATAACTGATAGTAAACCACTGATAAAAATACTTTGAATCTCACTATCATGTGGTTGTTGAGTCATCATAATGATCAGTTTGAACCTAAGCATATACTCACTAGTAATTTCATTTGATTCTTGTGTAACTTGAGAAAATTGTGCAAATGTAACTTTTAGACCAATTTTGATTGAATAATGTGAATAAATTATACACTAGTGATGTACAAGAATGGATAGATCCATGTGTTAAAACATAAAACCAATCAAAATCATAGTTTTATCAAACTTATTATAAATAATTTAAGCTGTAAATTTTCAATGTGTACAGATTATAGACAAGAGGCATAAAATGATAAAAAATAATGACCAGGATCTCCTTTACATTAAATAATACAAAATTATGTGAAATAAAACCAATATAAAATTTATAAGTAGGTAAACTATGAGCTAAATGGCTTAAGATAATTACATGAGAAGATAAGTTATCACGTAGCTTACAACGCCATTGAGAAATTAATTTGAATTATTATTGAACATCATATAAAGCTTGCATCATAGTGGTGATTTCAAAAAATTTGGGTGGAATATAAGTGGTAAAAAAAATTGAATGGAATAAATCAAAGAAATATTATAAAAATTAGAATAAAATTTTGAAACCATAGATGTTTAGATTGAATGAATAGTAGAGACAAGTCGAGTGTTTTGAAAGCTTGAGAAGGCATCATAATATTTTGAACACTAGGAGGAATTAGGATGGAGAAGCAATATGAACATTTTGAACATTGAACAACATAGAATTTTTTGAAGAATGGATATTATAATAAATAGACACGTGAGTAGGATTAGGAGGAACCTTTGAAACATCATGAAGAGGAACATTTTGGCAAGCAATTTGTTTTAGCATATTAATAACTTAAGAGATATTAGTATGGTTTGTTATAAAAAAAAACTTAATATATGCAATCAATTCAATGATATTTTGATCATATATTTTAGCCTCGTAGTCATAATCATCTTCACTGTCATATATATTTTGTATAGTTTTGTCACTCAAATAAGGTATGCCATTTACAATTGCATTTTTTGAATCCATATTACTTTAAGTTTGAGTTAAAAGGAATGATCTAAGCAAATATTTACCAAAAACTTATAATAAGATAATTTAAAACATGAAGCTAACACATCACATAATATTTTGAAACAAACACAAAGAAATTAGGGATAAAATTATCTAGCATGAATCATCACAAAGCCTAGGCCAAGGAAACACTAGGAACAAGCAAGAGTTATGCATAATAGGAGAGCACAATACATAAAGGGCTTATTAAAACTTAACCAAACTCTTATACAACATACTACATGTAATATCTAACCCTAATTGGTGTAAGAGAACATAGGTTCATGTTAGTACAATATTTTTAGATATGCACTTTTTATTTAAGTTTTACTTAATTTAGCTTTATTAGTTTTGTTTCTACTATGCACACCTACTAACCTTCAATTTAGATAAGTGGCACTCATAGTTTGATCACTTCATCTCTCATGTACCTATTCATGTGGATATTATTGCAGACATGTCTATTGCATAGTAAAAAACCAAGTTGGACTACAACTCTTGTTTTTTCTATATATAGACAACTTTTATTTGCAAACTACAAGCTAGTTGTTAATCATATCATTCATTTCATTTGTTTTCAACAACTTGTCTTATTATTGTTTGTTACTTGTAACAACTTATATTTTTCCTAGAGTGAGTCATAATTATGGAGATATAATCATGAGCTTTTTTTACTCTTTCATGGTGTCAAATTGAGGATTTCGTTGTTTGCATTGTGGATTTATGTATTTTTCATCAATCCAACATTCCCACACTACTCCCTAGGCCCCTAAGAAAAATTTTGTGCTAACTAACATTTTTTTTAAAATAAAATTTTGATTTTATTTTGTTAATGTCAAAACTATAAAATTGGGGCATTTTTTTGAGTTTTTTTATATTTGAAAAAAAAACAATTTTTTGGGGTGCATGCCACTATTTTTCATTAATACACATTGTGTGTGTGTGTGTGTGTGTGTGTGTGTGTGTGTGTGTGTGTGTGTGTGTGTTCAGAGCTTTCAGTATCTTATATGCTTTTTTTTAATTTATAATTTTTAGGACAACCAAGGAATAATAGAGAAGACAATACGTTTTTTTCATTTTTTTGCAAAAACATAGGTCAAATTTTACATTAGTGGATTCTTCTCATCAAGATATTTTTGAAAAGTCTTGGTTTTCAAAAAATAAGGCATGGAGGCACTTGTGGAAAAAATTTGAAGGTGAAATTCAATTTGAAAGGTTGAATTCGGTAGGGGTAACATCCTATTAGTGTTTAGGTAGAGTTTTAGGGTAACGCCATGCATTTCCACTACCACTATCACCCAAGGGAGTCTCAACTTTGCTATAAGCTTAATATTTGAATAATTTTTTTCACTTTACAAACAATGCATTGTATTTTCTATAATATGTTAGGGGTAAAATCCCCCTTTAAATATTTGTTTAATAATGTTGCTTATTGCATTGGTTTAAATAAAATACTTAACACAAATTACAATTTGTATGTGGTGTGATAATTAAAGGAGACTTGTACTCTAATTTTGTCTTAGGTTTTGGGGTTGATTCCCACCCACTCCAAATTATTTATCAATATATTTTTCATAATCCCTAAGCAACCACACAACCACCTGCTAGCATTTTTAGCCCCTAAGGAATCACCCCCCACCAATGCAACTCTATTTTATAGTGGTAAACTTTAGAGGCTCATATCTTTTGATCCTCAAGGCCTGAGAGGTATTCACTTTTTTCAAATTATGTATTATTTCATGATCTATGAAAGTTTGACATTCTATTTTCAGATTGAGCAACTATATTCCCCAAAAAAATAGTTTTCTCCAAAATGTGCTTCACAGTCTTCATTTTTTAGACCTTCATAAAGTCATGTGTTTTGATAGATAACTCGTACTGAGGTGTTTTTTTTTAAAGTGCATTTGTTTTTTCTCTTCATAATTATGTCTTCACATTTTTAATATTATTTCTTTGATTTTTACCTAAAAGCAATTTTTCCCCATTTAAAAACGTAAAATATCATGTAAAGGCACCATGTAGAAAGTGTCACCTTATTTCTGCTAGGAGATCAACTTTGTATTTTTGGAGGGCCTTATTCATTGTAAAAACTACATCATTATAATCAATTTAGGAAGGTTATTTTCCATCTTGATGAGTCTTTTGTATTTAAGGATCATTTCAAGGCTTTATTTTGTCTTATTTTAAATGGCTTCATGCCACAAACTCCACACTATCACACAAGCCAATAATAACATGTAGTTATAAAATGATACATTCTTCTATGAAATATGTTCACTTTAGGAATATATGATTAAGTACATCGAAGAGAATAGGAAACTCAAGAAAAAAATCATTTCTCCTCTCCCTCATTTCTAACAAGGATGCCCTCATACGCACATTACAGGACATGATTGCACATTTATAACATCATATTAATACATTGGACTTGCATTATTTTGTGTCTATTCTAATGTGTGATTCACTCCATATTCTTAAATATAGCACGCATCCACTTGATCTACTTTTAGAATGTGACCTACAAGATTCTGAGTCATCTATTATATTTAATGTTCCTATTATTGCACCTCCTACACACCCCACTTCATCTTCACTTGCATACGTGCTTGGTTATTTTTATAAGCATACTACTGAATTTTATTCTCACATACTTTTTCCTATGGGTCATCTTGGCAAAGGTATTTAAAAACATTCACAAGGCATCATAAGTATTCTTTTTGTGGGATCTACCCACATGAATCCTCTACCATTCAACTACATCATCCACACACTACTCATTCTACCTAGTAGTGTTCCCTTTATTTTGGAGTAGCTCCATTTGGCAGTGTTCCTTGTTTTTGGAACTGCTCTCATATTGATATGGTATTTATTTGATAGATATATAGTCTCCTTATTTGTATCTATTTTGGTGTATATAGTGTCCTCGTTGTCTTCATTTGGTGTTTTTGGGATACATTGTAATCTCACTAAATTATAAATTGTCATGGGGGGTTTGCTTTTTATAGCCTAATATAACTTCAAGTGTGTATGCCTTATTTTGTGTGCCTTTTTATATTTTAGTTACTAGTATCTCCCATCAACATTAGGTTTATCCCTCTTTAAGAGAACATTTATGTATTTTTTGACACCTTGGTAGTCAATTTGTCTCCTTTTAATGAGTATTTTTTGGAATACCCAACTTCTATCATTGTTCATTATTTGAGTAGTGGATTCAAACCACCCATACAAAAAATTCATACACTCCAACCATTCATAATTATGGGGAGATGAAGTGTATATAGATATTGATTATTTGGGTGTTCAGTGTCCTTTTCATCTCCTTTAGGTAATTTATGGCATTCTTGGCGTACTCTTTTATAATTTTGACACTTCACTTGGTAGTATTATTATTTGGCATGCCCATCATCTATTTTTGGTGAGCGAGTAGTGGATTAGGACCACTTGTGTAGTTTTGAGTATTTTACCATCTAACCATTCTTCTTGTACTTCTTGCACATTTTTTTGTGATGGCTTTCATCCCATCTAGTGTAGCCTTATACAACATTTTTTAGTGGGAACCTATTTTATTGATCATGTCTCTTAGATCTTCTCTCATCTCTCTTTTTTTTTCTTTTTTTTTTTTTTGGCGGGGGGGGAGGGGTGGGGTGGTCCTACATGTTTTCTCATTTTCTCTGCTTATGAGTGAATATTTTATATGTGGGTGCCTTATCAGGCCTACTTATTGGGACCCATTTTCAAAGGATTTTGAGCCTTTTTTTTTATACTTCCCTAGGTATAACTTAAGGGAGGGTGTTGGTATAATATTTTTATATATGCACCTTTTATTTAATTTTTACTTAGTTAATTTAACATTATTTTAGATTTTTTGACTTAGTCTACTATGCACACCTCCTAGTCTTAGATTAAGATAAGTGATACTCCTAGTTTGATCACTTCATCTCTCATGTGCCTATTCATGTGGAGGTTGTTTCACATATGTCTATTGCATAGTCAAAATCCAAGTTGGACTACAACTAATACTTTTGCTATATATACACAACTTCTATTTGTAAATTACAATTTAGTTGTAAATTAATTATTAATCATATCATTCATTTGATTTAATTGTAATAACTTATTTTAATATCATTTATTTATTTCCTAGAGTGATTCATAACTATGGATATGTAATCTTAAGTGCTTTTCTACTCTTTTAGTTCACTAGAATGTAGTATGGGAAAAGATGTTTTACATCAATTTGTAATGCATCTACCCATACATTATGCAATCAAATCTAATTATATTTGTAATAATGAGATAATAAAATAAGACCTACTTATAATAATTAATATTTGATAATAATATATAATTACAAAGAAAGGGTTCCATAATAGTATCTTATTTGTGGAAAATCTAGAGACAATAGGAAAAACAACAATAAAAAACATGTCTAAAAGATAGAAAAAAAAACAATAAAACGTGAGATAAACTGAGATAGTTTTATGGTGTTAAAAAATTTGGACAATTTTAGACATATATAAGCATTAGTGTATGGATTTGGGAAATTTTTAATTTCTAAAATCTGATTGCATGACCATTTTCATCTTCTCTGAGGATCTAAAAACCTTGCTCTTTTTTATTTAATTTTGCATAGATCTTTAGGAAATTGATCTCCTTATTTACAAGCCTAATAACTCATCACAAACTAATAAAAATATGGGAATAAATGAGGGTTATATGTTATCCCTCCATTATTATTAGGCATATATCCCAAAATAAAATTGGAAAATAACACTCGATGCATGAGTCAGTAACTGATTCGTGGATTCAAGCCCTAATCCTATGGCATTTTGTGCTAACATGAATAAGTGGTACAATATGAAAAGAACTCAAATATTGATTTAAATTTTCCTCTAAATATTGAAGTCTTTTTTTAATAGAGGTTTTCAATAAATTCTTGATGCTTTCTTTCCATTCATAGCTCATACCTTATTAGTTTTCATGTCCTAAATGCAATAATGCACCTATGTATTAAAGATTTATTAAATTCATATTTAGACCAAATTTTTGGGCAAGCCAACACTAAAAAGACAAAAAACTCATCAAATTGGGACCACACACGATCTACATCATGGTGCATGCGATATAGATGTATGGATAACTTGCACTTGGAATTAAGCTATGGGCTATATAATGTGTATAGGAAAGATAAACAACAATAAACAAAAAAAAAAATCACTAATGTGTTTTCAAAATAAAATAGAGCAACTTATATTCAATATATAAGATAAGTAAAATTACATAATTGTATAAGATTAAATAAGACTAGGAACAAAATTTCTTGTGATGTAAACTTAAAATAATGCCAATTATAGATGTATGTGAATGCTAGATACTTAAAGCATGCTAACAATCTCTATCTAGTATTTATGTGATCTCTCTCATCTTGTATCTCTTATGGGCTAGACAAGCATAATACATACATCATTGAAAGAAGGTAGTTACAATAGATAATAGTTAAAAAAGAGATGACAATTCATCTTCTATATAAATGATGGCTTATAGGCAAGGTGGTTGGACTTTCATTTGTTTAGTTTCACTAACAAGTTCTCTAACATGACACAGACTTGAAAAGTGTCACTTAGCATGTTGTTTGACAACATGGAGTTGACATGTGGATGTTAAGTGTAGATGTTCTTTTATACTAGGTTGTACATTGCTATAGTAACATGACAAGGCAGTTCAAGGATTTTACAAGTAATGTGTGATGTTTTAAGGTGGTGAGTATGAAGATAAGTGTACAATATTCTTATATGATGTCAAAATTATGTGTAACATGTTGTAAAGGTCCTGGTAACTCACTTATTTATCATGAGGTTTAACATGTGACACAAAATTTTACAAGTGTTAGGAGCTCAGAGTATTTTTGAGGAGTAGATAGAATAATATCAAATTTTCACACAAATAAACATGACATGGATACACCCAAAAATGATTTAAAGTGCTAACAAGCCTCTAATCATACAGTTCATAATTTTGGAAAAGAATAAAATTTCACTAAAAAAAGATAAGGAAGGAGAGAGAAATAGGAGAAGAGAGAGGAGGCATGATAATAAACACTCATAAATACAAAAAACCACTATAAAAATGTTAATAAGATACAAATCTTAACATATAATTTATAAATACACAAGTACCATAAAATAATTCAATTTGAAAATAAAATTACCCTAGGGCCAAAATTAGGTGTCTACAGTTACCATGTCAATTAATAGACCCAAAATTATGTTATTATTATCTTGATGATAAGTTAACAACATGGATCTTTGAGACTGACATAGACCAAATATATACATAGAGGCTAGTGGTGAGTGTAAAAATATATAGACCTAGTGCAAGAGGAGCCATTGAAAATAGATATTTGGTGGTGTTTTCTAGAGGCATAGTGATACAACAAAAGAAATGAGACAATCTAGAGTAAAATCATATGCATACATATGTTGAGAGGAGTTTTACTTATATATGTCATGTTATAGGAATTCAAGGGGAAATGTATGAGGAATTAACATATGTGCTTTTGATCCAATGATAGAACATATAATAAGTTTGATTTGAAAATGTTGGCATAATACTCTATAAGGATTATGATATTATGAGTGTTATATTATGAAGATAAATTTATGATGACATAGGAGTATGTATAAAGAGATCAAGCACCAAATAAGATCAAGGGAAGCATAAAGGGAGAAAGCATTGATAGACAAATTTTAATAAAATGGTGAGTGAAAAATGATAATCATTTAGGATGCCAATAACAAAATAAAATAGGCTAGAATAGTTGACTATTGACCATGTTGAGACTTAAGGAAAGGCTACCACTTGGTATAATTTGCATGAGACATGTTGATTTATATGGATCTAAATCTATAATACAAGTGTCATTAGAAACTAAAATTGAATGTGATAATCATCATTTGGATAATTTATGTAGGTTAGAGAGAAAATTATATATATATATGGATGAGAGGCTCATTGTAAATGGTTTAATAGTTTAGTTTCGCCAGTTTGGTAGACTGGATCTTTTTTTAAGACATCTATTGATTAATGAAATAGGTGAGGGGCCTCAAAACCCTCTTTTAATAATTAAAAAAATAGGTTTATTAGTTGAGTGGATATGCATATTTTGATTCTTGAATATAGTCATTAAGTATCTTATTGAGTAAGCTTGTAATTCAACTTGTTCCCTTGTTAGGCACCATTTTTTCTATGTTTTAAAAATTCATATGAACATGGAGCTCTAACATAACAGTTATGTGTATAGATTTGTGTTTTTTAGTTTTTATATTAACATTTATTTTATTTTCAGGTTTAAACATCCAGTAATGGGTTGGTTGGGTTTTTTATCATTATTTATTTTTCATGTTTGACAACTTGAGGCAAAAACTCATGGCAGGATGGTTACATATTTGTTTGTTTTATGAAAGGTTATCAATATTTTAATTAAAATCATCCAAAATTATTTCAACATTGAGTTTAACATAATTATAAAATTAAAATTATACAAGGTCTAGGGAATTTATATCAATGATAAATGCCTTATCTATCCTTAGAAATACTTGATAGGAAATGACATTACATTATGAGATGTGGTTGATTATATTGTAAGGTGGAAATAAGTGCACCAAAACATTTAATTAATTCTAAACTACCTGTAATATATCAACTAAAAACCAAAATTACCTCACTTTTCAATCATTTTATGGCAAATTAAGAAGGAATAAAAATGGGTTGGAAGGGCAATGCACCGAAAAAAGGTAACCCCGGTGAGTGTTGTGTAGCATATTTGCCATGGGATAACCATAATGTTATTTATGCACACTTAAAGGAAACTCTTATTATAATAAAATGAAATGGGACTAATAATATAACAGAATGGAAAAATTATAACATGGTTCCATATTATACTAAATATAAAGTACATGTTGGCATGTGTAATTTACAAATATATCATGACCTCTAACACTTTCATATTTATAGGTTAGGGATTAAGTAGAGATTTATGAGAAAGTTTAGCATGGTTTAGGATATGAAAAAAGATTATATGGGTATTTGTATCCCTTAATTTTCCATACTTAATGCTTAATTGTCCTTTTGGAAGGATAGTCGAAGGTATATTGGTTTGTAGGGAAAAGTCATGATTGTAACAAACATAAATATTATGATAGTTACAAAACTATCAAGGTAATTATCTAATTATCGAGGCAATTAAATTTTTGACATTGATGGTCTTACATCCCTCTAAATGATAAATAAACATGAGGAAGAGGTGAAAAAATGAAACTAGTGTAGGATACACCAAACACAATAAGCAAGACTCAAGTGACTCAAAAGAGACAAAGAAGATGGTATGATGAAAAGTACCAAAGATAAAGAAATTTAACTAGGATAAATGCATAAGAATATGAAATGTACTAATTAAAATAGAGTTGTATCATTCATTAAGATTTTTTTTTAAAGAAAAGGGGTGAAAATTTATTGAAAATCTAAGAAAGAATACAAAAGCAACCAACAATCAAAGAGGGTTCCCCAAAGGAATCCCACCAAAGAGCTAGTTACATATTCATGTCTTCCAAAATTACCTTTTCCAAATCTATAAAATAATCTAGAGACAAAATTCCCCGGTTTCCAACATCCCACCTCTCTTCGTTCTCTAAAGCCCACTTAGCTAGACAATCCACCATTGTATTCCTTTCTCTAAGAATATGACAAAAGGAAATATATTCCAAAGAGAAACATAGATTCAAAATTTGTTTAACCACTATGGATAGTTGCCAATTAGCTCCATATAACCTTTTCTCCTTCAACATATCCACCATAATCTATGAATTGGATTCACAGATAATTTTTTTCCAACCAAGGAAATACCCTCTTTCTACAGCATAAAGAATAGAAAGATCCTCCATAAAGTTATTAGTATGTTTCCCTTTATAAATAGAGAAGAAAAACACAATACCTCCAAAAATATCTCTGCTAATACCACTAATTCCTTCATGCCCAAGATTCCCTCTAGAAGAGCCATCAATATTTACCTTAATAACTCCTTGAGGAGGAGGAAGCCACTTACCCTCCCAATGAATTTTATTTTTGGTTTGTCAAGGTCCTTTACTAATAGAATATCCAGAACCTCTATCAACCAAATTTAAATTCCTTATAATATCCAAATCACTAGGATCCATAGTAACTGAAAGATCACATTTTGTTGAAATAGTCTCATGGACCCTACCGATGATATTTTGCCATAACTGAGCCACCATCATTTTCTCATCTTGAAAGATCCTTTAATTCATTTAAAAATAAATATGTTAGATAATGAAATCAGGGCCAATATCACAAACAATCTTAAGAAAAGAGGTCTAATTTGGAGCTCTACCCAAATTATCCCAAAACTCTGCCAAGATGCGGCATGTACAGAAGCATGATTCCAAGCCCCCCACCAGATGTGCCAAATATCCTAAGTATAAGGACACTGGAAGAAGAGATGAGAATAATATTCCTCATTTTTATTACAAAAAGCATAGATCGAAGGACCTTGAAAGCCTCTTTTCCATAAATTATCCCATGTAAGGCATCTATTTTGGACTACTAGACATAAGAAGAAGTTACATTTGGGCCAAAAAAAATTGTTCCATACTTGCTTCCACCAAGGAATGCCAACCCTCCCAAACAATTGTCTATTTAATTCCAAGTAACTTGAGGTAATTAAAAATTTGCCCTTTGGATTAGGGCCCTAGGCCAAAGTATCCATCCTTTTAAGGGAATTGCACATTCTACCAGCCAAAATCCTAGTTAGCTTCTAACGAGCCTCCTCAATACCACCTGATGGCCACTCTTGAGGATCATTCCAATACACCACCTTCACCTGTGCCAAAACTTGAACCATTTTGATGTCCTCCACCCTACTCCAACTAGCTTCAAGCAAAATGATACGTAGGGGCTATAAATGAGGAAACATTGTTAGAATAGGGGGATAACCATCCCAAGAATCATACCAAAAAAGAGCATTAGAGCCCTTATTACAAATCCAAAATAGACCCTCTTTAATTAGCTTCACCCCTCTTTTGAGAGTATCCCAAATCATAGATCCATTCCCTAGAAGGCTACATCGAGGCACATCAAAGGAGCTCACCCTCCAAAGATACTTATGAGTAAGAATTCTATCCCAATCTTGATCTTGGAAAGTATACCAATGTCAATATAATTTTTTAACTAAGACTTGACCATTCAAACCCACAATCTTGAGCCCAAGACCTCCCTCCTACTTTGGCCTGCATATAGATTCCCACTTAACCAGGGTCTACTTTGAAGAGGATAAATTTCTTGCCCAAAGAAACTGATGGGCAAGGGAATCAAACTCCTTAATGAAGCACGAATGGGTAACCTACACAAAGCACCTATAAATAAGAAGGGCTTGAACCACTGATTTCAAAATAATAACTCTCCCAATAGATGAAATCCATATATAAGTCTAATGACTTACCTTCCTATGAAACTTATCTAGTATATCTTACCAAAACTCTCTAATTTGAGATCTCACATAGATAGGAATCCCAAGATAAGTTAGAGGAAGAGAGCCAATCTAAAACCAAAGAATTTGAGCAATCCTACTTTGAATAATTCAAGGAGTATTGAAAAATAAAATAGAGGACTTATCCTCATTAACATTTTGACTAGAGGTGGCCAAGTAAATGTCAAAAGTTTTCCTTAAATTCACTGCTTCATCAATTCTAGCCATGCCCATTAAATTTATATCATCCACAAACTGAAGGTGAGGAGGAGGCAACCTATTACCCCAACTCCAACCCTGAATCAATCCTTGTCTAACATGAAACTTGATAAATATTCCCAGCCCCTTAGCCATAATAATGAAGAAGTAAGGAGATATAGGATACCCTTGTTGAATACCCCTAAAATATTTGAATAACTCAGATGGCTCACCATTAATAAGAATATAAAAGGAAGTAGAATCTACACAACTCATGATCCAATTGACCCACTCTCTACCAAATCCAAAAGCTAGGATAACTTTATGCAAGAAGGCCCATTTGACCCTATCATAAGCCTTTGCCATATCAATTTTGATGAACATGGCTTTCTCCTTAAAGGTCTCCATAGAATGAATGGCCTCAGTAGCAATCACAATCCCATCAAAAATTTACCTACCAGTAATAAATCTACCTTGTTCTTCAAAAATCAAAGAGTTGACCCAAGGCTTTAATCTTTCTATAATCAATTTAGTAATAATTTTATAAATCACATTACAGAGAGTAGTGGATCTAAAATGATCTAGACAATTAGCTACTTCCATTTTAGGAATAAGAGCTTAAAAAGTAGAGTTCATGGCTCTTAATATTTGTTTATTTCTTTGTGACTCATGAACCACCTCTAAGAGATCCAATTTGATAGTTTCCTGAAATTCCTAGAAGAATTTTATAGGAAATCCATCAGGGCCTAGGGCTTTTCCTTTTTTTCATTTGAAACACAACCTCCTCTAATTTTGATAATGAGATGGGTTGAATGAGGGCCACATTCATCTCATTATAAAATAAAGAGGGAATGCAATCCAAAATAGAGTTATCCTCTTCACTCACTAGGGGAGAGTCCTCAATAAATAGAGCTAAGAAAAACTGAGAAGCCTCCCTAGAAATCTCACCTAGAGAAGAAATTTGAGCCCCCTCTGAAGATATTAGAGAGGTGATAAGATTATCATTCCTACTAGCTTTAATAGAGTCATGAAAAATGTAGTATTTCTATCCCCTTCTTGAAGCCAATTAATTTGAGACTTTTGCTTCTAAAAAATCTCCTTGTGTAACTCCCATTCCTCCAAATCCTTAACAGCTATTGACTCCTCTCTACTCAAATCATCAGTTAGACCATGATCCTATATTTATCAAGTGATAGTGTTTAGTCTAGCTTGAGATGTCATTTTATTCAAGTGAAGATTGCCAAAGCACTACCTATTCCACTTTTTAAGCCTGTATTTCAAATACTGTAATATTTTATCAAAGGAATGTGTAGCCCTACCATGAGTAGGCTTCCCTTGGTACCATCATTCAATCATTAGGTCCTGGAGTGAATGATCACACAACCACATGAGTTAAAACTTAAAATATGGGTTCTTAGGAACTCTAAAAGAAATAGCTAATAATTTAATATGCTAGTGATCAGAATCTTTCCAATCTAAAATCTCTGAGGTAGTAGTCTACCTATCTCCAACCTAATAACAAGAGATGAGGAATCAATCAAGTTTATTTGATATAGAATTTTCACCACTTCTTCTATTATTCCAAGTGAAAATGCCATTATTCATCTTCACATTAACTAAATGTAGTAGATCTATGTTGTCCCTTAGAAGGTTATCTAAAGAATCAAGCCTAACAATGCCACCTCTTTTCTACTTGAAATGAGAAACAACATTAAAGTCCCTTACCATGACCCAAGGAAGATAGGGAGCTAGAGACTGAATGTATCTAACATGAGACCAAAGTTGAGCTTAACCAAGAAGATTAGTAGGAGCATAAACATTAGTGAAAAGATAAGTTTCACTAGAATCCAAACTATTAACAACCATAGAAAGAGAAGAGTGATTCAAGATCCACTAAAGAGGAACAATTTTCCTTGGATCCTAAAAACAAACCACACCTCCAAAATTACCATGATCTCTAAAACACTGACAAGAGCCACGAATCCAGATGCTAGGAGCTCTATTTAACATACCATCCACTAATAATTTAATTTCTTGGAGGAAAATAATATCAAGATAATGAGTACCAGTCATCTCATAAATATCCTTTTATCTAGGGATGTTATTCATACCCCTCACATTCCATGATATAAAAATCATTTATGAGATTGGGAGAAGTGGGAATTGATGGTTTTCACTAACCTAGAATCCACCATTGTCTCACTAATTAATTTAATCTTCTCCGGGTCTTTTTTACATCCCACCTTGGATGATTTCTCTGGAGGCCTCTTTTTAAGGAGCTTTTACTACAAACCCAAGGCGTGTAAAGCCCCACTCCTTTTTCCTAGAATCTAAAAGCTCCTTTACCTGAGAAGTAAGAAGATCAACTGAGGCTTCAACTTCCTTTAAGACCAAAGGCCCAATTGGTTCTAAAACAACTGGTAAATCTCAAACCATCTAATCAACTTATGAGTCCACCAATGGCAAATTTTGATTATCATACTCTTTGTCTTTTTACAAAGCCACTCCTAAGGACCCAACACTAGAAGGTAGCTCAACTAGAAACCCCTCCTCCTAAACTAAGTTATCCAAAACATCAAACTGATTAAAAACCCCATAATTTTTTTTTGTTAAGGGTTCTCTTCTGACCTCTCCCCTTATTACAAGGCTTAACTAGAATAAATCCCTCCTTATCTTCAAACCTATCAACCATAGGGGCCTTCCCTTTATCATTCTTAGGAATTGAGTTAGAGGTAGCATTAGCTACACCAGCTTCTTGATTGAATCAAGGGAAATTCCTTTGTATATGCCCATACTCATGACATAATCAGCATCTAAAAGGAAGGGTTTCATAGTCTAGTTGTTGAATCTAAGAAGAGGATCCAAGGCATATTTCCATAGAATCTGGAAAAGGGTTATTTAAATCAATTTTAACATAAATATGAGCATATGTAATAATCTTTCTATCCAAAATTTACTAAGTCAAACCAACCAATTTGCCAAGTATAAGAGCAATCATATGCAAAATTTCACTCCTACAAAACTCTAGTGGTATTCACGAAAGACAAACCCAAACAGGGACCCTCGTAGATAACTCAATCGAATTGAATCCCACATGCTAGGGTTTCATGAAGAGCCCAACTTGATTATAAAAATAAGGTCCACCTTCAAAAAATATATTTCTATCCACCATGCTCATAAACACAACCAAAAAATAATTATTGGTAGCTAACATTATCTCCATATCACCTTCAGGGTTCCAATTCCTCTGAGCCTAAGATTATATAAATGGTAAAGAAATTTGAATCCCCATCAATTTAAAAATTAGAGCATGATTGCTTAGGTAAGCAACATCCTCTGAGACAAACATTGATTGAATCACCAAAATAGGACACTCATGGCATCTCTCTAAATAACCATTCACTTTCTTGATTTTAGGTAATCATTTTTTGATAAAGAATCGTCACCAATCAAAATTTTGTTAAGATGCCCCATGGCCTTTACATGCAAAGAGGAAGAAGCATCTATTGGATCTATGCCTCCAAAGAAAATAAAACTTGATTAATACCATACTTGTAGAAAGAGAGCCCAAAAAACACCTACACACATCCAATACGGAACACAAACCCCATTGAAATAGCAACAAAAATGCCACTTCAAGCCACACCAAGGGACATCACCCCCAACCTAGGCACCCACACACTAGTCTGACCCTAAACTCACCCTCTCATATACATAGCAGTAGTACAAAATCATGGCTAGGATTTCCCCTAGCTTGCACAAACCATGAGATCCATTATCACCATCATATTTTTTTTTTAAATTATAATTCATAAACATAAATTTCATACCGAGAAAGTCATTTTTTTTTGTACATAATATTTATGTAGTTGTGAAGATGGTGGGTATGCTTGATTGAATATTGTGAAATATATTGATAGTTACTAGTATCTATATTACATTTAATTCATTTAATACATGCATGTAATCATTTACTTATGGGGTATGTGGCATTACCTATAATAGTGGAGAAAATTTTTGGGGATGTTGATTTAGTGGGGAAAATTTTTGGGGATATTGGTTTCATAATTTTCATAGAATGTTATATAGCTTCTCTTAAGACATTAGTTGTGACTAGAGTGACACCATTCCTTAGAGTGTCATCATATGTTTTCCTCCATTTTTTGTTACCCTATCGACTATCTCATAATGAGTCCATCATTTCTTTTAATTTCCCTTCGTACTCATACCATACATCAAATATTATCCCTAGTTGCATTTAAATTATTTTCAGAGTTGAGGTTATTTTATTATAACCTTCATCTTTCTTTAGTAATTAATACTTAAAATCTCAGAGATTTTTAATCTTGTTTGACTCTTAACAATTCATCTTGGATTTCATAATCAATCTCTCCTCCATGATTGAGATTATATTTTCGTACTTCTTGAAAATTTTGAAACAACTTCCCATCCATGGATAATCTAAAATATGGGTGTATTCTAAGTACAAATCCTTCACTATTTTTTTTCATTTAGTGGTTCCTCTAATTTCCTTATTATCATATTAAATCTATGCTCATAATATTTGAGCATCTCATTCTTGCCTAGTTGAGAATACTCATTTTATTAATTATCTTAGTGGGCACATAAGGACAATGATAATCATTCTTGAAATCAATCTCTATTTCCAACCATAATATTTCATGTGTTGGGATAATATTCATGTACAACTATAGTTTTTCACCCCTTGAAAATATTACAAAATTTTAAAAATACTTCAATGCATGGAATATAATATAATGAATCCTCCAATTTAAGTTCAAAAAAAAATTACTCCAATACATCCCTTGTGTCCTTTCTAAACATGGGAAACTCCATTTGTGTGCATGATTATGGAGATGGGTGGGGAAATTTCTTTATATTATCAATAGTATTAATATTAATCCCCATTAAATTTTTTCCTCCCTAAATCTAGTGAATGTTACTTCAAAAATATTATGGCATTTAAATTTGTCACAACTCAAGGTGAAGTGAATGGAAAAATTGTACACTCCTTTGAATTTAAAAGGTCTAATAGATAAGGTTATCCTTAAATTTCCTTTTTTTTTTAATTTCTACAAAATCCTTCTATAATTTACTCAAATATTATTTCTTGAGTAATCTTATGAAAATAATTTTGTTGTCTAGTTCTAGTACTTTACTTCAAGTTAGGCTTGTAGGGACGCCTCCCTCTTTACACATATAGAAGAATAGAATTTGATTTAAATGAATATAAGGTTATATATTTATTATGAATCATAAAATATAAGTCATCTCTACTAGGTTGGAATTATAACCCCTGATTTTGTTTGAAGTTAGGGATGGAATTAATATGGTTGCACGGAATAGTCTTTGCCTTAATTCCCTCATTTAAGGATATGTGTTAGTAGGTTAATGTTGAGAAAGCTAAAAAAAATTTAGAAAGTGGTCTAATAATATCTTATTTATGATTGAAATAATTAGGGTTAATCAAAAAGAGTTATTATTTTATAGAATCTACTATTAATCCTATTGGATCTTTATTAATTTTCATTTTGACCACATTGTGTCATCTTTTATTTTAGTAAAATGGCAAAGGATGCATGCAATTATGTGGTGGTATGGCATGTTTTCATTGTGCGTAAGAGAGAGAGTTTGTGGTTTAGGGCTTAATGTAGTGGCACGGTATGTTTTCATTGTACATAAGAGAGAGTTTGTGGTTTAGGGCTAAAGAGTATAATATTATAGGGATTACCTTAGTGGCATAATGAATGTTAAGAAATTTCAATAGTGATAATCCTTGGAAAGCATGGTTATATATTATAAATAAATCCTTAACATATACTAGATGGAAAGGAATCCATCTTATTGACTTTATTTGTCAAACCTGTTATCTCTTTGATTTTTTAGCTTCTTTGTAAAACATAAGATTATATTAAGCATCTAATAGTTATAAAATTTACCTTTCCATACTTTGATAATATTTTATGGGGGTTTAGTCCTATTGCTTTATCAATAATTTGTCATTAAGAAGTTAGAAATTAAAGGCCACTGCAACACCCACCCCTACTTATTGATCAAGATCAGGTACCTTTCGATCAATATTGGGTTGAGTGGGCTATTAAAATATTCACAAAACATTTTTCAATGTATAAAATGGTTATGTTAAAATGAGAATAAATAATAAATCAAAGGAAAAAGAGTTATGCTAGGGTTTGTTAAGAATCAATTAATGAACAAAAATTCCATCTATCTCTTATTATCAAAAGAAGGTCAAGATATAAGAGTTATTACTATGATCAAAATGAGGGGGGATGATCTTACCCACTCCTAGTGTTTTCCTAAAAACAAAATATATTTGGGCCTAAAATTACAACAATGATGAAGGAGCTAGAAGTAGTTATTTTAGGTACAAAGAATTTAAAGAGGTGCAATGAATTAGAACCAAAAATTCATGGATATAAGCTATGGAGGTAGACCTAGTCATTAATTTCTACATGAATTAGACCAAAAATAAAATTCTAGCTTGTATAGAAAGGGTAAAACCAAAAAATCATGCATGTAAGCTATGGAGGTTGACCTAGTCATCAATTTCTACATGAATTAGACCAAAAAAAATTCTATATTGTATGGAATGGGTATGATATTTCAATTCCTAGAGTGCAACTTAACCTATAGGAGATCAAAACATGGGCTGGTAAGAACTAGAAGGTGAATGGAGAAGTAGAGATCATGACCTCTATGAGAGGATACTTCATAGTAGTTTGTGCTGATGAAAAATAAAGATAAATTTTTTATAAAAGGGCCATATTTATTTTATAAATGTAAGTTTGTTCATGAAATATTATAATTTTAGGCTTGACTTATCCAAACCTCTCCCAAAGAACATCACTTTGAAGGCTAGAGAGATAGAATGGTTCCAAGACTTGGGATATAAAAGTGTCTCATATAGATGTAGAGGATGTCATGAATATGGTCACTTGGTTAAATAATTCCTTATAATTTAAAAAATTATTGGGTGCCCAATATGGTATTGGAAGAAAATATTGTCGATGATGAATTTGTTAAAGGAAATAAAGGAGCAAAAAGAGAGGATTGAGAGGGAAATAAAGAAAGAGGAGGGGAGAGATATCATGACACACAGGATGAAAATGTTATAGCTGAAGAAAATGGTATGATAAGTGAAGATGAAAATGAGATCATAATGGAATAATATGGCTTTAAAAAAGATATAGATAATTAAAATGACACATGGGTTGAAAATGTTATAAGTTGAAGAAAATGGTATGATAAGTGAAGATGAAAATGAGATCATAATGGCCGGATATGGATTAAAACAAGACATGGAGAACTAAATATAGGACCTTGCTCACCAATAAGACCTTTTTAGTTTCATTGGTCCAAAAAGAGGAACTTTAATACAAAAGGGATAAATGTTATACAAAAAGAGAAGAGAGTTTATAGGGAAGGATGAGTATTCTATAGAATCCCCATAGGAGTCAAGGTTTATATTTGACCAAAAGAAAACAAAGAAAAATAATTAATGTAATATAGAGTATAATATGACCTAAAAACTTGGAAAAAAAATAGATAAGGGAGAATGTGATAGTGGGGAACTAATCTCAACTAGAAGATATATTAGTGGGAAACAAGAAGGTGATACTAGTTTTAAATTTTTATCATCTCCTGAAATATTTAAGGGCTGAATTCCCAACATAAAAGGAGGACCATAAAACATTTGATTGTCAAACCTATACATGGTCAATTATGATTCAAGAAACCAAGCTTAATAATGAGCCTATATATCAATAGAAGGTAGTGAAGGGGCTTAATATGGTGTAGTACAAGATCAGAGCTAAAGGTGTAGTGGGAGGTTTGGTGATATTATGAAACCCCCAACAAGTCGAGGTTAGATTGTTATATTCTAAATAATCACAAAAAATTTACAAAATATAAGTAGAACGAATGATGAAAACCATAAAAAATGGGGGCACATACTCACCCACAAGTGGATTACACCTATAAATCCACTTATAATATATAAGTTCTCACATACTTATGACTTTATGTTTGCATTATAAGTTGATTGGTAAAAAGATACATTCTTTAGGGGTTTTTCCACCCTTTGTACCAAACCCACGAGAAACCCTACTTAACTCATGACCTAACCCTTCATTACCTTTAAACATATAAAATATAACATAACTTGATAATAATATTAAGACTTACAAAAAATATCCTATAACATGTGTTGTGCCTAGGTGCACAACATGCCTTCCCATATAACAAGTTTTGTCCTCAAAGATAGTGAAAACTCCAAAGTTAAGGGCACTCACCCTAGAGTAGTACTAGAATAGATGACCACTTGGGAACTTTCTATGTGAAAAATATTTCTCTATGGGGTCTAATACATGTGAAGGATACACAGGAGATTAAATTTAAAACCGTCACATTACAAATAAAAGTATATACATTAATGAGAATGAGTTTTTTTATTTTTTTACTCCTTAAGATCCCATTACATTATAAGGCACATTTTATAATAATATGGACATTTTTGTTGGAACTTTCCTTGAAGCTTATTTTTTCCCATAAACAAATGGAACACTATATTTATTTAATATTATTATTTTAATAATAGATGTTTTTATGTATTTGATTTTATTTTAGATTTTTTATTAACCATGTAACAAGTTTGGATGTTTGTCAACAAAATTATCTATCTCCAAGGTTGCATCTGTTGTTGGTAGACCCTTCCACTTGATCTTGAACATTTAGACAACTAGATTCCACATATTATTGAATTCTTCCCCCAGTCAAATTTTATATCTTCATGAACTCTTTATTGATAATGCACTTTAGACCAAAAACCACCTTCCCTTCTTCATCTATGATTGGAAGTTTTCCATGTTAGTATATAGGAATAACATATGCCAAAGGTTGTTTCCATTTTCTACATAGGATCTCAAATTCATAGGCTTGTATGTGATCAATAAATTTCTTATACTCTTCTATTAAGGTTCCCTAAGTGAATAAGATCTTATGTTGAGATGGTAGTCTTAATTAAAAAACTTGCTCCCCTAAGATAAAATGATGCCATTTGGCCACTATGTGCATGGTGGCTAACATCTCCTTGCTATATTTTGACATATGCCATTCTTTATCATTAAATTTCATATTTTCAAACATGATGGGATGGTCATCATAAGAAATTATTGTACAATGTCTAGATCTAGAAGCATCACATTCAATGACAAAGGACTTAGAGAAATTAGGAGTCACTAAAATTGGAGTAGAGACAAGAGCTTATTTGAGATACTCAAATGTTTTTTGTGATTCTATGGACCATTAAAAGGCATTTTATTGGTAGGATTCATCAAAGGATGAGATATTTTATAGAATTTCCTTACAAACCTTCTATATAATCCTACTAATCCTAATAAACCATGAAGTTTCTTAAGAGTCTTGGGCATGGGCCAATCATACATGACATTGATATTTGAAGGGTCAATGCATGCCCCCTCAGTAAAAAAAAAATTGACTAACATACGCTAAGGTTGCACTGTAAAATTCAAACTTAGAATTCTTGGCATACAACTTATTCTTAGCCAAGATATCTAACATAATATCTAAAATTTCAATATGGGGACTCCATAAAATTGTTGTCAAAAAGGATATCATCAAAAAATACAATGAAAGTGCCTATAATGGAGTTGGAACATTTCTCAAACTAAAATTCATGACCTTAAATTGGCGGTGCCCTTAATGAGTTATGAATGTAGTCTTGCCTTGATCATGAATCCAAATAGTTATATGATAATATCTAGACCTGAGATCTAACTTTGAGAAATACCACACCCCATGCAACTCATCAAGAAGGTTATCAATGTTTGGCATAGGAAATTTAGTTTTAATTATGGTTTTTTTTAAATGTACTATAATCAATGTAGATTATATATGGCCCATCCTTAGTCTTCATTGGTACCACTACGTAGCATATAGACTCTTACTAGGGATGATGATATTAGATTCAAAGAGATGGCTTACCAATTTTTTTATCTTATATTTTTTTTAAATCCCCATATGAATATAGGTGTATCATAGTTGAGCCCTTAGTAGGGTCAAGATGATTGATGTGTTTTGAATCCATGTCAAGTGGTAAGGTCTTTGTTAGATCCTATAAAAATGCCTTATATTTTCAAAGTAGCTATGGAATCCCTGAGGCCTATTCATGTGTGTTAGAAGATTATATAGTCATATAGTAAATGTGAGCCATAAAACCAAAATTATCATTCTTTAGAAAAAGCATTATTTGACTATAATTGACCTTTTTGATTTGCATCTATGGCAAAGACTTGATAGAATACTCATAGTCACTCTACTTAGATGTCAGTAATCTCTTATAGTGATTGGTTAGTTAGGAGGACCTCTTTTTTTTGCTTTATGTTCTATCTTGTAGACTATGAATATAGTAGTATGAAGATGCTTTATTAAGTAATATACTTATTTTATTGAATAGTATGTTATATTTTGCTAACTTTTAAGAAGCTTTTGATTTTGTATGGTTGTTTCCATTAAGGCAACTAATATCATGTAATGTTTTTTTTCGTTAATTAAATGGTGAGGGACCATTCAAACCTCTTTTTACCAATTAAAAAAACATGCACTCTCCTAATATCAGTAACATAGAATTTATCCTTTAGGACATAATTTGAAAGTGAAATTTCCATAATGTGCACTACTCCCAAGTAATCAATGATTTTGTGCTTGAAAATACAAATGGGAAATTTTTCAAAGGTGTCTAAATAAAGCCCAACATATGGACTTGTTTTTTATCTATAATATTAAGTTTACTTCATGGATCAACCATGATTAATACCTAGTTTTTCCCTACATGAAAAAATAACTTGAAGGTGTCTAGACAATCCAACCATATCATGGTATAAATTGATACATGTGGTTTCCCTATTTTTACTATATAATAATACATGTTATACTCTTCACACTCTACATCTGGTTGATCAAGGGTACCCTTATTATTATAATCAGACTCTAGCTCAGATGGATACATATCTCCTACCATAAATTTTTGTTAGTGTTACATGCATGACCCTTACTCTATGGTTGAGAGCACTTATGTCAAGGGTTTATAATAATGGATATAAGGGAAAAGTGATAACCAGTGTTTTTAGACAATGAAGACTTATATTTTCCCTCATCCTTGGGTTTCCTATCAAAATTAAAATACTTTGAAAATAAGTTCCCATCATTTTTTCCTCTTTTAGCTATGATAATAGTCAATTCAAAATATTTTAGTTCAAACAACCTTCCCTTTGTTTGAATCTTAGCCTATAGGTTCAAAATATAGATCTTCTACACCAAATTCAAATAAATATTGGCCTTGGACTTCAAAAATTTATAAAAAAAACTATTTACTCCTCTAGAAACATTTATTTTTGGAAAAAGTGTTTTAACTAGGTATCATATAACTCATCCCAGTTATAATATACTTTCTGAGTTGATATATTGGAAAATTTATCAAAATCCCGATCAGGGTTTACAAAATCCCATCTTTCTCCCCACATATGGGTTGATCCATCCACATGTTATGTGGCTAGATTCATCTTATCATTTATAATTTTAATCTTCTACACCCTAAAGGTCACTTTGAGCTTTCTCAAACATGTGTGGACCTCCATCCCACTTCTAAAGTCATATTATATGATCTTCATTTGTAGGCTAAAAGAGGGATGTTGTGGCTTTTCTTCTTCTTCCTCTTCATCATCTAGTGAGTCATGCTCATGATCCCCTCAAGGGTTGATATCATCATCTTCAACATCTAGTTGCTCCAACTATTTTCCCATGGAAATAATATACTTTCAAATTTCCTTGGCAAACACATCCAATATCCCCTGTATCTCATCCTCGATCACAAACTTTGATTTAGTTTTTAGATAAACTCCCTTAAAATTATAGAAATGGATGTGAAATTTGACTAAAGTTTTGATACTAATTTTTATGTTCCAAATAACAAAAAAAAAATGTTAAAATATAAGTAAAATAAATTAATAAAAAATAAAATAGGGGCACCTACTCACCCAAAAGAGTGGTTTGCACTAAAACCCCATCTATAACATAAGAGTTTGAACACAATGGTGGATCTTATTTACATTAAAATTTGAATGGTAAAAATATACATTCTTTAGGTTTTTTTCCACCCTTTATGCCAACCCTACAATAAACCCTACTTAACTCATGACCTAACCCTTCACCAACTATAAACATCTAAAAGATAACATAACTCTATAATAATAAAAGACAAAAAAAGGGAAAAATCATATTGCATATGTTGTGCCTAGACAGACAGCATAGATGCATGGCCTCCTTTGAGAACTCAATGGTATTCAAATTAAATTGTAAAAATATGATGTTAAAATTCTCTCTCATCAATTTTTATGACCCACAATATTAGGGGGAAAAGAAGGAAAATTGGGATTTTATTTACCAAATCATTGATAATCAAAGGAATTGGGATGTGGGGGAGATTTAAATGCAATTTAAGGTTGTAAACAAAATTACAAGGGAAGATCTAACTCACCCAGTGTTAACAACTTTAGCATGTTTATTGAGTTCTCCAATCTTTAGTATGTTAAGTCCAAAAAATGATGGTTCACTTTAAATAACAGGAAGAAAGGAAATGACCTAATCATGGAAATATTTGATAGATTCCTAGATTATACCAATTTTTGGGATTGAATTAGGGTTCTAAAATCTAAATTTATTATGGAAATTGGTCTAGATCATTGGCACATACTTCTTTATATTATAAAGAGCCTTATGCCAAATAAAAGTTCTTCCAAGTTTGAGAACATGTGGTTGGAAAACATAGTTTGAAAAGATGATCAAAGAAATATGGGTAGCCAAAATGATAAATACAAGAACAAAATGTATGTTCTGGCTTAAAAATTGAGGGATATCAAAAAAAAGATAAAAATATGGAATAGGGAATTTTTCCAAAACATTTTAAAGTAAGACAATACATAAACTAGAATGAGATTGATGAAGAATGTCATTATGCAAGTGGACATCTCAAAAAACTTGGTTAAAAAGGAACACATTATGGTCCTTTAGCTGGATGAGATTTATAATAAATAAAAAATATTATTAAAATTTGATTAAGAGGGAGATAATAACACAAAATTCTCTTGTATGATCTATGATATTGAAGAAAGACCGAATATATTGGTAGAATGGAAGAATATAATGGAGACCATATTTGTGAGCCTTGGAAGATGATAACATCTCTAATATCCTACTTTAAAAAAATTATTTCAAAAGATATTCTTGGTATAAGTTCAACCTAAAACATTTTATTAGACAATATTCCCAAGATCGTCACTGACTCTCAAAAATGAAGACATCAAGAACCCTATCTCTATAGAGGAGGATAAAATGACTCTCTTCACCATATAATGTGATCATGTCTTAGGTTATTATGGCTTCCATCCCATTATATTTGAATAATTTATGGCATATTTGGAGAGGAGTTCCAAGGAGTGGTGGAATAATTTATGGAATCAAGATTCATCCTAGAGAATTTGAATAATACTTCTTCTAAAGAAGAGTCACACAGGATTGAGTAATTTTGACCCATATCTTTGTGCAACATTATATACAATATCATTTCTAAATCCATCACCAAAATTATTAATAAGGTCCTACCTTCCATCATTTCAAAGGAGCAGTGAAGGATTTTGGAAGGGAGTCAAATTTTAAATGACATAGTCATTACTCATGAGCTTATGCACTTCATGGGTACCAACAAAATTAAATGAAGTATACTCAAATTCAAAATTCAAAATTCCTATGATAAGGTCAATTTGGATTTACTAAACAAATTTTTGGGAGGTTTGGTTTTGGAAATAGGTGGAGAGATGGGGTTAGAATTTGATATAATAACCCTAGTTTGTTGATGTTGATCAATGGAGTGTCAAAAGGATTTTTTAGTTACACTATATGTCTCGAGCAATGGGACCCTCTATCCCCTTACCTCTTCATTATCATCATTAAATCCATGGATTTTTTCCTTAAATTAGTATAGAGAGAGTCATGCTTAAATTATTCAAGGCATCAACATGAGTGGAACAACAAACTCATTAACCATTTGTGGACAACACCATGCTTTCTATATCTCCTTACCTTTAAGAGGCATGAGAAATTAGGGATGGCTTAAGCATCAAAGAAAAATATTTTGAATAAATAGATAATGAGTGTAAATATAAAATATTTTCCCTCAAATATAACTAGAGAGAACATGATTTGTTTTGTAGGCATATTGGTATTTATAAACCATAGATTCCTAAAACTTACCTAAGATTTTCTAGTTTAAAAGGGGGGACTAAAATTCCATATGTGGAATAGGATAGTGGTCAAAATAAAGTCTATGTGAAATGAAAATGGTTATTATTTGTAAGTATATCAATAATATTTAACACAATACTTCAATCCATACCAGCCTATTAATTCTCTATTATATAAGCTCCGAAAAGAAATCTAAACCATATCAATAAAATTACAATATTTATTCTTGTAGGGCACTTTAGAAAATAGGAATTTTCCCATGGTGGCTTAGAACAAAGCGTGTGTCCTTATAAAATTTGGGACAGAGGGGGGAGAGCGGGGGATAAACATCCAAATCATTAAGCTAGCAATGAGGAATAAATACCTAGATAATAAGGAACTATAAATAATTATGCATGTTGACACCCTCCCCAAAGAATTAGCTATATGTAATAGATTAATTAAACCCAAAGACATGTCAATAATCCTTATTTATATAAATTTAAAGTAGGCTTTAGGGTATATTTGTAGAATGAGGCATGAATTAGAAATATTCCTTTAATCCAAGAATCAACGCTAAGTATGATTAAGAGTCAAGTTATCCAAAGATGGGGAAGGAAGGTGAATGATTATTAAAATGAAAAATTCTATGAGAATATATGAATTATAAAATGGAAATACTTTATAGATCCTCAAGGTAATGATTGTGATATCAAAGTTATGAATATTATTCTAGCTAGTTATTCTTTTACCTTTTTTTAGATTGATATATGTCAATAAGATAGAACTTTTAAATATTCAAATTATCTATGATATGTCTAAATTAAGAAAAGATGGGTGTTATAAGTATATTTTCAATGCCATTTTGTTATTTATAGAAAGTAATAATAGGACTAGGGGACTTAGCTTATTATTATGTTAAGATCTAAGATTGTGTGTAAATGATAGAAAGGGTTGTAAATGGATAATGAGTTGCTTGAATCAAGAACCTAGATATATGGATCTCAATAGACAATTTTTTTATGATCTAGATGTTTATGATAGACATATACATCTACCTTTTATTAGATATGTCTCTATAAATTGTGGCTCATTATTTCAATGTAAGTTGTTACACATGATTGTAAACCATTGTTATGTGTAATATTAGGTCTTCCTATGTGTGTAATATCCAAAATGTTATTTCCTTCACTTTAAAACCCTAGTTCTAATTTCAACACTAGGTTAACCTATAAAAATAGGGAAGATCAATGAGTGGAGTTGTCCCTAACTAATCCCCAATGAATGGTTGAGTGTTGTTGTGTATCCAATACTCTAAGGAGGGAAATAAAATTACATATAGTTCTTCCCCTTAAGTGTATGTGTGTAATTTTGATCCACTAGTATAGATGCAACATGTAATATAGATTTCAACACCTACTAATGGATACTCAAATTGGCTTGGAAGTGATTCAGACTTGGCTAGGGGCTATTGCCTATGACTATTTTCTAATTTTGGAGATTAATGTCGTTCTTCTTGATGTGCAAATGTGTATAGATGTCTTTTTCATAAGTTTTAAATAAGGAATATGCTTAGACCTATTATGTATAAACACTATTTGAGTATATTCTCATGCTAATGGAATGTAAAATAAATGATTCAACCCTAAATGATTATTTGAATTTGAAAAATGATTATTGCTTAGTGCACAGACAAATTGGATAGAGGTGGCTGGTTTTGGAAATACAAAGTTGTCTATGTATGGCCAAAGGTGTCCAAAAAGATAGGAACAATGACCTAATGATCATAAGACATTCTGATAATAATAATAATAATAATAATAATAAGTAGATTGGTCATATATTAAATAATTCATGTAGATGACTGATAATAGATCAAGAAGGTTGGGTTGGGTCCATAAAATATAAGTGGATAAGAGAGTAGGGTGTGCAAGATCCATATGTGTGCACACAAGTTATCCAAGATAAATGTAGGTTAAGATTAACATTGAAAAGTTTCTAATACTATATTTTAGTGTCATCAAATTCCCCCATTATATTCTAGTATATAAAATAAAAATAATGATAAAGTAAAAGGATAATAAGATCATGTGCATTAGTGTGTAAAACACACTTTGTAAATGGGATAAATATCTAAGAATGCATCTTGTTCCATGCAAACCTATAATGCAACATGTGGAAAAATATTTCTATATATGATATGAAATTTGAAAAAAATAGATTAATGAAACATTTGAAATTTGAAGAACAAGGAAGGAATACACATGAAAGTGGGTGAACCATGTTTCCCTTTGAAGTATTGCAGATTATGCTTCAAAAATGTGGGTTTGGAAGATAAATGGCCTAACACTCATGAAAAATGAGTAGAGATAGGTGATTGAGATATTTAGGACCTTAACCACATTACTTATTTAATCTATCTTGAACCTCAAGATGTGTGGTTGAATATTTTGTACAAGGTACAAAATATGGGGTTTTTGTCAATAGTGTAAGCGATAGGAGGTCTCTCCTCTATTATCAATGGAGGTTCCCTTTATTGAAACTTGAAAGGTGTAAAAAACAAATTATTTATAAATATATAAATTTAAAATGATTCTTGGGTGGTTTGTTTTACAAACATAAAGTAATGTATATGAAAGGAGAATGAGTAAGAGAGATAGAAAAGAAAGGAAAATAAAGAAGAAATAAGACATGCAATATTTGAATAAACATATATATCAACTATTTCAACACATTGGAATTTTTTAGAAAAATGAAATTTCAATTATAAACATGTTTTTAGTATAAATAAAGAGCATGGATTGAATAAATTGATAAACATAAGAAATAATGATCATTTAACAAGAACAAGAAAGGTACAAAGTCCTACAAATATTTTTGTATTAATCCTCAAGAAAAATTATAGAGCTTCTTATTTTCTTTATTTTCACTCCAAAAATTATTTACTAGTCAAAAATTCATGTTTACAATGAGATTCATCCATATTTATAGTTTAAATGTTGAATAACTACCTCCTAACTACATGTAACTATTTTTTAAAAATATGTCTTTTATTCCATTGCTCACTTTTTCAAATTGTCTCATAAAGTGGAAATAAAATGATTTAAAATTACAAATTTATGAAAATAACAACAAAGAAATAGAAAATTTGAGAGAGAAAAATTCAATAAAAGGGAGAATAAAAAGAATATTTGTCAATCTGAGTTGATTGTTGACTAGAGGCCGCCATTTTTCCTTATTCCTCAACCTATGATGACTTTAATCTATTTTTTATTAAAATTATAGACTATAATACCTATCCCTTGCTATTTTTTTAATTGAGAATCACCTATATATTAATATAAAACAATATGTGGTACAATGCTAATCATATAAAAAATGGGTGGAAATGTCACACCCCACGAGCAAAGTCACATCGAGGGTCAAAGAAAATCCCTCGGAACAAGCCATAAAAAATGGTCACAAAATGACCACACCAAAAAAATTCATCACATCAGTTGTCAAAAAAGTAGATAAACCAAAGTAAAAATAAAATTAATGATAACATTTAAGTAAAAAAAATAAACATGGACGTTAGGGGAGGTAGAGGAGATGGTGGACCAAGAGGCTTATCACCCCATCCTTCCATGGCAGGAGGATCTCCACTAATAGGTAAGGGCTCCCAACCAATGTTTGGTTGCTCTTCCAAAGTTTCATTTTTATTTCTTTCAAGGGAGATAGCCAAAGCTAGGCATGGGAATTTACCTTGAGGAGGTATACCCCAGCCTCTATTGTCACCATCCTGAGATGGGGGAGGAGATCTCTAGCCCCAACCATCACCTCCAGATCAGGAGGAACCACTCAGACCACCATGAAAAGGATAAGTCCAATGAGGTGGTGATCAGCATGGAGAGTAACTCCTACATTTGGGTCTAGACTACTACCATCTTGGCCCATTTCCTCATCCCTAGGGAGTGAAGTATGTCATGGGGGTTCGGGAGGATCCTGGATGGCTACACACAAAGCATTTTTCCAGTGATCAAGAAAACACTAGAGGTAGTTGAGCTCCAGACAAACCTTCTCTATTTATCTTTGAATCTAAAGAGTGACATTAGATATAACAGTATTTTGTTAGAATGTAGTTAAAATAAGCACAATTCCTAGCTTTCTATATTTGAAACAAAATTTTAGCTCTAAAGATCTACCAAAATTAATTATATTTTGTATGCAACAAAGTTGAGTCCCCTAAAAGAGCCATTTTCCACATGAATAATTATGGATGAAAAGGATAAAAAACGGAGTGAATCCAGCACCATGTAGACTGAGCATATGGGCAAAACCAAAAGAGATAATAGTCTTTGGTTATTGACAATTTGGGTAGATAGGGTTAGGCACACCTAAATGCTTGATTCAATTGCCCATAAGAAAGCCCTATTAAATAAGGCATCATAAAAATGAGATTTTTTGGGCTCAATAGAAGAATACCATATTGTGTTAAAACATTGGGCCCATATCCCATTGTGGGACCGAATATCAACTAGAATATGTTGAAGGGAAAGTAATTGATATCCCAACAATGGAGAATAGTAGGTGAATGGGGATGTCTATAGGCCAATGACAATACCTCCACCAAGGAACAAGATAATTAACTCCAATCTTATTCAAGTATTCATCAAGTATGGAGCCTTGAATTTCTACAATAGCCTATGTATCTAAATTTATTAATTGATATTTATTTTAAAGTTGCTGCCAAGTGAGCCAAACCTTAGTATCCTAACAAAAGAGATAACTTATAACCTTTACACATTTTTTGAAAAGGCATATCCCTTTAACCTATGGGACCAAGGCAAAGGTAACATTGTGAAAATTATGACAAGGTAAACACCAAAGGAACTGAGAGTTAATGGAGAGGCCATTTCTGAACCCTTCACTAGCCTAGTTGAGGTGAGGCTTAAGCTTCTTCCAAGACTTCCATAAGATTGTAATTACAAAGGAAACCTTAATTTTGACTAAAATTGGGGTGATAATTAAGGAATGAATCCCCAATCCTTGCCATGCTTTCCTGCCATAGGGAGACCTTGAGAAATACAATGGTAGAGAAGAATCTTCTAAGCTTCATCCCAATAAAGACCTTTGATTATCTATTTAACCCCAAGAGAAAGTCCTTGGATTTTAATATCGAGGAGACCCAGTCCCCCAGCTTCCTTGGGGTGGAAAAAAATGTTCTAGGAAACTCTATGGAATCCCTTCTGTCCCTAAGAATTAGCCCAAAAAAAATCCCTTAGAATTTTTTCTAATTTATTGTATGCAACATTAGAAAGGACCCAACAAGAGGAGTAATACACATGTATGGTTGCTAAAACTTTAGAGTAGATTTGAGAGGCTTATTGATCCAAAAAGAAATATTTTTTTGACTCTCTACAACACATATAACTGTAATTCAAAAGAAGAGGCTAGAAAGACAAGGAATGCCCATAAACTTAAACTATACTCTTGGTATAATCCACCTCCATTGAAATTCTTCAAGCTAAGGAGGTTTGGGGCCTAATGCATGCGTATATAATTGGTTCTTCCTCCATTGAATAGATTATCTTGAAGTTAAACAAAATATGTGTAGACATTTTATGGTATTCTTAACCAATTTTTCTTCCACTTGGAGAGTGAGAAAGGAGTCATCCATGAAATAACCATTTAAAAGTTGTTTATCAAACTATGGGAGAGAGATACCTTTCAGTAGACCCCTGGCAGCATAATTAGCTAGAATATAGCTAAATCCTTATGTTGTAAGAACATACAGGGAAGGGACTAAAGGATAGCCTTGCCTAATGGAGTGATGTAGTTCAAACTGAGAAAAATGGGTTCCATTAATAGTAATATAAGCCCATATATCCTAAAATACCATATTAATAGTTTGAAAAAACTTTGGACCAAACCCAAGTGCTTGTAGCATGGCCAAAATTAATGTCCACTCAATGTGATCATAAGGCTTTTCAAAATATATCTTAACAAATAGGGCCTTTCGATTAGAAAGCCTAGCCTATTCCATACCTTCCTAGACAACGATGACATTGTTCAGGATGAACCTATTTTATATGAATCATGTTTGTTCACTCAACAATTAAGGGGAGAATGTGCTTCACCCTGAGAGATAGAGCTTTGGAAAAAAAATTATAGGAGACATTGAGCAAAGTAATAGGTCTCTAGTTTATGATAATTTTAGGATCACTAGCCTTAGGGATGGACTTGATATTACCTTAATTAATAAGGGTTCCCAAGGAATTGGTTAGAATGGATTCACAATACACTTGGTGTAGATCAGGACCAATAGTGTCTCACAATGTTTGATAAAACTCACATGAGAAATGACCAATTCTTGGAGCTTTTTCCACTACCATCTATTTAATAATTTCATGAAGGTCACTAAGAGATAAAGGCCTATCACAAGCAATTCTTTGAGAATTGGATACTTTACAGGACACAACCTGGAGACATTGAAGGAGAGTCATCTCCCTTTCTGTAGAATAATCTTGCACCAAGAAAACATTATGATAGTGATGCACAAAAGCTTTCAAAATGTCAGGAAGTTTGGTGAGTCTTATATTTCCTTCCTTGATAGTTTTTATTCTATCAACAGCTCTCCTAGAGTGGAGGAGGGCAAAGAAGTCCTTATATACATTTTCACTAATTTTTAGCTAATGCATACAATCTCACAATTTAGCTCCTATAGATTTGTGTGCTTCCTCAATTTGAAACTTGTGTCTCCATTTTGCCACTTAAGTTTGAAGGTGGACATTAAATGGTGCCTACTCTAGGTCATGTGAGTCATAGATGAACTCATGGTTTATAGCATTGTGCATATGTCATCTAAAAAAAGTTGCCTACTTGTCATAGATCTAAAATAATGTGGAAGTGTGAGCAAGAGCCTCAAACCACCACTGAATCCATCTAGTATCTCCTTCTGGTTGAGGAATTAAGTTTCAAATTCTAACAATGTGCCCCACCGTTATATCATGTTTAAGGTAGGTAGTATTGAGATAGAATTATGTGGAAGTTATCTTAACTTGAGGAGAAGTCCATTCCAATTTAAATCAAATGGGGTGATGATCTGAGAGAAAAGTATCACTAATGACATAATAGGCATGTACTTGATTGAAGTAAAATAGAAGAGATATTGCTCAGCTAGTAGAAATATATCGAGATGTTAAAGCACCTTGTCATCCCCCTAGAAGAAATTAGACCAGATGAACCATGAAGAGTTTGAATCCTTCTTCCATTGATGGTTAAGATCAAAAACCTTGACTTTTTTGTGCATATAGAACCATGTTTCATGCTCACCATGACACCATCACATCAAAGGCACCCTTATTTGTCCTTGGATGACTCTACCATGTTAACATCACCATAGAGGATCCAATAAGCATCTGAGAGAGAGTCAAACAACCATATCCACATGAATACACATTCCATAGCATCATTCAAGGCATTTAAATTGACCATCCCAATGATGCAGTTGTTAAAATCAAAAAGGGTCCACACCACCCAATGGGTGGGGTCTAAACCCTAAGAAATAATATTTTAAACAAGCTCTAGAGCTAAAAAAGTGATAGCCCCACCATGCCCAATGCCATGCCTAATGGCCTAAAAGATGGCCCCAGGCCAAATGATCTATGTTACATTCTACATCAACATGATAAAAATCTTGACCTCTTGTAGATAAAGAATTTTCATGTTACTGAAAAATTGGTAACTATTCCTAACCACATACTTATGTGATATATCAGTAAGACCTTAGACATTCTAGGAATACACAATCATTGGACAAGATCGAGGTGTATGTAATTCTCATTAGAGAGTCCTTCTAGAACAACAAACTTGTTATACATAAGATTGTTGGGCATGTAATCATTTATTCTATATGGTTGTCTCTTGTGTGCCATATACTCTTCCTATTCAGGAGATGAAGAGGGGCTACAAGAGCACTGTAAAACTAATTTTTAGTCCAAAATGATTAAGCTCGTGTCCTCCTTGGGGGAACTCACCCTAGGAGAGGGTTGTGACCATGGCACTGAGGGTGGCATCTCAACCAATGAGACCACGGCATGTGGCGTACGCATAAGAGGAGGTGAAACTTTGGTGGGAAAGGTAGATTTGTCAGTAGAATTTGATGTAAAATTATTTCTGGTAGGTCAAAATGACAATTTTTTTGGCCTACCACCACCTTTGGAAGAGTTGTTATTTTTTTTGGTAACGATAATCTAACTATAATTATTGCCATTATGAGCTTTAGCTTCAAATTTACCTTTTTCCTGAGGAGCAGGGGGCATGTGAACCATCAAAGGGCACTCTCAATTCATATGGTCTAAAGACTGGCACTAAAATCAAGTGTTTAGAAGGTTGATATACAAAATATGTTGTGAAAAATGGTTAGAGCTAATTTGTATATCAATAGACTCTTTCAAATCATGAGACAAATCAACTTCCACATAAACCCTCTTCTGAGGATGAGCCATATATAATTAGTCTGCTCATGGAAGATAAAATGCCCTTGGGTTTTATGAGCTGGTCTATAAAATCCTAGAGGGGGAGCATCAAGCTAGGAAATTCAACCTAGATGGGTACTTTCAGTTTCGCATGCTTGAAGACTTGAAAGTCTTGAGTCTAGTGAGAAAACACCACCAAAGTGTTGCAGATGAATCAAGGCCCATGATTAACAATAGCTTTTCAATGTTATAGGTTATAAAATAGAAAGAAAAAAATCCCTTTGTAATATTTTGGACTCCCTTGAGTTTCACACTATAGCCTTGCTAGTGGTTGTGAATCGATTGCTTTAAAAGGCTCTCTAAGGAGACTCAATCGACAAAATAAGAAATTAAAGTAAAATTCTCAAATAAATGACATGTTTTTTCAAATTTGGGAACATCCAGAATAACAATAGGTAACAGAAAGTTAGATTCATCATCATTATCTCATGGAAGACATTTGGGATGAATTTCCTCACCTGTTTCAGGGCCATGGTTGTGCTTGCTCACTCTAGCTTTATCTACATCCATGGATGTAGAGATGGAAGCAATGATAATTAAATAAAGGGTACCCCCTTACCACCTAGAGGGTGAATCACTTATCAAAATTAGTAATTAATGCAAACAAATTAATATCCTACCTAGATCTGTGGCTATAAACAATGTGACAAAGACCAAAAATCTCATCAATGCAAAGCTCGTAGGTTTGTTTTTCACCAAAATGTATTAAAAAAATGTAATTATACATGACAAAATTTTATATGGTCATGAGATTCATCCCTTTCTATTTTTAAATGATCATGTTTGATAATCATGTCAGCCAAGTGATCATCACTTCATTCATATCTTTTTTTTTTTCAAAAAGCTTGGGAGATTTTTATTACAGTCAATGAGAACATTAGTCATTCAATTTGTCCATCGATTCCAAATTGAAGTAATATACACTAAATAATTGTTTTTTGAAATTTATCTTTAATTTTTGTAGTTGTGAATGGCTCAATATCTCGATTTCTTATCAGCTAATAGTGAATTGACTAGATATCGGTATGGATTTTTGTCATGAGATCATCACAAAGTTTACTATATTTTCAAAAATATTTCCAAGCTTAGTCCAAAGCTTTGATTTTTCATTCAACACTTCAAAACCATATAAATGATAAATTATCTTATACTTTGCTTAAAACTTATTTAGATATAAGGATGTGCCCATCAGATTGAGCCATATCCTCCAAGTCTCTAACTACATTTTCAACAATCCACTCTCTTTTGTTATTGAATTTAGTTCTTTTGCAATCTTGGTTTGATCTTATCTAAGAAATCCATATGCTCTTCTTACTTCATCAATTAATTTGATCCCATCATCATCAAGTACTTTGACCCAATTTTCCATAACTCTCCCATGGTTATTATATTTAGGAATGTTTGCACCTACATTCTTATCAATATATTAAATAGAAACAAAATTAGGGATAGGATCCATGCGAACATTATCTTGACTCAACAATGCCTTTATGTATATTGAGAGTGTACACACCTGGTCTTCAATTTATCCTCGAGTTTGTTTTCACTTTTCTATTCTTTCAACCAATTATATTGCACACACTTGTAAATTATGAATGTCTCCTTCATGAGTTGATTCAAGAAAAGGGAAAAGAAATAGAATATTTTCCAATCTAATTTTATCACTAACCAAAGGCCACCATTTTTATTTATTCCTTGACCTATGATGACTTTAATCTTTTTATTTTAAACTTATAGACTATAATACCTATCGCTTGCTATTTTTAAATGATCTTGTTTGATAATCATGTCAGTTAAGTGATCATCACTTCATTCATTTCTTATTTTTTCCCAAAAAATTTTGGGAGACTTTTATTACAATCAATGAGAACATTAGTCACTCAATTTGTTCATGGCTTACAAATTAAATTTATATACATTGAATAATTCTTATTTGATCATTTTTTTAAAACTATTCTTTGATTTGTGTAGTTGTGAATGGTTCTAAATTTCCATTTCTTATCAACTAATAGTGAATCAAATAGATATCAATATGAATTTTTATCATGATATCATCACAAAATTTACTATATTTCTAAAAATATTTCCAAGCTTCTTCCAAAACTCTGATTTTCCATTCAACACTTTGAAACCATACATATGATAAATTGTCTTCTACTTTGCTATAAAATTGTTTAGATATAAGGATGTGCCCATAAAAATGAGCCATATCCTTCAAGTCTCTAACTACATTTTCAACAATCCACTCTCTTTTGATATTGAATTTAGTTCTTTTACAATCTTGGTTTGATCTTCTCTGAGAAATACATATGCTCTTTTTACTTCATCAATTAATTTGAGCCCATCAACAACAAGTTCTTAGACCCAATTTTACATAACTCTCCCATGGTTATTATATTTATAAATGTTTACAATGATATTCCTATTAATATATTAAATAGAAATAGAATCAAGGATAAAATCCATAGGAATATTATATTGACTCGACAATGTCTTTATGTATGTTGAGAGTGTACACACCTAGTCTTCAAGTTATCCTCAAGTTTGTTTTCCCATTTCTATTTGTTCAATCAATTTGTTGCAAACACTTGTAAATTTTGAATGTCTCCTTCATGATTTGATTATCTTACGGGTATTTGGCTCATATTTTAATCTACCAAAGTCATGCCTTCTTCATTTTTATCATATATGGGTTTGGCAATCTCAACAAATTGTGCCCCTGAAGGTTTTGATATCAATCTTGAAATAGTGTTTGCCTTTTTAGGTGATGGTCTTTACAATAGATTATTTATGGCATAAAATTCAAAAGTGATAGCCTTAACTATATTTTTATTTAATTTATTTATAATTTAGTGCACCCAAGGAAAATATGGATTGCTTGAAGAAATAACAACTTGGGTGTCTTGAACCTTAAATGAGCCAACAAGAAAGAGATCATATTGAGAATAATTTATAGGGTCTCTCAAAATAAGAAATTATCTTGGATAAGGTGAATGAGATAGAGGTGGAGGTGGGACATGAGATAGAGATGGAACATGAGGTGGGGATGGAACGAGAACATGAGGTGATGGAGGAGTTTTTGTCAAAGGAATGAAATATACAAGAGGCACATGTGTTAAGCCTAAGTTAGAAGCAATAAACTATTATGTTATGTTATCAATTAACAAAGAAGGATAAAACTCTTTTGAATAAGGGAATTCACTTGAAGAAATAGAAGAAGGCATTGAAGGCCTATTGATGACTAAATTTGGAGATCTATTTAAAGGATCATCCCCACAAATATGTTATATAAATTTATTTCTATATGGATATTCTCCCTCATTTCCACCACCTATTGCTTTACTCAGTTGAGGGATCTTAGCATATACCTTGGTGTTGAATGGTTGAGTAACATGTTCTAATGATGTTTCATGCTAAACTTTGGAAGTTACAACATCTTTTGAGCTTTTTACAGCTACAAAATAAATTTATTTTTAAATTGAGCTTTTGATCTTTCAAAAAAAAGGTAGATTCTTTCAAATATGATAACTCTTTAATTGACCAATCAATTAATGGCAAGGGTAAAAAATACACTTTTTCAAAAAGAAAATCAATCAGATCTGATATTCCTTGATTGACCCATTCAACCCTGAATGCCTTCATCTATTCTAGGATCATTATTGAATAATCTCTTGTCCTGACTTCAAACTCATCTTGGCAATCTTCCCAGTCATCTTCAAATTTTGGTATATGCAAATAAACTAGACCAAGCTTGATTTTCTTTTTCACAAAATTATTGCCTTCAAAAGGAACTATTTTGGTATGAACTTTCATATAAAAAGTCAACCATGGAATTCTCAATATTAGATATATCTTGGGCTATTTGAAACATATATAGGTCAAACTAATAGGAAATGAAATTCCTCCTAGATGCTTTTAATTGAATTTTTTATGCACTTCACTCAATTATCTACAAATTTCAATAAGTATGATCTTATCACTTGCATACCTTGAAATTTCATTTGGAGTACCCATGAAACCTAAAATCATTATATATGTGAATCTTGGAAACCATATGAAATATCTTCTATATTTATTGATCGAAGAAGCAGCCTCATTCAAGAAAGTCAACCATGGAATTCTCAATATTAGATATATCTTGGGCTATTTGAAACATATATAGGTCAAACTAATAGGAAATGAAATTCCTCCTAGATGCTTTTAATTGAATTTTTTATGCACTTCACTCAATTATCTACAAATTTCAATAAGTGTGATCTTATCACTTGCATACCTTGAAATTTCATTTGGAGTACCCATGAAACCTAAAATCATTATATATGTGAATCTTGGAAACCATATGAAATATCTTCTATATTTATTGATCGAAGAAGTAGCCTCATTCAAGAATGCATTGTTATATTACCTTTTAGAGTCCTCACTACTAGAATATTAAAATCATCATTCACTCTTCTAAAGTGTTTCTTTACTTATGCCAGAGTGAATTTAGGCAACTTATCATATATCAATTTCTATGGAAATTATTATCCTTCTACATTTAGTCTTGTCCATGGCCTCAAATCAGCAATAGAATATACCAAATATGAAGTCATGTAGAGAGACTAGGTTAATTATAGCTTAGTCAATTCATCATGAATATTTTCACTATCACTTCTCACCAATCAATGAATTGTTTTCCCACACAAACAATTTTTATATATAATCACATCCATTCAAATAAAAATCAAGTATTATAATTACCCATAACTCTATTCAATAGAGTTAGAATGTCATATAATTCTTCTTGAAATTCTTCCCTAGTTAGGACTTTTGCAAAAATTTGATGGTCCTTTTATTTTCTTCTTGAGCCAAGTCTAGTTAATCATGTTCAAGTACTTGTCATTATTTTGATTCTAATAATTTAGTTCAACAAGCTTTTTTATATCCATTATTACATCATGATTTGGTATGCCAAATGTCACATAGACTGAAAGACCGTCAAGCTTAGCTACACATCATCAACAAATTTGATTTCCCCTTTTTTGGGTCATAGTATTTTTCACATGCCATTACCAGGTATGCACATTGAATAGATGTATGAAAAAGAACAACATATGCAAGTCCAATTTCAAATCTTCAATGTCTTAACAAATTTCTCTTTTTGTCTTCCACTCTTTCCCAAAATTATTTAATATCCATATGACCTATTTCACTATATGTGATTTTTGAAATATTTGTTTCTAAGGTAGAAATAGGTTCATAACCCTTATATTTAAATTTCATTTTTGTAAATGGGGATATGAAAAATGTGGTTTCAACCAACAATCTCAAATTTATGATGGTAAGGTTAGGGGGTGGGAAATGTTCATGTGATCATGGACCTTGGGCCACAATGGTCATAAAGATACTAAAAATTCTCTTCAGGACTTCTTTTAGACTTAATTTGTGCAAACCAGAACTTTATAGTGCTCACTTCACGCTGAACATTCAAAATGCAAAAAAAATGCATAATAAAAACCTATATTTTATGGGAAATCTTTTAGATCATTTAAAAGGTGAAAGTGCTCATGTTGATAGCGGAGAATGAAGAAACCTAGTGAAAGTGAATAAATGGAGGAAAAATGAGATAATAATTGAACAATAAATGGTATAGAAGATGAAATAAAATGCATGGAACAAAATGGAAATGACAAAGGAAGAGTAGCCAACCTTACAAAGATGAAATCATAAAAATCCAAGCAAAAATGAAGATGTAGGGAGTCCTTGGCACCGTTGATTACAACAATAAAAGAATCCAAAAGTTTTGCAAGCATAATGAACTTTTAAATTTCAATTTATATTGATTGAAAATTTCTTTATTAGCTTCAAAAAGTTAGCTCCAGTGATTTTGGGCTTTCATAAAGCCAAAGAAACTTTTCAATGTTTTATTTCATAACACCATAGTGTTAAATGGCATTTCAAAAAATTTAGGTATTTCAGGTTGTTTAGGTACTTAGGGTACCCATGATACTTCCTTGACATGGATACTTCCTTGACTTCCCCATGACACTGAAGCTCTAGTAAATTTTGATATAAATTTGATAATGATATATAAACATAAGTTATTCATGAGTTAGGGGATTCTAGGAATAGGTTGAATGATTTGTTATTTGGAACTTTTAGGCCATTTGGGTACTGAAGGTACTCAGGATACAATGGAACTTAGTTCAAGCAAGACATTTTGGGACTTTGAAAAGCTAACAAAATTATTTTATTATTCCAACATTTTAAGACTTTTAGGTACCTAGATAAATTAAGGAAGTTCTCAAGGTGCTTGAAAGTTCTAGAGTTCTAGATAGAACTAGAAATTTGAGAACTATGCCAAATTTTATAATGGAAACTCATGATTTTGACCTGGTTTACACATTAGTGTAAAAATTGGGAAGTTTTAGGGAGTTTAATTTTTTTTATGACAACAAGATGGAAGGGTGGAATCCTCATACTAGGAATTATATGAAGACTAAATCAACCACTATAGACAAACATATATATTCAAAATTTTACCTTCAATACCAACTTGAAAATATAAAATTACAATAGTGTATGTGTGCAAAAGTAATGTTCATGCTGCATAATTTTACCAATTGTCCCAATCAGATATAGAATGTCATAAAATATATATTCCAATATATCCCAAACTTAATATATCTGAAAACATGTCACTTATGTTCTTGTACAATGTCTGCATATGCCCCAAAAACCAGTCTTAATTTGTAAATATTTATGCCATAAACTAAACCAAACTGATAATCTACCCAATTTGTACTCTCTAAATTATGTAATCTATCCCAAACTCTAAATATCTATAAAAATCCCACTAATATGCCCCTTTTTGAGGTGAGTAATGTAGTGTCTGGATTATTCATCTCAAAAGAAAAGAGTTAAACACACCATGTTATATATAAATATATAAGCATTTAAAAGCATGTGTTAACATGTGGATAATATGTCTTCATAGTGGGAATAGATCATCAAATCATATATGAAACATGTATCCTAAAGCTTACAAGTTTCATGTCAAGATATACATAGTGATGAAACATGAAATAGTAGTCAACGCAAATATAACCATTGAATAATATGCTATGTAAAAAGGTCCATGATATGGATCATGCCACCACACACAAGTATAAAGGTATTTGATATGGATCATGATATTGTAAACTCAATAGACAAGTTTATATTTATCCACTCATGAGTGCACAATGTCATGGCCATGACACACATAATATCATTCAATGTCACATAAGGCAAGAGCTACACATAATGTAAAATCAAAGTCACACAATAAGGTAAGGGCCAAAGAAAAATTCATACAATGATATATGATGGCAAGGGCCAAATAAAATGTCATACAATGATACACTAAAAAAATTAAAAGTCATAGAATAAGGCAAGGGCCAATGAAAGAGGCATACTATGATACACCTAATCATGCAATGTCACATATTAAGTCTAAATCCATACAAAGCTTACTACGATTAGCCTATATGAAATGAAATAGCCATATTGAAGCATAAAATAATTCAAGCTAGTTCATGCCATACATGTATTTCAAATTCATAACATATAAAAGTAGCTTATTCATGATACATAACACTATAAATAATATAAAAAAGAACAAGACATATGTAAACAATTAAAATAGTTCAATATTATAAATGGAAAGTCCATAAAAATATATAACCCATAACAATGAAACCTATGAAATGAGATGCCCATGGCATTGGCATGGCCCCTAAGTGTAGGAATATGTTGCATCTTTACATCCATGTATCATGTTTAACTTTTATGTCCTTCATCTCACTCATATGTACCATGAAATGCATGTGCATATGAATAAGGATATGTAATCAACTAAGCATGTGATGAATAACATAGATCAATATAGTAAAAATGAAATCATGGTTATGATTAGGTCGTAATATTTTTAAAAATTTGGAATTTTTTTTAATATTTGTGAAATATCTTGCACATGTGTTAAATAAAACAAGGTCAAGTGGAAATGCTACACAAAATTGAAGAATTGAAAGTATCTATAAAATATATGGCATGTGTCAAGGCATAGTGCATACCAAGTGTAGTACAAAATAATTGTTGAGTAAGTGAATGGAAACGACATACCCCCACTATATATGTGAATCGTAACATCATAAATCAAGAGAGTATAAGGAGATAAGAGGAAGCACTCCCCCAATAGGAAATGATTATTATATATGCTCATGTAATAGGTAGCCATAAATGTATGGGATCATGTACATTCAATGTAGGCCAAACAAGTATAGATAACCAATATGTTTAGGTGAGCAAGTAGTGTGCCATAAAGAGTGTGCAATGGGATGAGACTATTGTGAAGGATGAATCATTGTAGAATCGATGTTATAGATGTCTAAATAAGGATAAACAATCAAAAAGATAAGATCCAAGTAAAAACAAAGGCAAGGGTTAGAATAATGATTAATGCAAGAGCTTATGTACACATGTATGTCAAGATAGAAGAATAGAAGGAATAAAAAATCAAGCAAACATCAAAAAGTTATGCACAATGGATTATTTTAGGAAAATCAATGATCTCACACTAGGATATCCATATATATGTTTAGGATCAATCATTTTGCACTCCATGCATCATGGATGAGGATTAATTTCAATATCAATGTCTTAATAAAATAAATTATCATGCACTATTTCATATCCATCTTTGTTATTGCAGTCACCTACTTATGTGTATGCAATGTATATTTAATAGTCAAAATGACCAATGGGCTATGTTATGTGTTATCATGATTAATATGAATAACATGGCCATCAATTAGATCATGTATCTTTTGTCTTAGTGAAAAACATCTATTTGTAGAGTGTCAAACACACTGATTTAACCTTTTATGGTTTAACTATGTAAAACCTATGTTTAGATTAAAGGGATGAGATGTCTAAATTAGTTAAATAATATGCAATAACTAAGCACTAATTTATTGTGATTTTGACCTTCTTTGACTTTCTAAAAATAGCAATAAATATGCTTGAATATAGACTTATCTAAAAAGTAACTATCACAGATGATTTGGATTTCGGATAGTTCTAAGTATCATCAACAAGATTATGATATTCATCTATTCACTGGACAGTAGTGCCCTATATGGATAATAGTGCCATGCTTGTATAGTGTCCTCAGTGTAGCATTAATATCCCCTTTTTAGGATTATTCCTATTTTTTGGGAGCACATATGTTTGTGTTTTTGTCTTATTCCTACGTGCATGAAACTTGGAGCTCAATGTTGTGCTTGGAAAACTTGATTTAGAGTGAAAACCTTAATCCTCCTTGCAATTATGGAATGATCAATAATTGTGTGTGTTTTAGTAGGATAGGTTGGACATCCTTAACACCCCATTGTGTAAAGAGTTTCCTACATACCAATACTTTGAAGAGGTATCAATCCCGATGTAGTTCTCCCATGTAGTGCTTGATGCAAGTGCAAGTGAATGCTAGAATGAGAGTGGAATTGAATGCCTTGAATGTGCTTAAGCATTAAAATCTTTGAAATCTGTGTCTAGAGCTATTGTAGATGGTAGTATGCAAAATTAGGGCAGAATAGGGATCAAATACCTTAGGTTTGCTCAACTTTGTCTTTGGTCTGAATAGATTTTGCATTTATTTTCCATCTAGTGAATAGAGGTCAAGTAGACTTTTATGTATAAGGTTTTGTTACTTATGAAGATAATAAAATGTTCTTAAGTTGACCTTAAGAGGGGCACACATTTAAAAAAGTATTTATTGGGAAGAGCTAGGGCTAAAGATATTAGTGCCCAGTTGGGGACACTAGCACCATGTGGTTGTAGTGTCCCAAATGTGGCACTAATGTCCTATTGGCAGACTACCTAGTAATTTGGATTGGGATCTGAGAGGATAGTCCTAAGACTTTATTTTGATTGACTGTAGGTGATTGTGGTCTACTTAATGACTAAAAAAGTGTGTCTAAAGCTCTAGGATGGGTTTATGGCTAGCCTAAGGATATGTTAACTCAAGTGACACTCTTAGCATCCAATTACCACTTTTAGGTGATTAAATTAACCCCCCCTTATGTTAGTAATGTAGCAAAGTGAAATGACTAGTATAAAGGAAAAATAAGCGTACCTAGACTTACTTTGGAAGTGAAGCTTGCATAGCTGAGTTTGAGTATGTGAATCTAGGTTTGTGTATCTGGAACATGATTCAAATCAATGTCCTATAATGAAACATGCAAAAATCAATCCTTACTTAAGAGATTATCAAAAGCAAAAGACTATGTTGAAATGAAGTAACTCAGTAAATCTAAGTAAAGAGAGAGGAAATGAATGAATACACCTCATTGGGTATGTGAACTAATGAATGAACTTGGTGATAAGCTATGTGTATGAGTGGGCATAGTGATCATATCATTAAATATCTTGGACTGAGCTAATAGCTTGCTCAATCCTCATATGGGTGGCTCAAAAACTTAATCTAGTTTTGAATCCATCATTACCCACCCCGATATGTAAATAGCTTGGATAAGACTGTAAGTGTGTCTAACCCTCTCATGTGGGTGGCTAAAGAACTCATGTAGGCCATAACTCCATAATTTCCTACCTATGTGAAGTAGATGAATCTATAAATGTACTATGCAAAGTGATGAAAGTATTTAACTGAGTAAATTTAACTATGTATTTAGCTCTACAATTACTCAAGAATATTAGGCAGCTCTGGGCCACTCGAGAATGCCAACCACTATAAATGGATTAAGGCATGAATTTGGTGATAACCTAGAGTGTTATAGTAAGTGTATAAAGCATAGATAATGACATGGAGTTTTCCATTCCATCTGATCAACCTATGTGTAACTAAGCATATGGAAATTATGTGTCACACACATGCTCTTAATTTGGTATCTGAGTATACTAAATTTGAACTAAGTATGTAATAGTTGAATCTACATAGCTAAACTAAAAATATGAGTAATCATGTCATGTATGATGCCCCCAAATCTAAGCAATTAGAATGAATTTGAGTTAAAATGAATGTATTTGAGCTATATTTGAATATAATTATCAAACCTATGACTATATATTTGCAAATATGTATTGTACCTAGTGTACTGGTCTGAATGATCTGGACTATCCTAAATCTAGGGCTACTAGATAATAGTTCCCTATAGTGGATAGTAACACCCTATAATGCTAGTGTCCTAATTTGGATGCTAATGTCTACCTGGTTTGATTTTTGAGTGATCTAAACTAACTTCTGAGTATCTATTATATTTTGTGTTTGCCATGAGTTTAATGTTTGAAACTGAGCTTGTGTGTTGAAACGTATCTATGAATAACAAATTAAGAGCCTAATATCTATGACAAACCCCTGTGAATGCCCCTTATTTTGAGGGTAGTTGTGAAATATGTGTAAGAACTACCCTATAAAGAAGTATCTCTATAAAATGTGTTATCCAAAGCATGTGCATGATATTCCAATATAATATACAAACATAACATCAAAGTGTAAATGAATCTAAGCATAAGTAAGTAATATAAGATGTATATTGTTATCTAGCACTGCACAAGGGTGTTAAGATAGATGTAATCAATGTATAATAGTAAATTTGAGTAACTACCTAGGGGGAATAGGGCATGATGTCCATCATGGCACTCAAGTAGGAAGGGTAGTTGCATGAGGTCCCTCATGGCATCAAAAATTGGTATGTATGTGTAACAATAAAGTACAAGTTTCATAGTGTATAAACATACAAGGAAGCAAGCATACAAACACATGAGGCATGAAAAAGGTAGGCCAAGGGACCATAATACAAAGGACATGGGCACATGTCAATAAATCTAAGCATAGAAGACATACAAGGACATTCAAATGTCCAAATACGTAAGCAATCAAGCATTTTGATGTAGAACCACGTAGAAGGACAAGTTTAAATGTTTGCATATAGAATTAAGAAAGCACACACAAAGGACTTGGCAAATGTCCACAACATACAAATAGATAAGTGGTGTATATCCAAATAATAATGGCATATTCAAATGCCTTTGAATATGGAAGAAGCATAGGAACACAATCAAGTCTAATCTAGGAAATAAAAATGAAAACATGTAAAAATGTGTAGTACAAGTCTATGCAAATGTGAAGATGCATATATACTAAGTCTAACTAGTTATAGTCGACAAAACATCTAATCAATGAGTAATAATGATCAATATTAAAATAATTTAATGCATAAACTCGAATATATAGTATTAAAGATAAAACCTGGTTATAACAATTATGTAGGAGATGCCCCCAAGTGGGTGGATGTATTAAATGAATAAACTTGGATCGGTGTAAATGCCCCCAATGGGTAGATGATAAATGGTCTAGATCAATGTAGTGGATTGGAGTCCTATCTAGAATCTGCAAGCACTCAATAAGAACAAGTGAAGCATATGTGTATGATGAAAACTAACTATGCTAGGATAACTAACAATATGCAATATCTATAAAGTAGTAGAAATATAAACATAACAATGCATACAATCTATAAAATTTTGTGTTTTTGAAATATTTGAATGTTTTTTATTTTAATTGTTAGGAATAAAACCAAAAATTGATGCAAAATAATTTCATAGAATCGAAATAATAATAGACATAAACAGAGATACAGAAAGAATAGAAAATAAACATGCAAAATAAGAAGCCCGAATTTAATGTGGTTCGTCCAATGTGGGATACATCCACCAAGAAACACTTTCTCAGGTTTTATTACAAGCCATGAGACTACAAACCACTCTTAGATTAGTCTTCTTACAATTACAATGCACAAATATTGTATGGAGATGGGCTCAACAAACCCTCCTAAATTCACACTTGAATTCACACACTTTGTTCTTCCTTCTCAAAACCTAGTTCTCATAATGTATTACCTATGAAATATCCATCAATACATAATACATCAAAAAAGTAGTATTACAAATCAACGGGTACCAAAACCATGGGCAGAATCAACCTAAAATGGTTTCCCATTAAAAGGGGTCCAAAAACATATAGAGTGTATAGTACATTTAAAATGTAAAATATTTGAAAATAAATTTTAATTTATAAATAGTCTTCATAACACAAAAATCTTCCACTTGGAGACCGATTTCCTTTGAGTAGGCTTCTCAACCCTTCACTATCAACTATGAAGGCCAACTGAAATTGAACATAGCTTTAGTTTCTCCCTTGTGACCACCTTGGTCATCGTGTCTACAAGATTCTTACTGGTATGAATCTTCTCTGGATTTAACTTTTCTTCCTTCAAAGATATCTTGGTGAAATGGTACCTTAACTATATATGCTTCATCCTAGAGTGGAAAGCATAGTTCTTTGCTAAATGTATAACACTTTGACTATCACTATCTAGCTTCCACTCCTCCCACTTATGCCCCAAATCTTCAAGCAATTGCTATAACCAAATAATTTCTTTGCTTGCCTCTATGGTAGCAACACACTCAGCCTATGTGGTTGACAAAGCCACAAGTTTATGTAGTTATGAAATCTAGCTCATCGTTATGTCACCTATAGTAAATACATATATTGTCATACTCCTCCTACTAATTAAATCTCCAACCATATCAAAATATACATAACCACACAAAGTGGTGTCTAATCCACCATCACTTAAAACTATCCCCATGGTCCCTCTCAAATACCAAAGGATCCACTTTACTACCTTCTAGTGTTCTCTACCTAGATCACTCATGTACCTGCTTACTGTTCCCACTGCATGGGCAATATCTTGCCTAGTGCATACCATGGCATACATCAAGATATAAAAAACTAATGAGTATGGTACATGTGACATCTATATTCTCTCCTCCTCTATCTTGGGACACTTCTCTTTTGATAACTTGAATTGACCTATCAAAGGAGTCCCAATCGATTTAGCATCCTGCATACTAAACCTCTTCAAGACCTTTTGATGTACTCTTCCTGGGATAAATTCAGCTTTTATTCCTTTCTATCTCAAGTTATTCTCATACCAAGGATTTATTTTTTTACTCTCAAATCCTTCATATCAAAGGAATTACTAAGTTGTTTCTTGATTATATTTATTTCCTACATGTTCTTACATGTAACTAACATGTCATCCACATCCAGACAAAGGATAATGTAATCACCATCGTCAAACTTCTTGATACATATGCAATGGTCTAAATGACACCTGGAGTATCCCTACTCCATCATAAAACTATCAAATTTATTTTACCACTATCATGGAGCTTATTTCAGGCCATACAAGGTCATCTTCAATTTGTACACCATTTTCTTCTTTCTTGTGACCTCATTTCCTTATGGCTACTCCATATACAAGTCCTCCAAATCACCATGAAGGAGTGTAGTCTTCACATCTAGCTACTATAAGTGCAAGTCTTCCACTGCCACTATCCCAAGAACAATCCTAATAGAAGTCATCTTTACCATTGGGGAAAAAATTTCATCGAAATCAACTCCATTATTTTATGCAAGCCCCTTTACCATCAATTGGGCCTTGTACCTTTTCTTTCCTCCATCATCTTCTTTAACTATATACACCCACTTGTTATACAATACTCTCTTACCTTTAGGTGGGGTTACTAAATCTCAAGTCTGATTTTCCATAAGAAATTGATGTTCCTCATTCATAGCTTGTTCCCACTTCTTCCTAACATCTACCTGCATTAATTCTTCAAAGAACCTTGGCTCTCCATTTTCAATGAGTATTAAATAATTAAGAGATGGAGAAAAATGTTCAAGTTCCCTTCTTGTGGAGTAGGTGCTTGAACTGGTTGCTTGGACACTTTATCATCTGTAATGTCCTTTACTATTATGTACTCTTTTTTGGAATCCTCTTTCTGATTCTACAACTATTGTTTATACATGAATTTTTTATTAAAGACAACATCCCTAAACCTAAATATTTTCTTTCCCTTAAGACTCCAAATTCAAAAACTAAAGTCATCCTCACCATAACCAATAAAGGTGCATTTTTTAGACTTAGCCTCTAACTTGGTCCTATCATCTTTATTAATATGAATGAAGGCTTTACAACCAAATATTCTAAGAAATGAATAATCAACCTTCTCACCAAATTAAACTTCCTCAGGTATGCCTCCATCCAAATTAGATGAAGGACCTCTATTTATTAGATATACAATTGTGTTTACTTCTTCTATCCAAAACTGAAGAGGCAATCTTGCATGAAATATCATGCTCCTAGCATGCTCCATGATAGTCATGTTCATCCCTTTTGATACTCCATTCTACTATAGAGTTCTTGGAGCCATCCTTTGTCTATGAATTTCATTCCTTGAATAGTAATCAAAAAATACATTACTGTAATATTCCTCACCATTATCTGACCTGAGACATTTTAACTTGAGACCTATTTCATTCTCAACCAAGGCTTTTCATCTTTTAAACGTATCAAACACATTAGATTTTCTCCTAATTTTGTACACCTAAACTTTCCTAGTTGCATCATCAATAAAAGTGACATAATAAGATGACCCACCAATAGAAGATATCTAAGCTAACCCCCATACATTTGAATGAACTAGCTCCAACTTTTTCTCTTTCCTCATAGGTCTAACCTTAAGAAACTTTACCCTTTTCTATTTTCCATATACACAGTCTTCATAGAAATATAAATCATATCCTTTCAAACTAGGTAATTGATCCTTCAAAATTTGAATACCCTTTTGGCTCATGTGACCGAGCCTATTGTGCCACAAAGTTGTATCTACATCTACAGTAACCAAATCACAATAATCAGCACTACTTATAAAAATACAAGGTACTAACCTTCTTACCTCTTGCTACCATAAGATCGCCCTTGGTTACCTTCCAATAATCTATTGTAAATGTCACCATAAAACCTTCATTGCCTAGCTATCCTACAGATACCAAATTCTATCTCAACTTAGGCACATGTCTGACATCCTTCAATAGCCAAGTGTTCCCATTCTGCATCTTGATCTGAACACTTCTTTTTCCTACTATGCTTCAAGGCTCATCATCACCAAGGTAAACATGTCCAAAATCCCCTTGAACATAATTAATAAAATAATGCCTATATGGTGTAACATGAAAAGAAGCTCTTGAATCTAAACCCAAGACTTAGTAATATTTTCAATGGAGAGATTTAATGCATCCTGACAAACATTACCTATTGCCACATTCACCTCCTTGGTGTCTTCTTGATTTTTAATCTTGTTTTGAAGAGACCAACAATCCTTCTTCACATGCCCAGTCTTTCCACAGTGCTAGCATACCATCTAGGCCCTTGATTTTGACCTTCCAAGACCATTTAACTTTCCACACTTTCCTTTTCCTCTAAAATTTTATCTCCTTCTACTCTCCACCACCAAAGCATCACCTAAATTATAAGTCTCCCTAGAGATTTTCCATCGCATTTCCTCTCTAAGGATTACTCTTATGACATCCTTAAACTTCAACTTGGCATTATTAGAGACCGAGTTGCTCACAGCCATTACCAGGCTATTCCAACTCTCTGGTAAGGAACACTAAATAAGTAAAGCCCTAACTTCATCATCAAAATCTATTTTTATATAATTCAACATATGCACAACCATAATGAATTCATTCAAATGATCAACAACTGAACCATTTTTAGACATCTTCATATTAAATAACTTTTTCATTAAAAATATTTTATTAGAAGCAAAGGGTTTCATTCATGAGACCTTATGTGGTCTTCTCTTATGATATATTAAATGTGACTAAAGATTCAAGGCATAACCTAATGGCCCTAAGTGCTTTTATATCAAGAAGCTCCCAAGCCTCATCTATCATACTCACTGGTTGCTTTACTTTTCCTCCCAGCATAGCATGGAGGTCCTTCTGATAGAGGTAATCCTCCATCTGCATCTTCCATAGACCAAAGTTCTATCTATTAAAATTTTCAACATTTGACCTATGATCATTAGTCATATATCCCACTTAAACTAATAACCCTTCCTACGATTCAATACTTCAGTAAATACACCCTGAAGCTCTGATACCAATTGTTAGGAATAAAACTAGAAATTGATGCAGAATAATTTCATAGAATTGTAATAATAATAGATATAAATAGAGATACAAAAAGAACAAAAAATAAACATGTAAAATAAGAAGACCATATTTAACGTGGTTCACCCAATGTGGGCTACATCTATCAAGAAGCACTTGCTCAAATTGTATTACAAGCCACGAGAGTAGAAACCACTCTCAGATCAATCTTCTCACAATTACAATGCACAACTATTATTTGGAGCTACGCTCAACAAATCCTCCTAAATTTGCACCTAAATTCACACACTTTGTTCTTCCTTCTCAAACCCTAGTTCTCATAAAGTATTACCTATGAAATATCCATCAATACATAATACATCAACAAAGTGGTATTACAAAATAATGGGTACCAAAACTATGGGCAGAATCAACCCAAAATGGTTTCTCATTAAAAGGGGTACAAAAACATATAGAGTGTACAATACATTTAAAATATATAATATTTGAAAATATGTTGTAATTTAAAAATAGGCTCCATAACACAATAATAACATGTTATATTGTTTTTATGTTTTCGAGTATAATCTATGTACAAGCATATGAAAATAAAATATGTACAAAGAATGAGGGAGAGAAGAAAGTATGTATAAGGGTAGGAACCATACTAACCAATGAGTCTCATGGGAGACTCATCATCACCATGACCTGTGTCAAAGAGGAAAACTGTGATCATACATGTAGTGTGAAAGGGAAACTATGAGCCATGATCTATTGTGCTGTATAATCTAAGTTTGAAGTTGTATGAGTAGTAATGTTATGATGTTATAGTAATTTTATGATGTTATGGTAATGATTATGATGCCCGATGAATTATATGGGTCTTAGGGACCCATATGGTCAAAGTAAAACTTATAGGTGATGTAGGTGCCCTATGTTGAGCACCCCTAGACCCCAATAAAATTGATCTTAGTGTAAACTGAGTAAAGGAAGGTCCTCTAAAATGTGTGATGTATCTTTGATGTAGTGGTCTCTCTAGTAATGGTCTTTGTGGGAGAATATGCATACATGTAGATACCATAGGATTAGACATGTCTTACACTGATGAATCTAATAAACATTGTGATGTATGCATAGTATTTGTACTCTATATTGTAACTAATAACCATGTAATATCTTTTAATGGTGCTATAATTATAACTGGTGTTTGTGCCAAAACTATCACTAAAAACTATGATGAAATTGCATATGGGATGGGAAGAGGGTACTCATATGGGACACCCTCAATCTTAACCACCTAGTTAGCATGTATATACTTTAAGCATAAGTGTATTATAGATGGGATGGCTCAAAGTTGTTGTAACCATGGCATGCCCCATAATATATCAAATACACCCATACTAGGCACTACTGATAACCAAGTGGTTATGTGTGCTAGTCCAACTTGTAATAAAAGCACAATCTCCTTGATGGAGCTTTGAATGTGGCCACTAAAGCCATTGATGACTATATCTATGGGTAATATATCCCACTTTATGTATCCCAAGTATTATAAGAGTGTCGTGTTGCACATGCTTATACTTGACTCATTGTCAACCATAACACTATGAATAGGATGGTAGTCTATGTATGCTCATATGAAGATCACATGTAGATATATTTCATCATCCATAATCTCCTACTCTAAAAATGTTTTAAGTATTTGAAGTGGAACTATAGTGTGATACATGCCAATAATTTTATGTAAGGGATGTGTCTCCTCTATAACTGTGTGATAGGAAACTGATGATGGATACGCCTGGTACGTATAGTGAACATCTAATGTACCCCCTGTCTCATTAGTTTTATTGTTTGGGAAACGATATAAAAATATCTTTAGTGCCTTAGCCTCTATCTATTGTTATTTTGGTGCCTCTGTGGGTGTGCCCACATCAATAATATTAGCCTCAATGAGATTTTGTATCTTATACTTTAAGCTAATGAGTTTGTTTATCATGTGGCCTAGTGCCCTGTGATATTCATTAAATGCATTTGAATCATAACTCTTTGGAAGAGGTTGTGTTTTATCAACCTGTTTAATGGGAGGGAGAGATATGATATTGCATTCAAATAGTTGTTTTAGAATTGGTGATGGTGACTCTAAAAGATTAGTAAATACTCTACGCTAACGAGCGGATAAAACTAATAAGGGAGAAGGTTTAGAAGCTACATTGACTATGGATTTTTTATCATTTTTGTTTTATATATCCTTGACCTTGTATGTAAGTTTGTTTATACTCTTAATAGTTTATTTTGATCCATTTGTGTACTTGAATTTGCCCATTGCTAGGAGCTTAACCTCTCTTTCCTTGATTATGTGGCACATATCGATAAATGTGGGAAAATTATTGAATAAGATAGCTTTATATAGTGATGGTAATATAACTTGTTTAAATATATCCTAAATCTCTCTATTTTACATGGGGCTATTCAATTTAGATAATATTATCTTGTATCGTAAAACATAATCAATGATAGGCTCATTTGACTTTTAATTTAACTGTGCCACTTGTGAATATGATACATTATCACTAATGTTGATAGAGAAATGTTGTGAAGTGATGTTATTAATTAAATTTTATGTCATTTATGTCAAGGTGCATCTGGTGAAGATGCATGGTGAGTGGTCTTTGAGATAATTTGAAGGCAACCTAATGTCTCTCTATTGAGAGAGAATTTGAATTCAACCTAATGATACTTCTGTTGGTAGATGTTAATATATTTGAAACAGTGTGAGGATGTTTTTTTATGAATGTTCTTATTTGATAACCATTAAAGTAATCATGTTTGAGTACTAGTTCTTGAGTATAAGGTGGCTTGAGAAGCCTAGTCTACACCCTATGAGAAGATGTGAATAGTGAAGTTTGGTAAAGTAAGTAAGAATAAGGTTGTGATAGGTTGTTTTTCATTATGCGATCATGAAAGAGAAGTGTAGATACTTGTATAAGTCTTTTAAGGTTAGTTTTCAAGTTTTAAGTGCTTAAGAAGCATAATCATAGCACTAGTCATAGCATGAAGAGACCTTGTGAGAAGGTATGAGCTTGGTGGCTTGGTTAGATGAGTGCACATAGAAATTAATAGATGTATAATGTTAAATTATCATGCATGTGATGCATTTGATCACTCATGAGAGTCTTAGGGTGAGCCTATATGGTTAATACCTTCAAACCAAGTCTGCACCTAGACCACTCCTAGACCCTGCTTGGCCTAATGAGGCATCATGATCTATTGTTAAGGCATATGAAGGATGTATGGCATTGTTTAATCATGAGAGAGGTTGTTTTATTATGTGAGTGAGATGTATAACACATGTAAAGAGTCATGAACATCGGTTTCAAGGCCTAATGTGATTTTTAAGTCAAGGTCTAAGCAAGTAAAGAGAGAGAGTGTGGTCCAATGAGGGTTCAAGATCAGATTTCAAGGTGTTTAAGCTTATTAAAGAATTTTTAGAGGTGAATTAAATTTTTTCAAGTGTGTTCATACATTTTTAAGTCATTTTTTGTAATAAAAGGCATGAAAAGTGGTTTTGAGGTCTCTCAAGTACACATAATGAAGGCATGCAAACCCGAGAAGGACTTTCAGTTATTCATTGGCATGTGTAACCTTTTCATGGGAACTTGATATATTAATTATATATGGGTAAGGGTCATATATAATAAATATAGGCATTGGTTTTGGATTTAAGGGGCAATCCTTTATGAATAATTGTTAACACCAAACCTGTGTTAAACCTCTTTAAAACCCTAACAAGGACCTGATGTGAAAGATATTATTTAAAACATACTAGAATGGTCTCAAATGAATATAAAAACTATTTTATCATGTATTAAAATATCCCAAGTACCTCTAACTGTTATTGAGTTGTCAAGTGTGTTAGTAGACCTTACAAAAAAGTGAATGTTTCTTGAAGATTTTCTATAGCAGTTCGAGTTAACCAAGTCAAAGTATGAAAATGGATGGAGGATGAATTTTGATATTAATTTTTAATGTATATTAATGTTTTTAGAGAATTTTTTTCCCTTAAATGTTCTAAATCAGTCATCCAAGTTAGTCGGTCGCTAACATGCTTAATAGTGCAAGCAATGAGAAACCCAGGCAGTAGTGAGAAGATGATTAAGAATGTGTTATCATGAAATAGTGATGAAACAAAATGAATGGATATGTTTTTCATTAATTTTAATACATTCACATGATTTCAATAAATTTTTAACATCAATGGTTATAGTGAAAAAGTTGCTCTCAAGTTGACCTGTCTGGTTCAAATGAGACAATGAGATATAAGGTTATGAGATTGGTCTGCAAGACCAATATTGCCATTTGACCATAGTATATTTATATTTTATAGTGTATAATTATCTCTTATTATCATATAAATTAATTATAATTCATTTAATATGTATATATATGTGTTGGAAGTCATTATCATCATGAATATACTTTAAGGTAAATTGGCAGTTCTGAGTAAGCAAGTTACAATGATGAATTTGAGGCTATATGCCCTGAGTTGATGAATATAATGCATATGTCATTTTTGATTATGAATTAAAAATATTTCTCATGTTTATTTTTTAAAAATAATTCAATATAAGAATTTGAAATGTTGAAGCCAAAATGGCTTGTTTGGTTATGGTTTGACTGTGTGTATTGAGGTCAAAAGATTGGTCTACAAGACCAATATTTGACATTAGAACTTATGAATTTTATATTTTAGAGTGGTATATATAATATAAATGACATTTTAAAAGTATAAATAATCATTGGAATTTCTCTTTCAGGTGTTAAATATCAATTTATTCATGACTAGGTTTTGGAGTGTTATGGCAGTTCTGAGTGAGTTATTTGCAAAGAAGTTTTTGAGTCCTTTTGCATTGAGTTGTGAAGTATAAATCATATGGTGATGACCATGGTGTAATTTATTTTATGTATATGTAATTTATTTCCATGTTTTCTATCTTATTTATGTTTAATCTTTAGTATTTCAAGAAAGATTTTTTGTAGGTTCATAGGCCTAATTGTGAACATTACTAATGGTGTGCTTCAAGTGGTGGTTGGAGCTAAAAAGTGTCATGGACATAATAGAAGATTATTATGTGTATATTAGAATGGCATATGAATTTTTAATTCTATGTGTGTATTTTTAATGTTGTCCAAGGAGATCAAAGGGTAATGCATGTTAATATAGGCCTAATTGAATTAGGTTTCCTTAAGGCCTAAAAGAGGTTTTTATCTTTCAAGTTGTGGATGACCTATTATAATGATTGATTAATGTATGAAACATGTTATAATACATATTGAAAATTCAATACAAGTGTGCAAGTATGTATGTCCAACCAAGAGGGATATAATCAAGAGGCTTGTATAAATACAAGGCAGTTTTAGGCATATTGATGAATGGATGAGGGTATGCAAATGAGATAACACACTGTAAGTAGAAAGAGGTTTTATATACCATAAAAAGAGAGTATAGGATCTATAATGAATATTTTAAAGTGTGTTTTCATATGAGGATCGAGGTCATGTGACCTAATCAGTCTTGAATAGACCTAGTTGAGCGAAGAGGCCTAGAAGGCGGTTTGAGAGGGATAAGAGTGTGAAGATATGAATAGGTGGTCATCATCTATTGGTTGAGAAACATAGTTTTCTAAAGGTTATCAATCCAATCAGGTGGCTAAGCTGGTTTTGATTCATCTAGGGGGTTAGTTCTTCCTTGCAAGTAAGTGCTTGATAAAGCCTAATTGAATTGGTGCTTAGCTAGTTGGGGTTGATTCTCCATGTGGATTTGGTACTTCACTAAATTGTGATAGTTTTACTTATAAAATTTTAGTCTATTTTTAGGTATTAGTGGTTTTTCATCCCCTTGAGGGTTTCCCACATATATGATGTGTTGTCTTGTGTAATCTTGTTTCATGCTTGTATAGTTGAGTGCTTATCCATTGCCTGATCTTTATGTTGATGTGATGGTTCATGTATACTAAGGAGGAATTGAAATAAAGTTTTCTAAGACACTGATTCACCCCCCCCCACTCAGTGATTTTTCTTACAACAATAAATGTGCTAGGAACATATTAGCTAAAGGATTGAATGTTGTGCTAGATTGATTTGGCAAATCATAGAACCATTATAGGGCATAATCCTTGAGACTACATGGAAATATCTTTGTAATAGGACAAACATTGGACACATAGTCAAAGCATGCTATGTGAAGGCTCTAGGTTGATTTTATGGGTCACCCTTTCCATAATATAATGTGAGATTGGGTGCCATGAAATCATATGTCAAATGAGTTTCCACTATGTGATGTGTCAAGGGTGTATGTAAGAAAATGTTGGAATCTAAATCATGTGATGGCCTAATTGCTCCCTTCTTGAGATGTAACACCTTAGACTATAGAGTAATAACCTCATTCATAAGGTATTATACATATGGAGTAGAATAACTAGCCACAAGTAGTGTAGCTATCACTGATGGTTGACTAATAATCTCGGGTTGTGCTATCTAAGTTGGTTGAGTTAGCCCCACTAGAGGTGTAACAACATTAATAACTAGAGGGTTGAAGATTGACCATTGTTTGTCTTATTCTTGTTTTCTAATATGGCTTGTATAATTTGTGCATGATCAAGGGGTTGTTCTTGAATTCTATCTTTGAAGCCTTGTAATACATCATCTTTATTCATAATTATGTCATAATTATTAAGTGGAGGTTGCGTGTCTTGATTCTCCCACCTAGTCTATCACTTCTTCTTAATGGAAGAGAAATAGATTTTTTAGATGGCATATAATAAACAAATTGAATTAGAGATACTAAAATAGAATATATGAATTCTAAAAAATTAATAGCAATGAATGAAAATAGGGAAAAGAAAAAGGATATAAACCCTAAGAGAATCTAGGGTTAGGGTTTTTGAATCTAGGGTTTCTTTGTACCAATTTAAATTATGTGTAAAATAAATTGAAACCCTAATTTAAAATTGATTTTAATTTAGCTAGTTTGTCTAAAAAATCATAAAATCAAAAGCATAAAACCCTAAATTTATTTCACAAATTTAGGAATTAATGCAAGCTAGGGTTTTGAGAAATATTCAAAGTAAGTTGGGTTCACCAAATGATTTAACCTTTTAGGGTTTAATTATGTAAAACATATGTTTAGATTAAAAGTTTGAGATGTCTAAATCCATTAAATTAAGCATTGATTTGTTGTGATTTTGACTTTCTTTAACATTCTAAAAATAATAATAAATAGGCTTGAATATATACTTATCTTAAAATCAACTGATACAGATGATCTAAGTTCTGAAAATTAGGTTCTAGATAATTTTGAGTGTCATCAACAAGATTTTGATATTCAAAGAATGGATTTCATGATTCATTATGTGAGCAAAAATGTTATCTGATGGAGTACCAAATGTGTACTCATCCTCAGGGAAAGAAATTAGAGAATAAGGTGTTATTCCATAGATCAAACTGCCCTTCCAACCCAAAAATATAATGTTCAAAAACATAAAAACATGGAGAAGGTCGGCCACCCCAAAAGATAAATGGACTAAAGGTAAAATCTTTTTTGACCTTTCTTTAATAAGATTTGAAATAGGTTTCCATGAGCTACTAATGCCAATTCGATTATCTATATTAAGGTTATCTGGTCTTTTTTCAATTTCAATATTTCTTTAATTTTTTGTTTCCAATAATTATCTTCATTAACAATCAATTTTTTTTCATTAATGTTGACTTGGTGTTTAGTATTTGGGGAATGTTCAACCAAGGCAAAGGAATCAATACGTCATCTATTAATGTCATTTGCATGTTATTTTAATCTCCTCTATAGGGATCGACCAATTTCTCCAATATATGGCTTACCACATGAACAAGGAACCACATAAACACCCTTTTTTATATTTTGTGTTAATTAGATCTTTAGCATGATCGAGGGATGTACGAAGAGTGATAAGTGGTTTAAAAGTAGTTTGAATCCCAACTTTCTTTACAATTCTAACATTTTTTTTTTGAAATCCCTTTAATAAAAGGAATGGTAATTCTCTAAATATTCTGATTATCATCCATGCCTTTTGGTCTTCTATTTTCAACCCTATAAAAATATTTATCAATTTCCCATTTATTATAACCATTGGAAGTAAGAACATTAGTGAGATATTATTTTTCTTCATTGAGGTGTTCATAATCAAAAATTTTTAATGCCCTAGTAGCTAATGAGTCCAGAACCATAACTTTTTGGTGAGGGTGGTGATGAGAATCAACTTTAAGACATAAATCAGTATGAGTTACATTTCTATACACCTCATGGGAAAAAGAACCATATTATTTCTTAACGATCATGACATCTAGGAAAGGGAATCTATTATTCATTTATTTCTCCATGGTGAATTGGATATCAACATTCTTATCATTTATCCATTTTTAAAATATTTTATATCATGAAAACTTGAGTTTTTTTATTTTGATATTCATCTGTTTAATAGACAGTAACACCCCATATGGATAATAGCACCATGCTTGTGTAGTGTCCTTAGTGTGGCACTAATGTCCCCTTTATAAGATTGTTCCAATTTTTTGGGAGTACCTACGCCTATGTTTTTAGGTCCTATTCCTACGTGCACAAAACCTAGATCTTTGTGTTGTGCCTAAAAAACCTAATTTAGTGTGCAAACCCTAATCCTCCTTGTAATTATGGCATGAGTAATAATTATGTGTGTGTTAGTAGGATAAGCTTGATGTCCTCAATACCTCATTGTGTAGAAAGCTACCTACATAACAATACTTTGAAGAGGGATCAAGTCTAATGTATTTCTTCCACCTAGTACTTGATTCAAGTGCAATTGAATGCTGAAATGAGTGTAATTGAATGCCTTGAATGTGCTTGATCTTTAAAATCTATGTCTAGGGTTGTTTTAGATGGTATCATGTAGAATTAGGGTATAATAGGGATCAAATAGCTTAATTTTGATCAACTTTATCTTTGGTTTGAATAAATTTTACATTTTTTTTATATAGTAAATATAGGTCATATTAAAATTGCAATTACAGGGTTCTGTGTTGGAATATTATCATTGATGTCAAAGGAATTGTAATTGATGTCAACAGAATTGTCAACGGAAATATCAATGGAATTGTTGATGGAATTATCAAAAAAAATGTCAATGAAACTGTCAATGATCACATCTTTTGGTGAAGAGGTGCCTCTTGGACGGGATGCCTCCTTTGTGAAGAGCCTTTGAAGGCTATATAAGGTAGATGAAGGTTAAGGAATATATGGAATAAAAGTGGAAGTGTGAGATATGTGAAAAAGAGAAGAAAGCAAGTGTGTGGAGAATAAAAAGATATATCATACAAACACATGCAGATTTGAATAATGAAAATAATTATTTCTATCATTCGATCAGAAGTAGATTTTTATGGAGAAGAAGAGGAGATTGAATTTACCATCATTCATTGATGAAGCAACAATAGTAAGGTGGAATATTGTTTTAGTAGATGTCGGTGCCTTTGATCAAAGAGATAGGTATCTCTTGCTAAGTTTGTGTGTAATAGTGGGGATTGGTTTCTCTAGTAGGTTAGTGCCTACAAAGTCCTTAGTAGTGGGGATTGGTGTCTCCAGTAGGTTAGTGCCTATAAATTACTTAGCAGTGGGGATTAGTGTCTCCAGTAGGTTGGTGCTTACAAATTTTGTAAGAATAATTTTATCTGTGGTTGGATTTGGATAGTAGATCCAAGTAATCTTTTCTCTATGGTTTTCTCCTGAAAGGGTTTCCAAATAATTATTATGTTTTTCTTGTGTTATTAATTGTTGATGTTATGTTATTAATATTTATTGTGATAATAAATTTGAAAAATTAGAATATTACTATATATTGATTCACCCCCCCTTTAGTATAAATGTGTGCTCATCAATTGGTATTAGAGCAAGGTTCTTTTAAGATCAGTTTAACCACTAGAAGGTATATCTTGGAAGCATACATGTCCAGTCATTAGGTTCAGGAAGGTTTCTCCACTAATAAGGCTCCATTGTTCAATAGGATAAATTATGCATTCTAGAGTATAAGGATGAGGATGTATTTAATGACCCTTGGTTTTGACATTTGGCAAGCAGTTGTAGATGGATACATAGTGCCACAGACTCCACCAATAGATATAATAAGAAAGAAGGCTAGTGAAAATAATGCAAAATCCATGAATGTTATTTTATGTGATTTCTCAGAATTTGAGTTTATAAAATTAATGTATTGTGACTCAAAAAGGATACTTGGGATAAATTTAAGACCATATATGAGAGAGATAACAAAATAAAGATGGCCAAGCTTCAAACTCATAGGAGATAATTTGAAAGTTTGAAGATGAGAGAGGATGAAAACATTATGACCTATCTACTTTGTATAGATGAAATTATCAACATTATCATAGGGCTTGGTGAAAAGTCAAAGAATATGTAATCATCCAAAAGGTACTAAGGTCTTTACCTTTAAGATTCGATGCAAAAAAATTTTGCAATTGAATAAATAAGGATCTAAACAAATTAACAATGGATGAGTTACATGGAATTCTCACAACATATGAGATGAGAACCAAAAAATAAAATCCATCAAAAAGGGAAGCAGTCTTCAAAGCTTCAAGGAAAAGGAAAAATATAGAGCCTAAATCAACCGATAGCACCAGTGATGAACAAGATGAAAAAGAGTCCCTATTTATCATAAAACTTAAAAAGGGATCCAACAAATACAAAGGTAAGCTACCTTTTAAGTGTTTCAATTATGGTAAAATAGGACATTTTGTTGATAAATATCCACACAAGGATGATAGCAATGATGAATAAAATCATAATGAGGAAAGGAATAAGAAAGAAAGCAAACCTCATTTATCTAAAAATAAGGAAAGCAAGCCTCAATACAATAAAAGGTTTAAACAAAATGAATATAATAAAAAGTTTGGTAATCACAAGAAAAGCCTCTATTCTAAAAAGGATATTAACTCAGCTAAAGAGAGTGATGAGAGCATATTAGACAATGATAGAGAAGAAACTTTATTCATGGCAATAGAAACAAAGAGTGATGTCATGGAAAATGAAGACAACTTTGTGAGTGAAGGAAAAGAAGGTATGGATTTAGAAGAATAAAAATATGAAGAAATGAAGGAGAAGTGGATCTTAAAAGAAAACTCATTTGTACCTTAAATGTGATCAAGAAGCTTAAGAAAAAGAATCTGAAACAAAAATTACAACTTCAAAAATATGAAGAAGAGGATTGTGTTTTAAAAACAAGAATGTCACAAAGTGATGAGAAATCAGAAAAGACTATCATCAGCCTTAAAATTCAACTAGAAGAGGTAAAAGGATAGAAGAAGAGGTGAGAATCCAATTAAATATAAAAGAAGAAAATTGTGAGAGGTTAGAGTCTGAAATTGTTTCCTTGAGGAAGGAACTAGATAAAATAATGGTTAAGCTAAACACGAGTGTTAAGTTTGAGAAGAGTACCAAGATTTTGGATGATATTATAAATGGACATAGGTTTTCATTTATAAATATTTGTCTTGGATATAAGGAAAATAATATGGAGAATAAAGAAGACTCTAATAAGGCACCAAAGAAGTCAAATGAATAAAAACCAAAGACTTATGTTGAATCCCTAAAAAGTCTTATCAACAAGAAGAAATAAAATGGCATTCCTCAGAAAAGTAAAATTCTTTATGAAGACAATAAGGATAAAAATACATTCAGAAGATCATTTTCTCTAGGGAAGGCACATATGACCAGGTTTTAGAGTTCCTTTTATGGTTATTGTTATTTTTTTAATCATTTTGGTCATAAATTTAGAGATTATAGGGAACATGTAATAAATCATTTTGTACGGAACAATAACAAAAGTTCTTATGGATATTCAAATAGAAACTACAATCCATTTGTTCTTTAGTATTTTACAATGTCAGATGTTATAAGTGCTATAATTTTGCACATATAGTATGCTTCCATAGAAGTGGTTTTGTGGAACCTCATAGACAAAATAAGAAAGTGGAAGCCATGAGTAAAAAAAATGAATAAACTTTAAAAGTATGGAAAAATAAGTAGGAGCAAGAAAAGAAGGAGAGACCTATGCTTGTGCAAACTTCATTTCATGCAAAAGAGGCATCACTAAGCTCATAATAAGAATGAATTCAAGGGGATATAATCATTGCATTATCTTTCAACTTTTTAGATTCTTTGGTGATATGCATTCAGAAGACAAAGAGAAAGATCAATTAATGAATATTCTTTGTGAGAGTGATGATGCAAGTGAGGGTAATGTTATTCGAAATAAGTTAGATATGTAGGAACAAAACAAAATGAAATTAGTCAAGGTGAAAAACATCCTATAATAGGCATGGGCTAGCATCAAGTATAGATTATAGAAGGTAGCTCAAATCTAGCATGTGATCAAGCTAGGAATGTTAATGAACATATGGAGCATGATATGAAAATAGAAAGGGAAGTGGAAAATAGGATTTACCACTTGAGAAACTAGAGATAATCCATATAGATGTATATGATGTCAAAAATCCAAATTTGATTAAATTCAAGGAGAGAAAATGAGAAAAAAATAAATCCTTATGTAAAAGGATGGGGAAGAGCAAAAAGATAGTCATTAAGTTGTGGTGATGTTGAAGTGTGGATGGAAGGATAATGAACATCCTTTTTCCATTGATGTCAAAGGGGGGAAGAATTAATGAAAGGGGGAGCAAAGGAGGAGAACTACAGCAAGGGGAAGTTTCTCTACATATTTGCCATCAATGACAAAGGAGGACATTATTGGAATATTGTCACTGATGTCAAAGGAATTGTAATTGATGTCAACAAAATTGTCAATAGAAATATCAATGAAATTATTGATAGAATTTTTAATGGATGACAGAAATTTCAATGGAAATTTTGATGAAAATGTTAATGGAAATGTCGACAAAAATGTCAATAGTCACATATTTTGGTAAAGAGGTGACTCTTGGATGGGACACCTCCTTTGTGAAAAGACATTAAAGGCTATACAAGGCAGATGAAGGTTGAGAAAGATATGGAATAAAAATATAATTGTGAGATATGTGAAGAGAAGGAAGCAAGTGTGTGGAAAATAAAAATATATATCATACAAACAAATGCAGATTTGAAGAATGGAAATAATAATTTTTATCATTCGAGCATAAGTAGATTTTTGTGGAGTAGAAGAAGAGGAGATTGAATTTTCCATTATTCATTGATGAAGAAACAATAGTAAGGTGGAGGATTGTTTCAGTCGAGGTCAGTGCCTTAGATCAAAGAGATGGGTGTCTCTTGCTAAGTTGGTGTTTAGTAGTGTATATTGGTGTCTCCAATAGTTTGGTGCCTAAAAAGAGCTAAGCAGTTGGGATTGGTGTCTCTATTAGGTCAATGCCTACAAATTTCTTAGTAGTGGATATTGGTGTTTCCAGTAGGTTGGTGCATACAAATTTTTTAAGAAGAATTTTATTTGTGTCTGGATTTGGATAGTAGATCCAAGTAGTCCTTTCTCCATGGTTATCTCTCAAAAGGATTTCCATGTAAATATTATGTTATTCTTATGTTTTTAATTATTTATGTTGTGTGATTTATATTATTGTGATAATCAATTTGAAAAAGTATAAGATTATCTAATACTGATTCACCCCCCTCTCAATATAAGCATGTGCACATCATTTTATTATTTGTGTGGATAAAAAAATATGCTTAGGCTAACCTTAATAGGGGCACACATTTGAAAAAGATGGGAAAATCTAGGGCTAAGGATAGTATCACCCAGTTGAAGACACTAGCACCATGCAGTTGTAGTGTCCCAAATGTGGCTTTAATATCCTATGGTAAACTATTGAGCAATTTGGATTGGGATTTAAGAGGATAGTCTTGGGATAATGTTTTGACTAACTATAAGTAATTTTGGTTTGTTCAATGATTGAAAAAGTGTGTCTAAGGTTATAAGATGGGTTTATGGCTAGCCTAGGGATAGGTTAGCTCAAGTGACACTCTTAGCATCCAATTACCACTTTTAGGTGATTACACACACCTATGATAATCATAATATGCATTATTTTTGTATCCCTCAAATAAAAATATATCCATATCCACATTCTTTGGTAGAGGGACAAATATAAGGTTTCACTCAAGTAACTTTTGTAATAGTTTATTAGGATTTTTAGGTAATTGTGAAAATGCCTCCTTTATGGAGTGGATGAGATAAGTTGATTAATAGGTTGTGTTACTAAATTATCCTTATGTATATGATGGTTGGTTGGTAACCCGGTTACTATAATCATTCAATTCTCTTTAATCATTTGAATTTGTTATTATAGTTCCCCAAAATATGCATTTTATGCACAATTATTCTATGATAAGAACAATGTGGTCTATCCTTCTGAAAAGTATCTTCAACTCTACATTGAGTTGAAGGTACATAAATCAAATTATTATGAAGTAGAATTGGTAATATAATATGCAATTCATCTTGAATTCTGGTTACTTGTAATGTTATATAAGGCTCTGCATCCATGAACTCCACATTTTTTACTAAATTTTAATCTAGCTCTATGATAAACTACATAATGTAAAGTTGGTGTTATGCCCAAGTCATGCTTTATTTTACAGAGGTTTTTCCTTAATGGTTCACTTGGAATATGGAGTTGTTGTTGTGAGCTAATATTGCAACAATGATTCCCAACATTTTGATTATCTTGGAGCATTATCTTTCCTTTATCAACTTTAAATTATTCTTTAGTAGAGACTTTTGATTTATCAATACTCTTTATGTATGAGATGTCCTAATACTCTCATAGACCAATATGTGTAAGCATATTATGAGATAAATACTCATTTGGATCCATTGGTGTAAAATTTAGTTTTCCCAAATAATAATCTATATCCCCTTGTATTTGATTATCATCATCATCATCATTATCCATGAATATATGATTTGGATCTTATGTATTAACTAATAAGGGAATATCTGGTATTGTTTCATTTGGTTGTTCAACATGAGTTTTTGATTCCCTCCTTATCTCTTCTTTCTTAAGTGGAATGCTAGAAACATCAAAGGGTGCATTAAGTAATTCATTATTACTTTCCTTAAGTTCACCAATATGTTTTACCTTAGTCTGGATTAATGTGAGTAAAAAAGATAGAACTTTTGAATATTAAGATTGTTTTAGATATGTCTAAACTTAAGAAAAAATGAATGCTACAAACAAATGTTAGAGTATAATTTACTATTTATGAAAAGTACTAAGTGGACTAGGGTACTTATCTTGTTATTTTGTTCAGGTCTAAAAATTGTTTAAGTGATAGAAAGGGATATAAATCAAGAGTCATTCGAATCAAAAATATATATATATATATGGATCTACCTTGATAAGTTCATTAGGATTTGGAATCTTGCACTAGACTTAATGTCTACCTTCTATTAGATCCATCACTTTAAATTGTGCCTCATTTTTTTGGCACATGTAATATGTTTGCTTATAATCCATTATTTTATGTAATATTGTTTAACCCTAAATTGATATGGATAAATATAGTATAGGGTTAAGAATATAGAAATGAATAAGCACAAGGGTGATAAACAAATCTATAGTAGGATAATTAATTTACAAACTCAAATAAACAATATCCTAAATTTATAATGTTGAGTATGCTAAAAATAAAAAGTATAGCTATTGATTGATATTGTAATGAATTAGAAACAAGAGTATTGATCTACTTTACTATGCACATGTATATCTAGGCTGAAATAGGATGGAAGAAAATTGGATATAAATTTTGGATTAATCATCAAATTCTATAAATTTTTATTATGTGGTCTCAGATGCTTGTGTTAGACCTTGATAATTATGTCAACATTGGTGTCTAAGTTGGATGTAAGTGTCTAGTTCACAATATTAACTAGAATTAAGTGTGACTACCTAGAACCTTCTATGTTTTCTATCACCTTTGCTTTGGTGTGTTTAGATCTCACACACAGGTTTTCGCTCTTTGTTAAATGATCAAAACCCTATGATCAAAACCCTAGCTTCATCACTCTTGGAGTGACTATGGGAGAATGGGTTAGTGGGCACATGATATCAAGCTATCCTAAGGATCCTTCTATTAATGAGTGTTTCATACATAGTTAATACTCTAAAGAGTGCCTCATACTTATGTAGTCCTCCCCTACGTGTTAGCTTGTGTGTCCATAAGGATGCAATGTGTGATAAATAAGTACATAGAGTAACCTAGCTTCTAACATGGAAAATATGGATCATGGAATGTTCATTTAACACATCAAACATGTATATGGGATATCCCTATGACTAATATTGAAATAAAAAGAATAAGGAAGCTTTACTCACTTGAATTCTCAATTGAATCTCTTTTTTAGGTTACCTTGTGAGTTGATAAGTCTATTCTAGGTGAGGAATGAATGAGGATTGATCTTTTATATATACCATCCCTTTTGGAAATATCTCACATTAAAGAACTTTGGCTGACCTCTAGGATACATTTCATTTGTGAATTTGATGAGTTTAGGGCACTGGACACTTAGTTTGGCATAGGACACTAACGTCGACATTATGTTAGACTGGGACACAAGTGTCTAGGAATCTAGAAAATAGATACATGTAAAACTTATAAAGGATCATAATAAGTAGGTTTATATCTTTTTGAGTAGTTAAAAAAGCTTAGTCATCAGAATATCATACAGTCAAACTAAGAGATAAATAATAGGCACAAGAGATAGTGGATGCAAGCCTTTTAGTAGTAGGAAGGTCTAGCAAATGAATGGTACATCCATGATAGGTATTTTTTAAGTGTACAAGATGAAGGTGTTATATAATTAAATTTTAGTGTCTAAATTTTTGACCCATTTAATCTAATAATGAAATTGCTACTTTAAAGGAAATGAAATATATACTTGGGTGTGTATAACATATCTTATTTTTGTGTGAGTCCCACTTGAGTGCTTTGCTAGTGGCTGACCTACAACCAAGAGCATGTTGAACATATAATTAGTGCATATAATATGGAATTTAAAGAATTTAAAATGCTTGAAAGTAAAGAGAGTAAGGTTAGGAGTGCACCTATGTATTGATGCAACAATCTTGCCTTTTGGTAATTTTATTTGAAGAGATGCCTTATTATGAAGCTTTGGAGTCAAGATTAGGAAACATTTAAAACCTACAAGTGAAAATATATATAAATATTGGAGGGAAACTTGCCCCAACCTTGGAGAAAAGATGAGTTTTCACCTGATAATTGAGATTAGCTCAATCGTGCAACCTAATCACACTTATCCCCTAGTGAGTGTGAGTGTCCCAAGTCAATTCATATAAATCTGGTAATGGTTGATGATTTTATCACTAAATATTATAGACCTAGTAATATTCAAGGTGCTCTTTTACATGGGATATGCACCTCATATATGTCTCAAGCTAAAAATTAGGTATAACAATGGTACCAATGTATAAAATGTTGCCACAAATGTGTATTTGAATCATATAACTATGTCATTTGGCAAAATTTAAATTTTGAAAGTGTGTAAGACATGTTCCCATGACATGCCTCCAATAAAATATGAAATTGAGGACTGGTATGGGTGTGGATAACATGTTTCCATAACATGCCCCCACCATAATCTGAAAATACTACTAAATAAATGTGGAATTCATACCTTTTTAGCATGCCCCCTCTGAAATTTAATATTATGAAGATTTAATATACATGCCCTCACCGACATACCCCCCTTTTGAGGTGAGGAGAAGTAGAAATTGGTAGTTACCTTACCTCAAAAGGATAATATAAATGTATAATTTATGTGAGGATCATGTGGCATGTAAGAGTAGCACATCTAGGTAAATATAACAATGAGATACATAGTATATGATCACAAAAAGTCCTAAGATACATGATGTGAATAATGTAAATATCTAGATAGTAAAAATACAAGTGCAACAATCAATCAAGCACACACACACAAGCATTCAAAAGTAAGTCAAAAGGCAATGGTCCAAGAAGACCTAAAATAAGGGGCATGTTCAAATGTCACATATTCGAATGGACATGACTTATTTAAATATCCACAAGATAAATAATGACATATTTAAATGTCTATACAATAATCAATGACATTTTAAAATGTCATAATAGGCAAACAAAAACACATGGTCCATATTCAATGGAGCCTCTTCAACTGCTCAAACAAGAAATACAATATAAGACACTCAAGGAAGTATATAAATGAAAGGCATGGAACATGAACAACCAACATAAACATATAATACTAGTTCCTGCATATATGTGTTAGCTAAAAATGTTAAGTACATAGCATATCAAGTACACTGCAAAAGATATAATCATGGATAGAATCATGTGTAAGTATATAAGCTCAAACATGATAATGGAAAATGACCATAAAAGGATATAGCATGGGTGTATTATGATCAAAGAAGTGGATTCCACTAATGTCCAAATGACATGAGTAGATGGAAGGCCCAACATCCAAAAATGCATAGATCATGTGCCTAGGTATGCTTGTATCACACTCAAAAGATGTGTGAAACATGTGTACATAGAAATAGGTGAAATGTTATCTACCAACATGGAACTAACAACATAGATGCCAATGAGCTAATAGAACATGTAAATGTTTTTTAAAAAAATAATAATAATATTTTAATTTTTTGGTATTTTTGGGAATACTTGAAACCAATATAGTTCAAAAAATCTTCAAATTCATGCCCCAATGTGCTCTACAATGTCCTTATTTGCCAAAATTATTTATAGTGTTGTATTGCCGATTATTTTTTATTTATCAATAATTCTATACCATAAATTGTGGGTATCTGATTATCATCATATCCATCATGTGGGATACAAATTTCTTTGTTAATGTCCTATAAATTAAGATAGTAGCATGTGGCACTAATAATTACTTGCATATCAGTCAACCAATACTGGATGCAAAGTCAGATTTGGTCATTGATCCATTACCCATATAGCAAGGTATACTAATTTTGGTCCACATGAAATTGGTAGTATAATGTACCCATAAGATCTTAGAAAAGCTAAATAATATCATAATTCATCTATATTATGTCCCACATGTTATAGTGTGGTAATACTGAAAGTTGTGTTCCAATTTTTTATATCCACTTTGAGATGTTAATAATGAACCCCATCAATATTTGTAAAAATGGTTAAGGCTACATGCTTTGGTCATTTTAAAGGATGGTTCTCTTCTAAAGAATTAGAATTATTGGTTTTTTTTCATTTTTTAGGCACAATTTGTATGTACCACTCACTCTTGTATCTTTAAATTTGGTTTTTTCAATGCCTCATAGTGATTTGTATGGTGGACAATGATCCATTGATAGTTACAATCTGATAATCCTTATTTAGGAAAAATTCATCGCCTAATTTATGCTTGTTAGGAGGTAAAGATATCATCACATGTTCAAGTAACATATAAATTATTGTATCCATAGTATCTTGGTTTGTTGTGATCTATAAAGTCTGTTGTGGAGTCTTATGAGAGGCCTATGCATTATTTACATGATGTATCTGCATTTAACCCTTATGATATTGACTCAATGTGTGTAGACAAGAAAGATGTATGGAATAATAAGCATTTACATGCTCATCTACTAATTTTTCTTTTCCCTTGTCTTGATTTGGTTATGTGTCTTCATAGGTGAATTTAGCTTATATGTACTGGGACTTGTAGGTGTGAATAGGTTATGCAAAAGATGCTCAAGTGGATCAAAATTTAGTTTTTCCAATGTCTATAGATTATATCATGGACTAGATCATCATCTATTTCATAGTAATCTAAAACACAACCATCTTGTTGCTTGGTATTGACCAATAAAGGAAGCTCAAATGTTTGATTTTCTTATGGTTTTGGTATTATTGGTTCCTTTGGAAAAGGTTCTTACTCCTGATATGCAACCATGTTCACCTCGGTGTTTAATGTTGTATTTACATTTAGAGATAAATAATCCATTGTCCTTGACTCATCTATTTTAAAAGTGTTTATATATTCAATCATAATAAGTTTTTTATATGGCACCACCGTAGGGATGCCCTCTATATCAGAATATATCATTTTTTAAGTTTCATCATCGACAAACATTATAAATTAGGTCCCATCATGTATAAATTATACACATTGATGTAGTTTATATGGGATGGACCCTTGCACTGATTGGGATGAACTCTAGAGAAGGATGACTTCTTTCTATTCTAGGTACACCATTTTAAGAGTAGAACACAGACCTAAAAAGCATAAAGGTAAATCTACCACTAATCTAAACCTAATATTTTTTAGCGAAAATGGAGGGAGAAGGTAAGAAGGTGTTAAAATAAATAAAAGGTGATGAACCAAGAATAGATAGAGCACCTCTACAATCCTTGAATAACACACTATAACTGCAAATAATGAGAAACCATCACACAATCTCCAAAATGGACACTTCAAATGTATAAGTGTTTTGTATAGAGGTGCAAGGACACATCGTAGCACTGAGAGGGATAAAGGTTATCCATAGGCAAGGCCTACATAGACCTATGTGCACATAGAGTATGACCTACAAATGAGTTCCAATTTTTGCACATAGGTGTGAAGGGATGGACAACAATGAGAGGGAAAATGCATCCATATGCAAAGATCAACAACCACAGAAATACACACAAAATGCAAGAATAATGAAGAAAGGCAAACTCGATTCTCATTAGTTTCAAGGCTCAAACTGTAAATGTCTCATGAAGAGAAAATTTTCATAGCATTTATGTGCTAAAAAATTCCTTCTTTTACAATGATAAATTTGCCTGTTTATATAGGTAATTGGAGAGCTCACAGTCATTACTTAACCTCACCCTCTATCAAGGCAATAACAATATTAAATAATGATTAGGGAAGTCATTGAGATATTTTTGAAAATCAAAGGCATGTTCATACTCTAAATTTGGGAGGTGATGCCTGATGTCAGTAGTTACCTTTGCATTGAAGTCTGTAGACTTGTCAAATCAATACATTGATGCAGTTGTGATATTGACCAATTTTAACTACACATTTCTATAATTTTAAATTAACATAATTACAAAGAGGGAGAAATCATATTTCTAAAGCAACTAATGACATCAAAAATGGATTTGTGGATCAAAATATATGGCTAAAAAACCAACACGCAGTCACATCAACACCTTTAGAATATGTAAAAATAGAAAATTACAAAGCGAGATATGAGCAAAAACCATCATATCTTATATTTATAGAAAGCTTTTGAAAAAATTCTCAAAATGGTATTTTTAATTTTTTTAAAGGATCAAAATAACCCCTAATTACTACCCTCTAAGTGTTTTCTGGTGAAAAAGTTAGCTTAGTGATAAATAATCCTAGGCGTGTCACTTTGCACCATTATAACTTTTCATTAGAAAGTCCAAAAGCTATATAATAAAATGCATTACCTTCTCATGTCATTAGGGTACAATCATATAAATTTTTATTAAATTTAGACTCTATTTTCTCTTGTGAAAATGGGATTTAAACATGCTTACTAGGTAGACTTAGCAACTAGGAGATGCATAAAATGACTAAGTAAAAATCAATGCATAAGCCAATTTTGATAGCTACACATTCCACACATTATATCTAATATTTATGCACTATATCTCCCATTGCACTCTAATGACATTTAGCTATCACCATGCAAAATTTGATAAGATTTGACCTCCTTTATTGCTATAAAAATGAGCTTGAAACATACGTACTGACCAAATCTAAAAACTAGAAACACATAAAATTGACTAAGTAAAAAATTACTCATAAGCTAATTTTTTAACCCTATGCATTTTGCATATGGGATAAAATTATATACAAATTTATTTACCCACACAATTTTCCCACATTTGGCTACCATTATGTGAATTTGAAGGTGATTGGACTTCATTTGGTTTTGAGAAATGGTATTTGAAAAGTGTTGTGCACGTTGATTTGTCAACTGAAAACACACATAAATCTGTACACTAGACAATTTTTATCACTGACATATTTTCACATGAGGAATAATTTTCTATGAATTTATTTACCATTATATTCCCATGAAATTTGAATACCATCATGATAAATGTGATGGTGATTTGACTTCATTTGATCCTGTGAAATTGTGTTTGAAAAGTGTTGCATAGGCTGATTTGGTAACTGGAAACATAAAAAATGCCAAAGTAAAAGTCAATGTCGAAGCTATTTTTTTCTTCTATGAATTTTACACTTGAGGAAGGTATTTCCTATTATTGTCTTCATATTTTCACTCTTCCCACATATGGCTATCATCATGAAAATTTTGGAGAGAAATGAGCATGATTTTGCCTTGCAAAATTGCTCCCATAAATCACAACGCAAGATGATTTGACAAGACACACACCATAGCTTACCCTCTTAAGAAAACCTCACTAAGACCTTAAAATAATTTGACACTTAAAACCATGATAATTCAAATCAATAATACCAATTCATGACTCCTGAAAAGACCAATTACAATCTTGGAGATCACTATGAAAAGTTTTAAACTATAGGGGTTGACTCATTTTGACGTGGAGGTCAAAAATGGTCAACAAATTGGTGACTCACAGAGATAGCATGCTTGCTATGCAACATAGACTAGTAGCCTTGTCCTTTCATTGGGTAATGGAGTTATTTGTACTCAGTCTCAAACCTCACCAAACCTTGACCATGACAAGACAAGTTGATGGACCTCCAAACACACAAAATAAAGATAGCACACATCAAACAAAGGAGATAAACACACACGTGTGCTATCAATCACTTAGGGAACACAAAACATAACATAAGTAAACTAAAATATACAACTAACCTAAGAAATTTTCTTCTTCCTCCTGGGTCAAAAGGGAAGCTTATACTATCTCTTTCTCCATGAGATGAAGAATGGCATGAAGAAAGGTGCCTCTTGATCCTTGGTCTTATTGTCTCCATCCTTTCTTGAATGCCACTCCTCTTAGCATGCTTTTAATGGAAGTAATAGTTGCAAACCAATCACCTATGAAGGTGAATTCATCTTGTACTTCAATATCCCTCTCATGTTATTTCTTGATGCTTGTGATAATTTTAAACATGACCACCTGTTGGTTCATAGGGGCAACCTCCAACTTGGTATCGTGGAGAGTCTCACATTGTCTGTCAAGGAGTAAGGCAACCTTAATAACATCTTCAATCTGACTAGCAGGAGGTGTAGGCCCTTTAAGAGCCTTAAATTCATTGCACACTTCCCAAAACTTCTGCCATAAGTTCTCTTGGCCCATGAAGGCAATAACAGCCTTAGTCTCTATTGGTTGTTCCAATCCAATCTCTTGTTTGCCTTAAAGATTGTCCTCATCATAGATTGCTTCATTATGGTCTTAAAAACACATTATCTCACTATCAACCTTTCATTCTTCATAATCAACCTAAACTTATTCTCCTAGAGGTGTCAACTTCTCAAAACCTTCATATTCTTTGAACATATGCAAATAGGTCTGCCATATGTCCTTCAAATTTCTTTGAATCTCTTCATTGGCCAAGGTAGCAATCTTGACACTCTTCTCATAAGGAGCAACAACATTATTAATATCATTCCTTTCTTCACTCAAGAAGATTGACTTATGCTTATCTTCACCAAGGGGAGTCCCTATAGTGAATTCTTCATCATAAGCACTTGAGTCATCTTCTTTATTAGCTACAAACTTGGCTTGGTCTTCTTCACTTATCTCCCATATGATGGGTTCCCCTTCAAGAAGAGATGATATGGGAGGGTGGTGAAAAAATTCATACATTAGAGAGGAGTATGAGTTGTGATGGATGGATCATGAATGGGCTTGAGGATGGATATAATGCTCTCACAATTTGGGGGGTTGGAAAAGGGGGATTATTGAAGGAATTCTTAAAGGGAAAGCATGTTGAATTGGGCTATATACATTTCATTTTCTTCAACAAGCACCTCACCTTTCTAATAGCCCTCTTGAGGCTCTTCAACATATACAACTTTATCTTCTGCCTTCTCAACTAAGGCCTCTTTTTTACATTGAAAATATTCTTGGATAGACCTATGAGATGGAACAAATTGAGGCTCTTGAGGAAAGGAGGGAGATACTTTCATAGGTTAATATTTTTACACAATATTTGGCATGGTATAATCAGGAATCATAGTCCAGAATGATGAGATCTTGCTTTCTTGAGGAGGGATAGGTGTAGCTTGAGGAGGACTTGGAATCAAAGGAGGTAGATTAGGGATAGGAGATGATGGTTGAGGTTGTTTGGATTGGGTCTCTTGATTCTCCCACCTCTCTAATTTATCTATCCATCATTGGATAAAAGTTATCATTTCATATAACTCACCATTGATAGCATATTAGGTTTCCTCTCCAACTAACATCCACTCACCCATCAACATTTGAAATTAATTCCTCATATTTTCTATGAGATGAAAAGAGATCACATTAAGTTCTCTATCCCATTTTCTCATCACCTCTTCTAATTTTAGCATATTTAGCTTGAGTGCCAACAAGGATATGGTAGGGGAAACATAATTTTGATATGTAATTGAAGTCAGAAGGTATGAGTATGACTGCTACAAGTTTTGGCAAAGCTATTGAGGTATGTAATTGGTATCATGACAAGGTTGGTAGGGGGTGTATAGTATAAACTCTCATCATAGCTAGCCATACCAACTTCATTAGACAAATAAACACACAAGATATTAGCAAATTCTTTCACAATAATTACCTGGGCTACTTATAACCAATTGATTGCATTTGGAGTCACCATTGATGTTTGATTAATGCATATAAAGGATGATGGGTAGGAGAATACACCAATAATTATTCCACTCTTTTAGACCTTACATCCCACCAAGCATGCCAAAAATTGTTGTGGCATATAATTTCACCTAGTGAGAGGGTTCTTTAGGATCTCTCACTCCTAGCCACATAATGGGATCAACCCCAAGGTTTTGGGACCCTTGTGCTTCTTGGGATGAACCTAAAAAGAAGGATGACTTTATTATATTCTAGGTATACCAGTTTAAGACTAGCGCGTAGACCTAAAGAGCATAAAGGTAAATCTACCACTAATTTAAACCTAATATTTTTGAGGGAAAAGGGAGGGAGAAGGTAATAAAGTGATAAAATATATTAATGGTGATGCAATAATAATAGATAGAGCACCTCTACAAGCCTTGAAGAACACATAACAACTGTGAATAATGAGAAACTATCACACAATCTCCAAAATAAACACTTCAAATGCATAAGTGTTTCATATAGAGGTGTGAAGACACATCGCAACATTGGGAGGGACAAAGGTTGTCCATAAGTAAGTTCTTTGTATACTTATGTGCACATAGAATATGACCTATAAATGAGTTCCAATTTATTCATAGAGGTGTGTAGGGATGGACAACAATGAGAGGGAAAATACATCCACATGCAAATATCAACAACCACAAAAATACACACAGAATGCAAGAATAATGAAGAAAGGCAAACTCAATTCTCATTAGTTGCAAGGCTCAAGATGTAAAGGTATCATGGAGAGGAAAAATTTGCAGCATTTATGTGCTCAAAAAAACTTCCTTTTACAATGATAAATATGCTTGCTTATTAGGCAATTAGAGAGCTCATAATCATTACTCAACCTCACCTACTATTGGGGCAATTACAATATTCAATAATGATTGGAAAAGTAGCTGAGATATTTTTGAGAAGTGAAGGAATGTCCATGATCTACATTTTAGAAGTGATGTCTGATGTCATTAGTTGCCTTTGCATTGAATTTTGTAGACTTGTCAAATCAATACATTGTTCCAGCAGTGATATTGACCAATTTTAACTACACATTTATTTAATTTCAAATTAACATAATTTCAAAGAGGGAGAAATTATATTTCTAATGTAACCAATGGTATTGAAAATGAAAATGCAAATCAAAATATATGGCTAAAAACTAACATGTAGTTGCATCAACACCTTTAGAATATGGAAAAATATAAAATCATAGAGTAAGATATTAGCAAAACCCATCATATATTATATTTCCAAAAAACTCTTAAAAATATGATAAAAAAAGGTATTTTTAGTTTTTTAAAATAATTAAAATAACCCCTATGAACTACCCTCTGAGTGTTTTCTGGTGAAAAAGTTGGTTGAGTTATAAATATTCTTGGGAGCGTCACTTTGCACCAACATAACTTTTCACTAAAAAGTTCAATATCTATATATCTAAATGCATTACCTTCTCATTTTAGCAAATTAAAATCTTACAAATTTTTCATGGAATTTATACTCCATTTTATCCTACAAAAATGGGATTTAAATGTGTTTATTGGGTGGATTTAGTAACTGGGAGATGCAGAAAATGACCAAGTAAAAATATGTGCAAAAGCCAATTTTGATAGTTATGCATTCTACATATTATATCTAATATTTGCACACTATCTTTCCCATTTCACTCTAATAAAATTTATCTATCACCATGAGAAATTTGAACAATATTTGACCTCTTTTACTAATACAAAAATGAGCTTGAAATGTGCATACTAACCAGATCTAAAAACTGGAAATAGAAAATTGACTAAATAAAAATCTACTTAGAAACCAATTTTTAACCCTGCATATTTCAAACGTTAGATCAAATTATCTATAAATTTCTTGAACCACACATTCTTCCCACATTTGGATACCATCATGTGAAATTTTAAGGTGATTGTAATTCATTTGGTTATGTGAAATGGTGTTTGAAAAGCATTGTAAAGGTTGATTTGGCAATTGGAAACACACATAAATCTATGCACTGGGTAGTTTTCATGACTACAGTATTTTTAAATGTGGAATAATTTTCTATGAATTTCCTTACCATTATATTCCCTTGACATTTAAATACCAACATGAGAAATGTGACGGTGATTTGACTTCATTTGTTCCTGTGAAATTGTGTTTGAAAAGTGTTGCACTTAATTTGGCAACTGAAAACATAGAAAATGCCAAAGTAAAAGTCAACATAGAAGCCTTTTTTTTTCCTTTATGAATTTTACACTTGGGGAAGGTATTTCCTTTTATTGTCTTCATATTGTCACTCTTCCCACATATGGATATCATCATAAAAATGTTGGAGAGAAATGAGCATGGTTTTGCCTTGCAAAATTGCTCGTAGAATGCACTATGTAAGATGATTGGACAAAACACATGTAACTTACCCTCTTGAGAAAACCTCACTGAGACCTTGAAATAATTTGACACTTGAAACCATGATAATTCAAATCAATATTACCAAGGCATGATTCTCGATAAGACCATTTACAAGCTTGGAGATCCCTATGAAAAGTTTCAAACTATAGGGGTTGACTCATTTTGACCTAGGTGTCAAAAATGGTCAACAGGTATGATGCATTATCAATAAGCATCCTTTTGATTCCCTTGTTATGTAAAGTCACTTGTATGAAGAAAGGAAATTCTCAATCAATAATATCCTTGGATGGTAAATTTGTTATATCAAAGGTAATGAGTTTTGCATTTTTATTGAGGTCTTGCATAATATCCACAAAGTAAGTTGGTTCAATATCATTTGGAACTTATGTATCATGTAATGCTTCATATAGGTTATCATTATAGATAGTAGATTACTTTAAAATTTCAAGGATTGAAATCATAACATGCATGTTGCTCAATTAGTCAACAAGGTCATATCCCTTAGATTTGATCACAAGTTTTGGCTTAAGAGGCACCTATTGTATATTAACAAGGGGAAGATTAGTTTGGACACATTTACCTTTTTGAGTAGTGATATCACATACCATGGAATCCAATATAAGTTGTGGGTGAATAATGGGTGCAGGATGGTGGTTGTCATTGAATAATATTTAGGTGGAGCAAATGATGAGAACATGCACATTGGCTTTTGGATACCAGCTCTATAATATTACAAAATGAATTATGAAAAAATATTAAGTGTTGATTTTATTTTAAAACCTTCTCATTATATTGACAAAATTTCCCATTTCATTAATGATAAGTATGATTAAGCTTTGTAAGATTTAAGCTTTGTAAAAAGGTAGACCTTACCATGTGATTTGAATATTAAATTGACAAGTTGCTTGGAACTTGAGGATAAATAAGAATATCGATTTATCTATATTTGTAATATGTGCATTCCATGTAACCTCATTTAAAGAAGAAGAATAGCTAATTAATTTCTCTTAATTAATTAATGTAATGTGATGAGAATTTGATAGGATAAAATGTGATAATAGAAGAAATAATTATAACCAACACAAATTGTTTGATTTTAAGTGTCTACATTTTGCCTCTATTTGAGAAGGTGTTGCAAGAGACTAGGCATAGTAATATCTTTTCGAATAATTAAATAGTCATTAAGAATAATTTTAAATTTTTAGCTAAATAAATAATAGACAACTCATTATACCCCCTCGAGAGGACATGTAGGGATGAAAGAAACAGATGGGCTCTCAAAAAGAGAGGAATAAGAATGGTGAACTTAACTCATGGATAATCTTAATCCAAATGAGCTAATGCTTGCACATTTTGATCATAATGGTTAATAACAATAGAGTAAATTTAGCCCCAAGGTGGGGAGAAGTGGGAAGGATGCATCCTAAAACAAGTGACACACTTTAATCGTTCCCAAATAGGGTAGAAAGTTGTGGGCTTAGAATTAGAAGAATTTGCCCCAGTAGGGAGAAATGATGGTTCAGGGTCCTAAAGATGATGGTACAGATATGGAAATAGATTACCCTGGTAAAATAGATGTAAACATTGATAGGTCCAAATGATTTTTCACAGTAGGGAGGATTTCTTGTTAAATTATGCAAATAGTTAACTAATTGATTGGCAAGAATAACTCAAGGATTTAACCTATCGCATAGATTACAAATGAGAGAAACAGTGTAAACATAGGTACAATGGTATAATGAATTTTCAAAAATGAATAAGTCATAAAATTTATGCACCTGTTAATGGTCAAAGTGATAAGATAAATGATAATCAGAAGAACAAGATAATGATTGAAGAATGATGTGATTGGATTGGAATAATTTTAATAAAATGATCATGATTGTTTGTAGATGCTTAGATGTATCATGAGGATCATATAAATTAGCCATATGGTTTAGTTGATGGAGATTTAGTGAAGAAGGATATTTTTACGTTGCAATATTGTTGAGTAGACTCTTAGATCTATATTTTTGATGTAGTAAAAAACAATATGCACCATGATATAAAACATTGTGATGACCTAGTTGTAATGTGCATAAAGACTGACCCCTAATCCAATAAACATTGGACAATAACACACAAATGTTAAAAAAAACTATGATGATAATGTTGATAAATGCTAATGGATTAACTTAAGTACAATTGCCTGACAGGGAGCACCATGATGACCCTACTAAGACAATGAACTGAGTCAAGGCAACAACAGAAGAAAAGAAATAAACAAACAAACACACACACACTTGAAAATAAAAGCAATAGAAAGCATCTTGTTGTTTAACCAAGTCCAAAACCATGTATGAAGGCTCAATGATAATGATAAATGGATGGTGCCCCCAAGCAAAGATACATTCAAGGGAAGGACATATCCCAACAATGGTTTAGGACTTAAAAGGAGTGGATCAAGGATTTTGACTAGATTTAGGACCAAAAAAATATTTTTGGAGTTTGGGGCTGTATATCTCATTTTGATATTGTGATCCATTTTCAAATGTTTAGGTTTTTGGGTCTTTATATCTCATTTTGAAATTATAATCCATTTCCAATTTTTTAGGTCGTTTGATTGTTTTAAATGTTTTTAGAAATTTTGGGTATCTAAACTCAATAGATATTGACAAGATATAAATGATGCTTGCTCAAAAAATGGTGAGAGCGTAATAAAAATCTACTGACCTAGAAGTGCCCCTAAGTAAGGAACAAATGAGAAATGAACAGTGACAAGTTGATGTAATAATCCCACATTTGGTAGGATCAGGGACTACCGAAGGATAAACTAAGATAAATAAGATCTTAAAACAAGGTTAAGGCACCAAAAAGGGTATAGATCTTACTCAAAGGAGATATTCCTTCATGAGGAGGCTATGACTTTTTAAATTATGTGAGGGCATGAGCAAAGTGATAGCATCTATTACCATGAGCCAATTTTTATAAGATGGACATCTATTAGGATTTGTAGAGCCTTTTTAGCAAAAGGCCATCATCGCTACGAGCCAAGTTTTATGGGATGTAGATGAGTGGAGATATATATATACATTATTTGAAGGTTTCATAGATTCTACTTGGTAAAAAATCATCAGTATGGTGAGTGATAGGGGTGGATTGCACTTAATTTGAGAGCTATAAATCTAGTCTTAGAAAAAGGTGGCTATGTATGCATCCTTTATCCTAGTACCTTGGTACTAGTGATATTTTGGTTTCACTAAGTGGTACCTTACTATCATTGAATATCTATGACCCAAGATATTATGTATATAGTAGGAGAAGGTGGGGTAGAATTGAAAGCTATTCAAGAAACCAATAGTCCCATGAGGACCTCGAGATACAAAAACAAAACAAAACATTGGATGCAGATCATATGACATGGGCATCCATGATGTGCCAACACATGGTAAAATAAATAAAGGGGATTGTGACCACACATAATTACTTTATCATGATGACCATGTGATTGGGGGTTACATGTCCACACTAAAAAGTGAGTGGACATGACCTTTTTCAACGGATGCAACTATTTTATAGAATTGATGATGTCATGGGACCTATTCATTTGACAAAGTGGATAACACATCATTGAGTAAAAATGGTCATATGGTTCATATAACCCATTAGCTTGAGAAAAAATTAGTAATGTGATTTTTCTTATTTTATAAGGTCGTCACAGAATAGGGAAGCATGAAGGTGGATAATGGTACATAATAGAAACAATGGGAACTTAGGTGGGGATGATCAATTACCACCACCTCCTACCATGATCTATGATATGAATGTGCATATATTTCATATGTTGCACCAAGTGATGGACCTTGTATAATAACTATTATGACAACAATAACTGATGGAGATTTAGTCTCAACGTTATCCTCAGCCGCAATAAAAAAGGTAAGAGTTTTGCTTCACAAGTTGCAAAGCAAGAGAGCATAACCTAAGGCTAGTGGAAAATGAACAACTACCAATTTGTCACAAAGGGACTCCCCACTATCTAAGGGGATGTGTGATGAGGCAATGATAGACGTTACTCACATGAGCTCAATAGAATGAATAGATTTATGTTGTGGTTGTATTGATTGAGCATGGTAAAAGACAAAGAGTGGATCACGAGTTTTTCTTAGGGTGATGCATATGTCAGATGGGATCATAACACACCCACCAAAAGCCATCAATGAAGGGAGGAACATAGATCAGTTAGCATAACCTACAATAGTGTGCAAAAACTATGGGGAAGTTGGCCATGCAATTCGAATGTGTCTGGGGAAGAATGTTGCTAATTCTAGTTTAATAAAAAATCAATAAGGAAGATGGCTCGATTGGAATCTAGAGTCACTAGATAATTAGTATAATGCTAAGAGAATAATAAGTTGAAGGCATGATGCCTAAGTAATAAAAATGTTTATATGTGCTTTAGGCAATATTTGTGTAATCTTATTATTGTGTGTTTGGTGTGTGTTTCAATAAATTTTTGCTTATTATTTCAAAAGGGAAAAGAAGAAACTAAGTATCAGTATGGTTGAAAAACTTGATTAATTATGCACACGTTGAATCAGAAGATTATGAAGAACTCCTCTTTGTATTGGGAGGATGACCTGTAGATAAGAAAGCACTAAAGCAACTTTGTTTGTTAGACATATAGTTGAGTGGATTGCCTAGCAATAAGTAGATCCTAGAAGCAAAAACTTCCTTGAGGTCTGTCAATCCACACATTTTAAATAATTAAGTTTATAAAATAGAATAGAAAGTACTTATATCAATAGTTAAAAGGTATTAAAATTAAACAACAGAATGCTTGCTTAAGAAATAGAGTAGAAATGATTAAAATAATGATAAGCTAAATAATACTAGTGCTAGATGGTTAGGGTCTACTTTAAAAATCAGGCAAGGGTTTGTGAATAGGTAAGGACATAGAAAATTAGGTTTGGTTGGGGGTAAATAGGTGAAAATAGCTTGTTAGAAATTGCTACCTCGATAGTTATGTTGATCATCAATGGTTAAGGTGACCATCGATGGTTAGATAGACCACCATCAGTTGAGACAACAATCAGCGTTTACTGTGTGTAGATTTGGGTTGATAAATAGATGATTGATAGGATCTTAAAGTGAGATTCTGAGAGTTAGGTAAGTGTTGGGCTATGAATGAAAAGAAAATAAATTAATAGAATACTAAAAACCAAATACTTATCTTGTAGAAGACAGATTAGGTGGATGCTTGATATGGTTCACTTGTTGGTGGAGTCTGGTGTGATTTTGATAGAGTAACGATACTTGTTGATTTGGCAGAGTTATAGTGACATGTTGGCCCTCTAACATAGTAACTAGTTTACTAGATTGTTGATGATGATTTACCTACAAAAAAGATAATTTTAGATGCACAAGTTATTGATAAAAATTATAGATGATCTTCACCTCTTTGTTCATCTCTTCTTATAGGCAAGGCAAGAGAGTTGCAACAAGACGTGATCTAGGCTTCTTAATTTTAAATCATACATGTAATGATTTGCAATTGGATTTAGATGAGTTATATTTATAAAATTAAGGAGGGTAAGTTTGCATGTTGGTGGTTAAGGAGGTACACCCTGATCGTTGATGATCAAGGGTGAAGGGTTAAATTGGGTAAAAGTTAGGGTTAAGCCAGTTTGGTCAAACTAACTACAGTTAGGTTTGGTTAAGGGTTAGAGGGTTAGATTGGTCCTGAGAGGGTCCCAAGGTGGTCAAAGGGTATTTTGACACTTGGAATCATGGTGTGTAGATTTTTGGTGTCTACATTTTGCCTCTTTTTGCTATGTAGCTTGAAATAAACCAATTATAAAACAAAAACTGATGTTAGTCAAAGGTCTGGTTGCCCTAAGTATGGGAGGAGGTGTCACCCCTCAAACTAGGATTCAATGAGGTAAAACAAAATTGGGTGTGGGTTTGATAAGTTAGGTAAGGGTGATGATGAAGGTGGGAATTGGGAAGGTGGATAATAGGTTAGGCACTAAAGCACAAAAAAGCATGCAAAGTGTGATAAAAGGTGTGATAGCCAAGATTACACAAAGATGAGGTTACCATAATTGATAATAATAAAGGTTGATGATAGGAGTACAATAGAAAGTGGACCATGTGACTACATTTAGGCATGGTGGTTGGGTACACTAGCAAGTCTTCAAAGCGATGTTTGTGGTTTGGTGGGTGTTCAAGGCATGAAGTGCTCCCAGTGAAAACACAAACTACTCAAGTATCATGGGTATTTGAGGTAGGAAGTGCTCCCAAAAAAACATAAGCAAGTCAGGTAAGCATGAGGTGATGCAAGTTTAAAATGGTCAACATGGTAATGTTATCACTGCAATCAAAGGACCAAGTAAAAAGTGTTGTAAAACATGTGCTAGTAGGGCCAAAATGGACCAACGATGAGGTGACAAGGTGGTGAGGGTGGGTAGAGAAGGTAGTCTGCATGGGTGGGTGAGTTGATGTGATTCTACTTAAAGAAGCCTACTCTAAACAAGATCAAAAAGGTAGGGCCACCTGACCATTGATGATTAGGTTCCCCAAGGGTGATAGTTGACAGTAATCTTCATCATCGATGGTCAAGGTGGAAACCCTAAAAGCCCATGGGGTAAAAGTGAAAGTGGAATTATTTTTCACTCACTTTTACTTCTGTTTGTGTTGACTTAGAGCTTTGGTTATTTTTGCATTTTATGGCAAAGGTGTTTATTGAGGGTACTTATTGAGGTGGAGGTTAACATTTAGCTAAGGTAGACTGAGGTGACTAGTCAAGATGTAGGGATCACATAGGTACGAATGAGGATGAGTAAGTTTGTGACTGACTCCATGATTAAGTCGCAAAATGAGATAGGGGGTGTCATTGAAATTGATAGCTTAGTTGGATTTTGGTGCATTTATATTGGGGTTAGGGTAGGTTTAAATGCTTAGTTTTAGACTGTTGTGCCCTAGGTAGGGCTTTTTGTGGGTTTGGGTAATCTACTTGTAAAATTAGTAATTGATAGGGTAAATGGGTTATTAGGGTTGGGTAGGGATTAGGTTGTTTAACTTGTTATTTGGTTAGCTTTTAGGGTAGATAGGGTTTAGGTGTTTCGGATTTGAAACACCCATAGTGACCATCAACAATCAGAGTTGATCGTCAATGGTCGATACCCTTAGAAAAAAGGATGTCTGACTGTCGATGGTTGACTAAGGTATAAGATAAGATTAGAAAGTATTTTAAATACTAAGGCAAATTTAGATGATTATTTCTTGGTGTAAGTTAGCAATGTAGGTTTAGAGGGCAAGATTAGCAGGTATTGGGTAGATGGGTAGGATGGATAAGGAAATAGGTCAATTACTTAAAGGGTAAGGTAGAGTAGGGTAGGTGATATTTATGTAGGTGTCTAAGCCATGTTTTTGAATTGGTGCAGGCTAGGGAGCAGTACAGATGTATGATCGAGTGCTATGTATCTTTGTAGAGATCTAGTAGGGGATAATCCTAACCGACTAGGCCCACATAGAGGAGATGGGGTTGGGAGTGATGAATCATTATCAACATGTGCCTCAAGATACATCCATGGTCATGGCACTCATCAAGAGATGGGAACCCATGATGAACACCTTATTATTGCCAACCAATGAGATGACTATCTTATTAGAGGATGTTCATAGGATCACCTGACTTCTTCAAGGTGATCCAATATACCACATAGAGCGAGAGGAGTGGGATGATCACATCGAACTTTTATATGGGGATGACAGTATCAGGTCAGATGACATGTTGGGGGGTTCAAGTATAGTGTTTTATATGAGAGGGCTCCAAGTGAGAGGAGACTCATGACCATGCTCATGATTGTTGTTTCATGCTTTGCACTTCTCAACTTGAGTAATGGGAGCTTCCCATACTTACTACTAGGGGTTATGGTAAAGATATTCCTAGGGCAAACTATATTCAATTGGGTGCCTATCTTGATGGTACATATATATAGGGAGTTATGGGGGTTTAGGGCCCATATGAGGTATGGTATCAGTGTTGCCTTGGTTCTACATTGCTAGGCCTATGAGCACATTCAAGTGCTGAGGTTAGTGGGATTAGCATGGGTAGGGTTCACATAGATAAAGTTCCCCATTGGCTTCATATGATGGAGGGGTGATTTTTTTGTGTCAAGTATAGGAGGTGGTTCACACGATGTGGAGTGGTTTAGGGGTACACTGGGTGTACTTGTGACAAGAGACATCACCTAGAGGCCTTATGTCTAGTTTCTAGCATGGCCTGGCTATGGGAGGCATACACTCTCCCTTTAGAGCTATAAATACATATTCAAAAGGTAATATGGGGAGGTGGAGCTGATCCCATTTGATAAGGTTTGTTGATAATTTGGCCTGGTACAGGGTATTCCAAGTCCATTCCCCAAGTATAGGCAAGAGGATTTAGAGATCCTATTACTATAGCCACATCCTATGCCTACTTTTCTAGACTAGGAGGAGCTTCTAGCTATGGCACATATAAATGATGTTGGGTTTCTAGATGGGTACATGGCATAGTACCAGTCTTTATCTGTAACTACATACACTGGTGGGAATGATGGAGGTATGAGGTCAATGGCTATGGATCTGACTAGCCCTAATGGACAGGCAAGAGCAGCTTTAGATGCTACATAGGAATAGGTTACAGTGTTATAGGGGAAAGTGGCCACATTATAGGGCTAGATTTATACACTATAGGGTCAGGTTGTTATCGTGATAAGTGAGAGGGATCAGGCCAGGACCTCACTAGGCCTGGTGACCCAAGAGAGGGACTCTTTGAGGTAGAGAGGAAGAGGAGCAATAGCAACATAGAAAGGGCCACCTATCATCATCTTCATGGCATGATACCTAGCTACAGTGGAGGAGCTATGGTATTATGAGGCTATAGTTTTGACACAATGTCCACATGAGCTGTAAAGGGGTGAGTACAGGGGTAGCTTAGCAGGTGGTGCCAGTGTGGTGACACTAGGGTATTGGGCAATGTTTGTAGCTAGACAAACAAGGATAGTTTGGAGATTGATAGGTACATTAGGTGGGTAGGCACCAAGATCCAATGGTTTTCTAGGAGGTAGTGGTGCCCCTGGGGCATAGACAGGACATAGCTAGATTATGACATTTTGTATATCATTTTGATTCTAGCCTATGAGTCGATGCGATGAGATGTACATTTTGAGAGAGAAACATGTATATCTGCTTGTACACATTATTATGTTATTTGACTCATGAATTGTATATATGATCATTATTTATGCTCATGTTCATGGTTTATGGTTTATGGTTTTGATTTTGATGTTTAATGCTTATAGTGTGATGTTTATGTTGCTTATGGATGATGCTTATGTTATGGATGTTGGACACTGATATAGGATTAGCTAAGAATGAGATGGTTTTGATATTATGGTTATGCTTCCTAGTTGCTTACAACATGTTAAATCCTAATGAGTATATGTTGTATTACTTATATTTTAGACATGTGGTGGAAAATGGTTAGTCATTTAAATGCTCATGGATGTTATGGTTTTATTATCCTTGTTATGATTATGATTATGACTATGATGTTGCTTATGACACATATGGATATGCATTTTATGATTATGGTTGTTGTTGTCTTGCTTAAGGTAAAGCACATGAGGTAAGGTAACTAACAACACTAGATGGAAGAATAAAGAATGTAATCAAGAGACAAACACCTTAATGAAAATATCAACTAGTCATGATAGGATAAGGAGAGGGCACGATGCTTCTTCCTTAACAAGGACTAGAACAAAACCAAATTTGGATTGGATTAATTAATATAAGCCCTTTGAATGCTTCGCAATAGCATTTGTTAGTTGGTTAAAAGGTGTCTTGACCACATAATGTCAAGTAAGCTCAAAATCCCTTGCTTATAGTGAGTAAAGGGGAGATGGGTGAAAATGGAACCTTCTTGCAAGACTAGCATACCTCTTCAATAGGTGTCCAAAGAGTCAATATAAACAAGTCTATGTTAAGTAAAGTGTAGACTGATCAATGTAGGAAGTCTACGTGTGAAAGCTGATTGCGGTTTCCACCTTAGTATGATGCTTCAGAGCCGATTGTGTCTTTCAAGATTAGTTTGTTTTTGTTGTGATTTTGATAATGGGTCTTTTGTTTATTATTGTATATGGGATGTTCATCGATGTGGGAAATTTCCAAGAAATTGCTATGCTTTTGACAAAACACTATACTCAGCCATCCTTCAAGGGAGTAGTTTAAGTTTATGTGTTGTGTGTAATGTTTTTTGATAGTTGTCCTTTAAGGGAGCAGTCCACCTTACGTTTTGATAGTTTTAAATAAATTGTTAACAATTGTCCTTTAAGGGAGCATTCTGTGAATGCTAGGAATAACCCATGATTGTTAATGATAGGGATTTTTCATTTTTGATTGCTTGGATTTTGCTTAACATAGACTTGCTTATGCTAGCTTAGTGGTTCACCTTTATGAAGGTAAAACTTAAAAGCACAAGAAGGTTGATTAGGTGTAAGGAGGTTTAGGTGACAATAATCATGGGAATACAACCTATAAAGGGGTGGAAAGTACCATGAGAACCATGCCATGAGTAGAGTCATGATACCCATGTTTAAGATAAGGTTACGCTGATGACAGATAATCACATGATTCGGCTATAATTAGTTACCCCTAAACTAGGGAGATGGAGTGTAGGTAGATAACAAGGGATGAGCTTAAGTTAGATAAAAGGTGAGATTGATCATTCTTAACAAAAGACCAAACACAAATGCAAAATATTGAGGGGTTTAGGTTCTAGGTGGCCTTTGAGAGAAGATAATGAATAAGCTCCTAATCCATACTTATGGGTTATAATATAAGGTCCAAGTCAATTGAAAACAAACTTACCCTGTTTGCTTTTCTCTATATTAGTGACATGTTGGTTTTACTTTAGGATGAGATCTTTGATATTGAAATCTCACACTCTAAGGTGTTTGTTATAGGCATGCTTGATGTGCTCTTGATAGACATGAAGATGGGTAAGGGTTACTAAATGATTCTCATCAAGGAGCTCAAGTTGGGATAAATGGTGCTGACGATAATCATCCTGAGAAATGAGCTCTTGTAAATATATGTGAAGAGATGAGATTTAGACCTTGATAGGCAATATTGCCTCCACTCCAAACACAAGAGAGAAAGGGGTAGCACCGATAGGGGTTCAAATGCTAGTACGATATGCCCATAATGTGAAGGGGATGTGCAGATACCAATCTCGACCAGATACATTGACCATTTTAATTAGCATGTTATTAAGAGTTTTGTTAGAGGCGTCAACTTGTCTATTTATTTGAGGGTGATAGGGAAAGGATAAGCTTAACCTAATGTTTAATGCATCACATAGACCCTGGACTTGCTTATTTTTAAAAGATTCACCATTATCGATGATAATATTATGAGGAACACTAAAATGGTAGATGATATGATGGTTGATAAAGTCGATAATTTTTTCTTCTTTGGTCAAGACTAGAGGAATAACCTCTAGCCACTTGGTAAAATACTCGATTGTGGTGATGATATAATGGTGTAATTGTGAGGAATGGGGGTTAATTTCACCAATAATATCTAGACCCCATTGTGAGAAGGGCCAAAAATCAGTGGAAACTCAAAGACTATGGCTAGGTGAGTGATGCAAATTAGCATGTTGTTGGCACTTAACACACTTTTTCACATAATCATAATAGTCTTGGTTAAGGTTAGGCCAATAATATCCTAGGAAAAGGATGTTATTAGCTACAATGAATCCACTAAAGTGTCCCCCATAGATACCATTGTGTGTTTCCTTGATAACGTGAAAGGCTTCTTTACAATGTAGGCAACAAAGAGGAGACCATCAAAGACACATTTATAAACAATTCCTCCCATAATGGTATAGTGAGAGGTGCTCTAGATGAATGATCTTTGAGTATTCCTAGAAAGACCAAAAGGGACTATGGAAAGGTTGAGATAGTCGAAGGTTTGTTGATACCAAAGGTTAGGTTGGGTCTCTTCCACAATGAAAATGGTGGTAGAATCTAGTTTGACATAAGAAGTATGTGTAAGCCTATGAATAATGATAGAAAGCTTAGAATCTTAGGGTGTAGATGGTACTTGAGAGGCAAGGGAAGCCATGGTGTTGGTGAACTTATTAGTAGATCATGAGGTTGATTAGATACGGTAGTGTTCAAATGATGCTAAGAGTTCATCAACTAGTTGTTTGTACTACTGTAAAACATCATTCTTACACTAGTAAGAGCTATTGATTTGATTGACCATAAGCTAGGATTCACGAAAGATATTGATTGTTTTGACTCCTAGGGCTAAGGTGGTTTGAAGGCTTATCACTAGGGCTTCATACTTGGCCATATTATTGGTACATTCAAAATCAAGCTTGAAGAACAAATGGAAAGGTTCATCATCAAAGGGGATAATGATGATACCCACTCCCCCACCACATTGACACTTTGATCCATCAAAGAACATAATGACTTGATAGGTAAAATCTGCTTGAGAGAGGGTCACAATGGACTCATCAGGGAACTCAAGAGGAAGGGGTTGGTTGTCTGCTAAAGGTGCCTCAGCCAATTTGTCGGCAATGACTTATCTCTTAATTGAATTTTGCTAAAGGAACTCAAGGTCAAACTCTGCTAAGAGCATGAACCACTTGGAGAGACACTAATTTTGGTATGGCTTGAAGTGCATGTACTTGAGTGGGTCAGTGTTGGTTATGGCATAGGTTTTATGATTAAAAAGGTGGTGACAAAGTTTGGTATCCAAAAAGACTAAAGCCAAATAGAGTTTCTCATTATGGGTATATCGAGTCTCATACTCCACAAGTGTGTAACTAATATAGTAGATGACTTGATCTTTATGTTGCTCATCCCGATGAGCAAGCATTGCCCTTAGGGAGTTGTCGGTGGTGGAGATATATAGGTAGAAAGGTTGGTTGTCCTTGTGAGGGGTAAGGATAGGTGGAGACAAAAGGTACATTTTGAGTGAATCAAAGGCCTTTTGGCAGTCGCTATTCCACTTAAAAGATACATCCTTCTTTAGAAGATGGTGGAATGGTTGACATCGATCTAAAAGCTAGGAGATAAAGTGATGAATGGATTGAAGCTTTCCCTACAAACTACAGAGTTGCTTGAGGCTAGTTGGAGGTAACATGTTGATAATGGCATTGCTTTTCGTAGGATTAACTTCAATTCTGCAAAGGGAAACAATAAAGCCAAGAAGCTTTCCTGACAAGACCCAAAAAGGTGGACATGGTAATGGACGAGGCATTCAAAGATGGTCTTAAGAATGGCTAAATGATCCTTCTAGAGTTTGGATTTTTTCAGAAGATCATCCACATAGTCATTGATAATCTTATGGATAAGGTCATGGAAGATCTAGGTCATGGCACGTTGGTAGGTTACACCAATGTTCTTTAGTCCAAAAGGCATGACCCAATAGCAAAGGGTTCCCTATAGGGTAGTAAAGGTAGTCTTATGTTGATCTTAGGGAGCAATTAATATTTCATTATAACCTGAGAATCCATCCATGAGAGAACATCTTGTGGTTGACTATAAGATCAACAAGTTGGTTGATGCTTGGTAAAGGAAAGTCATCTTTGGGGCAAGTGAGGTTGAGGTCATGAAAGTCCACATAAATACGTAATCCCCCTGTGGCTTTAGTGATAGGTACAACATTCAAGACCCATTGGGGGTAGTCAATTTCGGATGAAATTGATAAATAAGAGATGTTAAATCTCTTCTTTGACAAGAAGGGCTATGCGAGGGTGCATACGTTGAATCTTTTGTTTGACAGGCTTGGCATCACAGTTGGTGACTATATTATGGGTGGCAATGGTAGGGTCAATTCTAGGCATGTCATTATAAGACAAAGCAAAGGCTATGTTATGGTCTTAGAGGAAAGAAGGGAAGTCCCAAAGTTCTTTGACATTTAGTGATTTATCAAGTTTACCAATACAAAGGTTATCCAAAGTGCCCAAGTTGATATCCATAGTGGATTCATTCAACATGATTGAGGTCTTAAGAGGAAGGGAATTGTCAATGGAAGAATTTGGGGCACCAAGGTAGGTGAGAATGAAATCATCATCCTGGCACTAAATAGTGTTAATGGTAGGAGAGTCTTCTCCTATCATCTCAGGATGGGTCAAAGGGATGATTACAGTTACCCCTACCTTTTAGTAAGTTAAAGGTCTAAGGTTGATCATGTTGATGAAAAAAAAGTTATGTGGGATGATGTCATCATCCTCATATGCAAGTACATGTGAGGTTGGTGAGGAAGGGGCATCTTGCTCAACAATGGTAACGATAGGTGGTTTGGGTTGATTTTTCATGGGTAAGATGAAACCAAGGCCATGATTCTTATGTAGCTTCCTGGTTTTGTTCGTGACCAATTCATGTAGGCCATGCTCAAATTGCCTAATACCAAAGCTTTTCCAAGCACATTGATGGAGGTATGTCTTGGAAAAGCTTGATTTATCTAGGTAAGAAAAATTGGTGGTAAATGGCCTAGGTAAAAGAGAGCTGGTAGAATCACTAAGGGGTTTGTCGAGTCCCCCATAGATAAAATGAGTTTGATGGTGGGGAGGTCCAAAGGGAATAATAGTTCCAACATTAGGGTCATATCCTAATTGGTTGGTGAGTTACCCATTCTCATGAGGAGTAAGGAAAGTGTCAAGGGCTAAAAGATAATAATCCCCCAGCGAAAGGTGATAAAACATTGATTCCAAAGGGTCCATGGTGGGGATTTGGTCTGAAGGGATAGAGGAACTAATTGATACCTCATCAGTAAAAGAGGATATTATATCCACTTTGGTGGTTGAAGGTTGGGTTTTAGCTATTGAGGGTGTGTTGATGGAGGTATAAGGCCATAATTGGGGTGATAGGTCATGTTACATGTCAAGAAAGGACTTGGTCAGCTTGAATGGTGATGACCTAGTCTTTGTGCTCAAACTTGACACAATGGTGAAGGGTGGAGGGGACACAACCCATTAAATGTTGTATTGGAATTCACCTTCTACTACATATAAGAGTTCAAGGAGTGTGTGGGGTCCTAAATAAATATGAAGGAAAACAGTCCCCAAGGTAGTGGCCATAGTATTGTTGAATGATTGAAGGATGGTCAAGGTTTTGGATATGACATTATCTGGCAAGTTGAGTTGGTTATAGGCATGGGAGGAGATGTTATTAATAATATATCCCCCATCAATCATGGCCCATTTGATGTGGGTTTGGTTGATGTAAGCAGTAATAAAGAGAGGGGGATCTAGGTCCTCAAGTTGGATGGAAGGTATTTCCAAATCCTTGAAAGTAACAAGATTAGAAATTTGAAGGGTGCCAACAAAGGTTGATAGAGGATGGGGGTCTTCGTGTTGGACATAAATGGATTACAAAGCCTTTATTAGTGTTTGGCAATGATGGGGAGAGGTAGATATCAACTCATACGAGCTCATCTTCATCAAGGTCTGGTGAAGTTGCTTGAGGATAACTCTCTTGATGGATTATGAGGGGTTAGATTGGGAGGCACCTAAAATAGACACCTTGGGTTTGGTCAAAGATGGAGATGATTGGGTATGGGTTGGGTGGGAGGTTTAAGATGGATATGTCTATGGAATGGACACCTTAGCCTTCCCCTTATCCTTTTATTTTGATCTTGTGACCACGTTGATAGTATGGATAGAAGGAGAGGTTGAAGTAGTAGATTGTTCAGACTTGTCTTCACTCTGAGGTGAGAGTGGAGAAGTAGGTAAGTGTTGGGTAGGTATGGTTATAGGTTGGATTGGTATGTGGCCCATATGAGGTTTGTCTGTTAATAGATCATGTTCATCATAAAGCTAATGGATAATGGTTTGGAGAGCTTTGAAGTTCTTCATGTCATGGTTAGGTGTCTTATGATAAGAACACACTTGTTGGTCATGGTACCAGATGGGTTTTGAAGTAAGAGGGTCAAAGGGCTTGATGGGAGGTAAGGATAAATAATAGGTTTGTAATAACCTATGAAAAATGGTTGTGTAGGATTCAACCAAAGGTGGTAAAGGTTTAATGGTTTTGGCTTTGGTTGTTGAGGCAGAAGGTTGTTTGGAAGCAAGTTCAGTGATAGGTGTCTCAAACAATGTGGTGTGTTTAGTTGGTGGCTTTAGTTTATACAAGGAGGCCAATGAGTTAGATATGGAAGATTTCAAGGTAGGTAACTTGGGTATTGCTGGTGTGGTGAAGAAAGGTACGTCAAAAAGCAATTATGAAGGTGTAACCAAAAGAGGTGGTGGAGTTTTGTTAGAGATAATTGGCTTCCTACTCAAGGTAGAGGGTTGAGGCCCCAAAATGGAGGGCAAGGTTGAGGGAGGTAAAATTTGGACCTTCAATCCTTTAGGTGGTTTTACCTCTTTATTTGTTTTGGTTTGGTGTTTGGTTGGTAGGTTTGAAGGGGCTAGGTCCACTTTCACAGATGGGTGACTAAGGCTTGGTGTAGGGAAGGTACCAAGGCTTTTGGCTGACTTAGTTAGGGTGATAGAAGAGGGTTTGGTTATTTGGGTCATGGTTGACTTAGGTGTTTGGGGGTTGGTTGGTTTGGTAGAGAGGTCTTAGTTGGTTGGGTAGAGGTTTTGGTTGGTTGGGTAGATATGGTAATAGGTTGGTCAATAGAAGTGACAGGTTGGTCTACCAAAGAAAGAGTTGGAGTTTCTGATTTGGTAATATAAGGGAGACCTAGTTTTTTCCAAAAGGTATCTAGGTCTAAGTCGGGTTTGGAAAAAAATTCCAATCTCTAAACTAGTCTAAAGAATGGTTTATAGATCGTTTTAGTTCCCTGGGTAGTAGGTTCGAAAGATAGACCCATGGATTGGGGAAGGTGGGTGGTAACCTTGTATTATTCCTCAATCAAAGGATGTAAGGTTGAGATAGATAGCTTTTCTATGGGAGGAGTGGACATGTGTATTTATTCCTTGGGAATGATCTCTGAAGGAGGGGTGGGTTGCTTGATAGTTGAAGGTGAAGGTGAGGTAATGATGGTTGGTTGTTCTAATATGTCAATTGAAAGGGAGGCTAGTGGATCCACTACCTCAATGAGTGGAAGGGGAGAGGATGGCACTTCCTTAATTTGAGTGTCTGAAGAAAGGTAAGGTAAGTCCATTATCTCAATAGATGGAGGAGGTGAAGGATTAAAAGATTGGGTACTAGGTGGTTCAATAATGAGTGTATCAAGGACCATGTTAATTATATGTGTATCATGAGAACACTCAATGTTGTTGATCTCATTCTTGGTATGAGCATGGTTTGGGAAGGGTTGTTTGAATATATCAAGGGCTTGGTTCGATGGTGCATTAGGGTTGTCTAATGTAATCTCCCCTTTGTCAACGAGGGATTGGATAAGGATCTTGAAGGTGTTACACCTACTGACATCAGGTCATATCACTCGATGAAAGGCACACAGATCATTCTTGTTGAACTAAATAGGTGCAAAATGAGAGGCATCAAACTTTTGAGGAGGTTTGATAGGAGGAAGTTGAATGATGTTGACTTTTAATAACTTCTCCAAGATGGAAGCCTAGGATTCTCCAAGTGGAGTGAATTGCTTTTGGTTGTTCCAGTTTTGGTTCCTTGTGTTTTGTTTTGAGAAACTAGAGGAATTTGGTTGGTTGATGGAAGGTGGAGGAATAACTTTAAGGACAACCGCATTCACAGTTCCCTTGCTCTTGGTATTGGAATTAGATTAGTTGTTCAGTTTGGAGGAAGGGGCCTCATTAATTTTGTAGGTTGAGTTCTTATTTTTTAGTTTTAGCTTTCCTTCACCAATGGATTTGTTCACTAACTTAAGTACCATGGTAAAAGCTTCATCAAAGGTTCATAATCTTTGGACATGTGGTGTAGAGGAGATATGTTTGGCACATGCTCGAGCAAAGAGCTTTATGAGTTCAGGTTGAGGTAGGGAGAAGGAAAGTTGGTTAATTAGGCTCTTCTAATGAGTTATAAAATTAGCAATGGATTCATCCTCAAACTACTGAATAGAGTAGAGGTCAGTGATAGAAACTTTCTTAGAGATATTGATCGAAAAGTGGTCTAAGAAATTTTGAGCAAGTTAGGTGAAGGAGAAGATGGCATGTTTGGGTATAACACTATACTAATCCAATGCCAAACCAACTAGAGACACGAGTAAGGTGTGGAGAAGAGGGGCATCATCATAGGTGATAAGATAACAAGCATGCCTAAATCACCTAAGGTGCTGTTGGGAATCTTCCTTACTTTGAAATTTAGAGAACTTGGGAAGTTCCCATTAGGGAGGATATGGCTTGATAGGTATAGATGGATGGGCTCATTATAGATTTGGTCATATGACAAGATGTTATGAGCATCTAAAATTGGATGACTCTAAGGTGGTTATCTTTTCCATAAGCATCTTCATTAGGTCTACTTGGTTTTATGCACCCAGAAGGTTATAAGACACATACTACTTTGGTGGTTGGGTGACATACTGATAGTGAGTAGAAGGTTGGGAGGCTACCACATATTGGTAAGTGGATGCTAATAGTTGGGAGGAAGATATATAAGGGTGGGTAGATGTAGGTGGTTGGGTATTGGTTAGGGTTACATGCCTTTGTAGGTTAGATATGTATCCAAAGTTTGGTCCAAGAGGTGCTTGTTGGATATGAGTGGTAGTTGGGTTGGTGGCCAATGGAAGGGTGGTAACCCTTGTATAGATCAATGGTAAGGTAGAGGGTATGGACCCCACAAAGCTTTTAAACAGAGTAGTGGTTGATGGATTTGGGGTAGTTGAAGGAAGGTTGGTAGTGCTAGAGGTAGGCACTCCTATTATGGAGGAGTGACTGATAGGAGTGAAAGGTATAAGGGCAGTGGTAGTTTGGGTTGGTTCATTTTCTATGGCAGTCTCGAAGGGGTTGTTGGTTGATAAGGAAGTTTGGATAGTCAAAGATTAAGTAGTAAATGGTAATATAGGTAATACCCATAAGGTGGGGAGGCATGTCATAAGACAGATCTATGGGTGAGGTTGAAGCTGGGATATAGTAAGACATGGTTGTAAGATAATGTTACAAGGCTACAGGATTGTTATCTAGGAAAGAGGAAAAATTTGCATCTCTTTGGGGAACCTCCCAAGGGAAAGTAGGACTTCTCTAGGGGTGAGGAGAGTCTATTGGTTTAGAGATGTAGTCCATGGATGAAGAGGTGAAAGAGGTAGGTTGGCTTGGTGATGGATTTTACTCTGTAAGATATATTTGCTACTACTGAGTGAGAACCATACAAGATAGGGGAGATAAAAAACATAAACAACCTCACTACTCAAACAAAAAGAAGACATAAAAAATATCAAATAAATCAAATCACACTCTAAAAGAAATGTTAAGCTCTAGAGTTTTGACTAATCTCACTTTTGGCTTGTGCCTTAAGAAGTTGTGTGACTGAAATTGGTTTGCATAATTGGTACTAGAAAAGAAGTCTAGGGTTGGTTTAAGGCTGTGTTTAGGCACTCAAAAGGAATTTGTATTTGAATTAATCATGGCTTGGTATTGGGTCCTACCCTCACTTCACACACCATAGCGATAAGGGTGTCGGGTGCTTAGCCAATATATATTGATATCCACAAACTATACTCAACTAGAGAGTTGAGTTGGTTCTCCCCTTGGTAATGACCTCCAAGTGGGATTGTTAAGAAAGGGTGAGGTTACTCCTACATGATGAAATCCTAGTCGGGCCTTATCTCAAGTTTGTTTGATGTTTAATTGATGAAAGTGGTTTGGTTAAGTGTGTGCAATAAAGAGTGAGGCTACGATAGATTACTTTGCTTTTAAGTTAAGCTATTTGAACTAAAATTTCAAGCAATTGATGTATGCACTTAATTTTAAGCCCAAAAGAAACTTTTAATTTAGTTAATAAGCATAGAATAGACAGAGAATGCAAGAAAATAAGAACCCAAATAAAGACACAAGGGTCCCACTCGGTGTGCCAGAAAGTTTCAATAAATTTTTGCTTATTATTTTCAAAGAGAAAAGAAGAAACTAAGTGCAAGTATGGTTGAAAAACTTGATTGATTGTGTGCATTTTGAATCAGAAGATTGTGAAGAACTCCTCTTTGGCTTGGGAGGATGACCTAAAGATAAGAAAACACTAAAGCAAATTTGTTTGTTAGATAGATAGTTGAGTGGATTGCCTAGCTGCTAGATCCTGAAAGCAAGAGCTTCCTCAAGTGTTGTCAATCCACATGTTATAAATAATTAAGTTTATAAAATAGAATAGAAAGTACTTGCATCAATATTCAAAAGGTATTGAAATTGAACACAAGAATGCTTGTTTAAGAAATAGACTATAAATGATTAAATTAATGATAAGCTAATTAATACTAGTATTAGATGGTTGGGTTTTACTTCAAAAAATCAAGCAAGGATCTATGAATAGGCAAGGACATAGAAAATTAGGTTTGGTTGGGGGTAGATAGGTGAAAACAACTTGCTAAAATTTGCTACCATAATGATTGTCGATGGTTGGGATGACCATCGATGGTTAAGGTGACCGTCGGTGGTTGGATAGACTGCTGATGGTTGAGACAATTATTGATGGTTGCTATCTGCAGATCTGGGTTGATAAATATCTAATTGATAAGATCTCAAAGTGAGATTTGAGGAGTTAGATAGGTGTTGGGTTGTGAGCGAAAAGCAAATAAAGTAATAGAATGTTGGAAACTAAATACTTATCTTATAGAAGGTGGATTGGGTGGATGTTTGAGGTGGTTGACTCATTGGTGGAGTCTGGTATGATTTCGATAGAGTAACCATACTTGGTGCTTTAATAGAGATGTGGTGGCAAGTTGGCCTTATGACATAGTAGCTAGTTTGCTAGATTTTTGATAATGATTACCCTGCAAAAGAGAGAGTTCTAGATGCACAAGCTATTGATAATAATTGCATATGATCTTCACCTCTTTGCTCCTCTTTTCTTATAGGCAAGGCAAGAAATTTATAACAAGATGTGACCTGGGCTTCCTAATTTTAAATCTCACATGCAATGGTTTGCAACTAGATTTAGACAAGTTATTTTTAGAAAAGCAAGGTGGGTAAGTTTGCATGTTGGTGGTTAAAGAGGTACACCTTGACCATCGGTGGTCGAGGGTGAAGGGTCAAATTGGGTAAAATCTAGGGTTAGGCCATTTTGGTCAAACTAACTGTAGTTAGGTTTGGTTAGGGGTCCAAGAGTCAGATTGGTCTTGAGAGGGTCTCAAGGTGGTCAAGGGGTATTTTGACACTCAGAATCATGGTGTGTAGATTTTTGATCTCTACAGTGTGTACCCCTCTTTGTATGCTTTGTGTGATTGTGTGCATGGTAATGTATTGTGAAAGGTGTTTTCCATCTCACTTTTGGTATAGACCTATAACTAGTCACTTTTGCTAATACATGTAACTTAGAATAATGATAAAGTACCAAACTCTAAGTATCAAACAAGCTGCATTTAAACACAAGCAAAATAATAATAAAAAGAGCCAAGACACAAAATGTAAATAACTTAAAAAATTAAGATGGCATAAGTGGAAATAAAATGAATGAAAATAAACAAATAAATCAAAATAAAAAGCAAACAATAAAAAATAATAAAAACACAAAGAATATACAAAAAAAATTCAATAAATAAACTACTTAATGCATTTACTTTTGCATGTGTAATAAAAGTGTTACACTTAGCAAAAGGTTTCCCCTAGGCTATAAGTAATAAAGACGTAGGTATGATGGTATAGGAATGGAAAGGGGGAATAAAATAATAAGGGGTGGTTGAGCTGAATCCAAATGCGCTAGGTAAGAGGATGTTGCCTACATAGTCCCATGGACATTGGATCCAACATGAACTTCAGGCCAAATGTAGTTCTCCTAGAGATATGGGATACAAAAAAAATGATAGCTACAAAATGTGAACATATAATAAACTAGGAATGGGTACTCAACACTATGAGAGTATCGAGCTAAAATCAGGAACAATGAAAAGGTAAAAGGAAATGGTCATGATTGGATAATAAGCTCCTACCCAAAATGGAAGTAAAAACACTAGCAAAAAAAATGACCACACAAGCAAAAAAATTTGTGACTTAATATCTCTTAAGGAGATTTCAAGTATCGATATGGGTGAAAAGATCAATACAAATTGACACAAGACAAACAAAGAACAAAAAAGACACAACTTTCAAGAACCATTAATCAAAGTAATTATGCATGCGTATGTTGAGTGACTTACTTCAAAGATGTGTTGATGATGACCAAATTTAACTATTATGTGGGAAGCTTTCTCTAAATCTGGCATTTGAAACTGTCTTTAGTACTTTATGAACTGGAATCAAGATTAAGATTAGTACTGGAACAAAGGAATAAGATAAAATAGGAACCGATACAAATAAGAAATGGGAATGAAGGGAAAGTGTTCAATGGTTGTGCCCCCAAGTAGGGGTCCTCATAAATAATGTTCAAACAAATCAAGTATAAAATTTTTTGAGATGCATAATATTCATGGACTCATTCATTTATTCTCCCTCTAGTGTGGCCAATTGTGTACCATTATGTAGATAGGGATTTGATGTACTAGAGGAAGAGCCAAGTTGTATGATCACAAATCAAACAATATTATAAAATCAAAACATATGGTAACCCTCTACAAGGGGTGAGCAAATATGAATTGAAATAAGGAATACAAATAAGAAAATAATGAGTATTACCTTGTGATTTATCTTCTTACGAATCGATCGAAGTAGGATTGAGCTCGGCTTATCAGCTAGAAGTCTTTGGCAATGTGAGTTCCTTGTGGGAAACATCTCTCCTTGTTCACCTTGAGTGTTATGGGTTGTCAATTGATAGAAGGAGATTGGCTTGCAAGAAGATAGAAAAAGATTAAAGCTTCTAAGGTTATTTTGGCATAATAACCTTGCAAATATTGGATCTTACTAAAGAAATTTTGGCATAATAATATTAGGATGAATAAACTTGTCTAAATTGGAGGAATAACCTCTAATTTATAGACTTTTGAAATGGATGTGAACCATCCATCTTGAGATGAGGATCAAGGGTCCCAAATGTCTCCTACATCTTCATGATGAGAAACATGGGACATGTAAGAAGAGTATAAGCTTTTTATAAGAAGATGTAAGCTTTGTAAGATGTAAGCTCTGTAATAAGGTGGGCTTTGCCATGTGCTTTGAATATTAAATTGGTAAGTTTCTTGGATGATGAGGATAAATAGGAATATTGATTTTTATATATTTGTAATATGTGCATTACATGTAACCTCATTTAAAGAATAAGATTAACTAATTAATTTCTCTTAATTAAATAATGTAACGTGATGAGAATTTGATAGAATAAAATGTGATAATAAAATAAATAATTATAATGAACACAAAGTGTCTGATTTTAAGTGCCTACATGTAGTATCTAGAATATTGTCTCCTTCACTTTAAAATCCTAGTTCCACTTTCAACACTGAGTTAACCTAGAAAAATATGGTTGAGAAAAACCCAATCACTCCCTAATTAATGGTTGAATGTTGCCTACATACCTAATACTCCAAGGAGGAAAATAGAACCATGCATATTCATTCCCCTTAAGTATATGTGTGAAATCGTGATCCACTAGTATGGATGCAACCTGTAATCTAACTTTTGACACTTATCAATGTGTACTTAACTTGGATTGGAGGTGTTTTAGACTTGAATAGGGCCTATTCCTTGTGGATAATTTTTGATTTTGGAGCTTTAAGGTTGTTCCTCTTATTAATGTGCATATGTGTATAAATACAAAGAATTGGCTTAGACCTATTTTTCATAAATAAAGGACTCTTTCGGTAACTTCTCATGCTATCGACATGCATAACGTACATGTTGATTCATAAGGATGATTTGAATTTATAAAATGAACGTTGTTTGGCATGTAGATAAGTCCAATAGTGGTGGACAGTTTCAAAAATATAGATCCATTATGTAAGACTGAAGGTGTCCAAAAATATATGAACAATGATCTAATGATCAAGAGATAATTTGATAAGTATAATAAGTATATCAGGCACAAAATAGAGAACTCATGTAGGTAATTGATAGAAAATCAAGAAGGCCAAGCCTATAGATGATAAGTGGATGAGAGAGAAGGGTGTGCAAGAGTCATATGTGTATGCACAAGTCATGCAAAGTAAAGATAGGTAAATGCTGGCATTTTCAAGTATTTAATATCAAATTTTAGTGTCTACAACTACAAGACTCATTATATCGAGGATGAGGATATCTTGGGATGGGACCACAAGGGTGTTGATGACTGGCTAATAATAATTGGACATGCCAAAAATTTGTCTAAATTATCATAACCCTAGACCCATCATGAAGTACAAGAAGGTTTTGAACCCAGAGCTTGGCCTAATTCTAACATGTTCTTGTGGCTTGCAATGGAGGGAAAAATTATTATAGGTGAATGCCTTAAGAGAAAAGGTTTTTTGGGCCCTAGTAGATCCCTGTTGTCGAGGGAGATGAGGAAGATTATAGCCATCTCCTTCTCCATTGTTTGTTTTCTAAAATGATTTCATGTCTACTTATTGTCTACTTATTAATGTATATATAACATCATAATTCAATGTACTTAACATTATAATTTTAGCTTAAGTTATCTTTTAGGCATTTTTCTATTTTTTGATAATTACGAAAAATAACTAATCAAGAGAGAGCCTTTATTTTGACCAATAAGAGGCATTTGCATTTTACCTAAGCAATAGTAAATTTATATGCTTATAAATAAACCTCTCCCTTAGTGCATATTTCATTCTCATATATTAACTCTTATTCTCTAAAATTTCCATTCATATGCATTTTGAGAAAGACAAGGAACTTTTCTAGGAGTTGTTGTTGTGCATGAGAGCACCCAGGATGTTTATAATTATTCCTTGAGGAGGTTGTGAGAATGTTATATATATTCAAGATTTTATTTACGTTATGTTTTCCATGTTATATCATTGATTTCATTCATATATTCATGTATATCCAAAGTGTTTATGAAATATGTGATCTTATTTTATTTATAATCATTTCATAATTGTTTCTCTATTCTTTGAAAACTTAAAAAACCAAAGGGTTAGAGGCTATGTCATGGAAATGTAATTTTTTCCTTAGGAAAGCCCAGTAGATTTAAATGTTATTGGATATATATAGAGGATGACACCATCAATTATAATATTTAATAATAAAAAAATACATGTTAATAATCTGTGGAAAGAAATGAGTAGAAAAAATACAAAGGTTACCTCTAATTTGGGTTTTAAAAATATAAGGAAGGCTACCCAAGTAAAATCAACATTCTTAGGAACTAACTTGAAATCAGGGTTGTACTTGATAATATTTTGGGGAAAATAAGACTAGGAGGGGAAGAAAAACTCAAAACTACCCACCTCCGCCATGCCCCCACCAAAAGATGATGCAAGCAAATATTCAAAGAGGATTTGAAGAATAATCCAGGGGAGGAAAGGGAAAAGTGTATCATAAGAGATCACAATAGTGAAACATTAGTTTTTAAATCCATGTACTCTAGCATGAACTCTGACAATATCATAAAAAAATATGGATTAGTGATGGGGATGGATTTCAAGACTAATTATGGGATTTGACACCTCAAAATACAAGGAGACGCATAGATCAACATTAACAGTGCTAAAGAAAGTAACATAAAAAGTTAGATATTATAGAAGATAATTTTAAAAGTAAAAAAATATAAAATTTTAATGAAGGTGGAATACAAAAATTGTTAAAAATTTGGGAAGAAGGCATCAAACTAGCCTATTAATCATGGAATCGATACAAAAGAAATAATAATTGAAAGAAATGAGATGGAAATGATAAGATTTCATTAGTATGTGGAACTAAATAATATTTTCTAGAGAGATAAAAAGAAGAAAGGAGGGGCCACTCCATATTAATAATTTTGTTTTGGTCATGATTGTTTACCATTTCAAAGTTTGTGATTTAAAAGATAAATTTGTGAGTGTAGATTTAAATAAAAGTGTGTTTTGCATTTGTATGTATCAAAGGCCAAAGTCTAATTGGAGTTAAGACACAAGTTCTCTCTCTCATGTGGGATGTTAGGACTAAGGTCATTAATGCTTGTTTCTCCATTATGTCATAAATGATAGGAAGGTATAAATTATATTTTTAGTAGCATTTGTGATTTTTACCATTATGGACTAGCTGTGGTTAATTTTTATCAAAGAGGTAGTAGGAATTATGTTTCTAACATCATGAAACATAAAACGTGTGAGGGATTATTCATAATGTGGGCCCATTGCATTTTGATGGTGGTCTCTGAGGCATTGACCTCCCTTAGATGTCTTTAGAGGTGTTTGAACAAAGAGAGATTTATCCTTTTTTGGGGCTTAGTGCTTGTGTTAGTTATATGATGATTGTTTATATCTTTTGTCATCCATCCACGTGGCATCCCATTTTGGTTGCTTTATGGATTTTCCACGTTCAATACAACAATTGGTGTATGATTTTTTATTTAGATTCAAAACTTTTGTTATTTTTGTTAATGTCCCTAAATTTAGGGATAGTTATTTCCTCTTTTTAGATGCTCAAGTGGTCTTATTTATACTATCCTCTCTTATTTGTTATTATTGCCTTTGAAATTTCCATTTAATTAGATTTTTTGTTGTTTATAGGTGATAAGAACATAATTTTTTATAATTTTTCAAAGTTTTCATTTGAAATCACTCTCTTTAAGTTGTAAGTTATTCTAACAATTAAACATAGCCATGAGACAAAGATTTGAGCTAGCTCAACTTCGGGTTAAACCTAACTCTTTGTATCCATTTTGTTGTTCTCATCTAATTATTTCATTCATCGATGTGGGCTTGGGATATTGTTTTGTTGTAATTAATGGATCTTAACCTTATGATAAGATCATTTTAGTTATTTTATCTTCATTTCAATGGTGCATATTGGGGATTCAATTATATGTGCCCATGTACCCAAGTGAGGAATAGAGAATTATCATCCTAGAACAGTGTTTTAAAGGAGAGATATTAGGTTTGATTGCATATCTAGGGAAGAATATAGACATCATAAAAATATCCATGAAAAAAAGAGTGATCTAGAAAATAAAATGGAAACATTTATGCATTTGAAGGAGCCTATCTCCATAAGAGCTTCTCTATTGAGGGAAAAATTAAACAAAAACCAATATCATAATACAAAAGAGAGAAGGATGTTGAATCCTTTGATTCTTAATTCAATTGCGAGGATCATTAACAAATCCCAATTAGCCAACATACAAAGATAATAAGTTATATGTCCTTTTTTAATGGACATAGAATGTTATCTAGAAGGAAAGGTGAGAAGGTGGACTCCATTCCTCGTAGAGATAATAACATGGACAATAATGAAGGGGAAGAGGATTCTTAAAATAGATGTAATGTCTCTTTTCAAAGGGATAAAAGTTTCAATAAGTGAAGGAATGAGGATGGGGATGATATGGTAACAAAAACTAATTATAATATCAACATTGTTGTTCACTCTAAAATCCCACTCTGAAAGCACCCATGAGATTGAATTTTCAAAGGGAAAAGTGGATGAAAATGCATGGGATAAAATGTCCCCCCATTAATTTTAGGATTTATGCCAGTTCAATCCAAAGACTGATTAGTTTAACTGACTTTACTCTAAGAGTAGTAACTGCTACCACTAGAGGTTCAATGTCTATTTGATAATAATTGAAATTATTATTAGATGATTGAACTTGATCCTTGATTTCTATTGAGCCTGACTTTACCAATTTATAAAATAGGGGAGAGTGTTTCAATTCCAAAATAAACATAAAAAGAGGGTAAAAGGGAGTAGAAAAGGAAATTTCTAGTCAAGGGGATGCAAATTTTTTAAGATTGAAGCATGCCACGTCACAATTATACCACTATGTTATTGGTTCAACAAATGCACAAATAGTTACCAACTAAGTGGGAAAGCTTATAAGGGATACCAATATGAATATTCTACTTGCAAGTCCTTCACATAATGTAAACACTCAAAATATTTGTAGTAATGACACAAATATTTTGATACACTTTATAACTAAAAGCACATAAAGCATGGATTGTTCACAAGGAAATTGAAAATAATACACAAGGAATTAGATTAGAAAATGCACAATCTAACTTTCATATTCATCTCTGTAAAATAAGCATAAAATCAATCCTCTTGCATTCGCATGAACTCTAAACTAGAAACAATGGACCATATTCAATGTGTAAAAGATAGAGTCAAAACAAATGAAAGGATTCTATTAAAATATTTATAGAGTCTCATTATATGAAAATGTCGACCCCCTTCTCATTATAATAACTATCATTAAATAGATCAACTTGTCTATAGAGTAATAAATCAGTCATCATTTAGGTGGTGAGGAAAGACAATCAATTTGAAACCCATTATGTGCTTAGATTCAATTAATTTATAGTTGATCCCAATGTTTTAATGGCTAGAGCCAAGTTGATTGTACCTGTAGTTAATTTGTGATGGCTCTAAAGTCCCCAAAATTCATTAAGATTATATAGGTTTTGCACACAAAGCCATACTGAATGCATTCAAATTGAATTATGGGGTTGTATGTCATTTGAATTGTCTTGAGAATGCCATTTAACCATGCCTTGCATAAATAAAAACATTCAATTTGAAATTGATTTGATGAGCATGTTATTTTCAGTGTAGGTATTTATTTTTCCCAATTTATTTAATTGAGAATAATATATTTATGTACATGGATTTTTCCTACATTTGGGGGATAGGCTTGCTTATGTGGAGATTGTGTGCCATAGACTTGTCATAGTGTGTCATAGAGAAGTAACTCCTTTGACCAGATATTTTGGGTATGGGAGTTACTCCTCTATTTTGGGCACCTGTCACCACCTTTCGTGGAGGAGTTACATTCTAATCAAGGGGTGTTTTGACCACCACTTGAGAAGGAGTTACATTTGTGTTCTCCTATTTGTATTCTCCATTTGAGCGTATTTCCTTTAATAAAATATTAGGTTTTCTCTTATTTGTCTTATACAATTTATCTCCTTGTATGATTTCAATTTGATTTAGCATCGTTGTGGTGTGCACTAGCTTTATCTCGTGTGATCACATCTCCATTGCATTCGCGTTATTCGAATCCTAGCACAACTTTGATAGTTATTTCTTTTTTGAGTTTAGGGTCTTCTATATCAATTCACGACTTCAATAGCTTATACATTTGTTATATATGATCTTTTAGTTGGTGAGAAACCAATTGCAACACATCTATGCACTTATATTTGACATATGGTCCTTTTACACACTTTTATAACCAAATAAGTTGTCCAAATTTAGTTTTGGGGTTGCTTGATTACTTGGAGAGCTTTATACTCCCCTTGGGTCCTATTTTTTCCCCTAGAAAAACTTCTTTTTGTTCCTGTAAGCATTGGGTCTAGGCCACATGGCCTTCACTCTACATTTCTTAGTCATGCCACGCACTTGCATGTCACTTCTCCATCCTTTTATCTTTATTCTTGAGCTCTACATTAAGGCCACATGCCATTATTTGGCACTCAATATTCATGTTCCTCTCCCTCAAGATATCATTTGTACTACTATCCTGGGGCTCATGGGATGGTGTTACATGGTGTCATCTTAGTGAGTTGGGTCCCTTTGAGCTTTATTGAGCTTATGGATTCTGCTTGCCTCCCCTACCATTGATCTCCACCACATGCCTTTCATTCAAACCTTTTAGGCTATATAGACCTCCCACTACCTTTGGGATCCTCTATGGGTCTAGGATTTTGGATGGTCACCACGTGGCTCCCATCTAGTGCTTTGGGCTTGTGGGGATCACATTGATGTCCCACTGACTTATGAGCTCCCATAAAGTTGCCTCATAGCAACCATCTAAGAGTTCAAGGTTGTAGGGCTTTTTCTCCACTGACTACAATCCACCCTAGGCCTTCAAGCTCCCATATGGTTTCCATGTGGCTATCATCTAGAGCTCAATGTTGCGGGGGCTTTGTAGAAGCTCTGTTAACTCTCCTTTATGCCAAATCACCAAGATCATGCCATGTGGCATGATCTTAAGGACCTAGGGGTCAAAAGACTTATCCAATGAATGTGGGTCATTGATTTTGTAGATCTGATGACTAGGCTTTTGGATACTTTGGCAAAAGGAAAGTGCAAATCAAAACACACAATTTTAAATGAATTAGTAAAAAAATAAGGAAACTTACTAAGTTATTTATGACAAGGCTTGAGTTTAGACTCTATTTCTGAACTTGAACACTTACCAATTGATAGTTAATGAAAATAATCAATCTTGAAGGGCCAATGGTTGATAATATTTAAAATAAAGGCCTAACTCTTGTCATACAAAAGCCCACAGATAACAAAAATATACACTATAACATGGCCTTTCAAATTTAGCTCACAGACTTAGATCAAAAATAGAAACTTGAATAAAAGAGTCTTGATATCTCATCTAAAAAATCCAAGGTCTGAATATTATTCATTTTAAAGACTCATATTTATAATCAAAACCTAAAATTGAAATAATGACCAAGTCTTTATAATGCAAAATTATAAAGACTTGGTCAATTGAAATCGATATAAACATTTTTGAGGCCTAAGCAAGCTTTGACACTTTAGGCAATTGACTCAGAAATGGATAATGCTTATAAGTTCAAGCTATTCAATGGCTAATACCTCATGATTTAGGCAAACCTATAAGTTTGATTTTGATGCTCATAGCTGAAAGCCTAGAGTGAATTGAGCAAAATACAAAGGCATTAGAAACAAGCATGAACAATCATCTACAACTTAGCATTTATCAAATTTCAAAAGTCTCCAAAAGAATATCAAACCCAAGAGATAAAGAGGTTTGATGATTTCATAAGATGGAATTAGGGAATGTCAGTGAAGGCAACAACGATGGTGACTTCATGTTGGGAGATACTCCTAAGTATATGAAGAATTTAGAATCTCTAGTTCATGCATCCAAATATAAGTATTAGCTGCAAGTAACTGCTTCAAATATAATTCAAAAAAGTGGGCACCAAAGTCTACTCCAACACGTGACATACTAAGACACTTTCCTACCAAAGACCATTAGTGTGTGTGTGTGTGTTTTGAAATATTAACCCATTTACAATTTTTCATTCACACACAATCATTTAGATATGCCTAAACAATTATAACTTCAAAGGGAGAAATATTTAACATTTCAACTTAGGGGGAAATGACATGGGCATTGATTTGCTACCATCCAAATGCATTTGATGGATTCAAATAAAGAAATCAATGTTTCCAAATCCATGTGCTCCATTAAGAATAAAGGCCACAACAATTTTCCAAATGTAAAAAGAGTTACAATAGTTCACATAGAATGCTCAAGCAAGATTTTTTAGCTAGGCTCCAAAATGCCATTGATGCTATATTTACACAAACAAACCCTTCATTTCATTAAACATTGATATAGCAAGGGAATCCTCGAGGTAAACTATGAGCCAAGTAAAATAAAATAAGAAAGTAAACCTGATACAACAATAAGGGACAAGAAGAAAAGCATAAAAACAAAGCAAGAAAGGAGAGAGAAGAATATTCACAAGGATTTTTCAAGCAAATGCACACCTAAATCAGTTAGACACCTACAAGTAGGATTTTGAGAAAGTCGAGTGGAACTAAACATATGTCTAAATTGCCCTTTATGCGATAAGAAACCATCCAATGGAGTTTTGGTAATGCTATTTCAAGGATTTGTTACACAAAGTCAGATCGCATAATTTAGTGATGTGTTTATAGTTGTTTAACAAACATCAAGGGGGAATATTCAAAGAGAATACCTCAGCTCTGCATCTCAAATTGTGACGAAGAGAGTGGATGAGCATTGGTGCATACCAAAATAGGTTGATTACTCAACTCGGATGACATTTTTATTTCATTGCAACCGAGGATAAAGAGAATGATGGCTACTCCATGATCAAAATAGATGCTTTGGCAATCATGTTGGTTGTTATCTCTTCAAATAGACAGATGAGTTTGGATCGGCTTTGAATTTGTTGAAGCACAAGTCAATTCTTTAGTAAGGAGAGACTAAGATGAATTGTAGACATAGAACAAGGTTGTGCACAAGACACACCAAAAAGGACAAAATAAATAACTAGGAGCAAAATCTAACACACAACTAAATCGAAACTATTCTAATGTTAAACTAAAAAATATAAAAAAATTTCTAAAAAGCCAAAAGCAAAAAGTAAGAGACTAGACTATTATGCATACTATACATTACCAGACCATTCCGATAAGATTATTTTGAAGATGCAATGGAAGGGAAAATGGAGAAGTAGTGCTTAAGGAACTGTCAATTCACCTGTAATGGAAAATCATTCCCTTCTAGATCCTTAAGGCAAAAAACATTTTGCCCCAACAGTTTATATATTTGGTATGGTCCAATCTAAAGTGGATCAAACTTGGAATGTTGACCCTTCTTCTCATAGTCTTTGTCCCATAATAACACTAAATCTAAAATATTAAAGGAATTCACTATGGCCTTCTTGTTAAACCATCACTTGATAGTGCTTTGATGTTTACTAAAATTCAATAAGGCCTCATCTCAAGCTTCTTCTAGTTGTACAATGTCTAAAATCCTAGAATTTACCTTTTCATTGCATTTATTGTACTACTACATAAAATTATAGGTGGGCAACTTAGGCATGACCAACATAATTGGCTCTAGTCTCTGGAATAATAGAAATGGCGAGCTCTTAAGTGCTTGTTTATACCTAGTGTGGTTAGACCAAAGGGCAAACTTCAGCAGTGAATGCCATTCTCAAGGCTTCTTCTTCGCATAATTCTTGATGGCCTAAATCATATTTTTGTTTGTTAATTTTACCAATACATTCCCTTATGGGTAGTAACTGGATGAGAGTATTAAAGTGATCTTGTTCCCATATGCCCACTCAATGAATTTTGTGTATTGGAATGCAAGGATATTATCACAAACTAATGAGATAGGGATCCCAAATCAAGTGGTCACATTATTTTCCATGAACTTGATCACTTCATTAGCCATGTTATTTTTTTTTTGTTTCGTCTATCCATCTGCAATAATCTATGGCAGTGATAAAAAACTTGGGGCATGTTGAGGAGTTGGGATTAATGACTCCTATGAAATCTAACCCCTATTGGGCAAATGGCATCCCTTCTATGATTGGTTGCAATGGCATTACATGGAGAACTTACCTTCTGTTAAAGGTTTGACATTTGTGGCATACTCTAACATGTGCATGGACGTTTTGGAATATGGTAGGCTAGTAATAGCCTGCTCGAAGTATCATATGTGTTATTACATTTTTACAGGATGACCAATGTCTAGCTTTTCATGGAAATTTGCCATCACTTCCTTGGCTTCTTCTTCTTACAAACACCTCAAATAAATGCCTTCATAATTTTTTCTAAAGATAACTCCTTTTTTCAACATATATTATGTTGCCTTCAACTTGAGATCTCTTTTCTACATTTGATTTAGTCTAAGAGGTTGGCTCCCATAGAGAATGTAATGGACAATTGGGGTGTACCAATTCCACTATAGCACTTACTCTTAGTCTAATTGATGCATGTTGATACTTGTATTAATATCAATCATCAACTAAGTAAGACCTTATCCTTTGACTAGCTTGGCAGGTTTTATTTCCAAGTCAAACTCTTGCAGCTTAGTCATTCATCTACATCTGCACTCTCATAGCTTATTTTGCCTCAGCATTTGTTTGATAGCTAGGTCTGACATAATTGCATGCACTTTATTCCTAAGAATATAGTGCCTAAATTTTTTGACAGCTTTGACTAAGGCATAAGAATGTTTATCCAATGTAGAGTACCTAATTTCTACATCTTTCAGATTGGTGCTCATGAAAGTAATGGGGTGTTCTCCATTCAATCTCTGTGAGGCAAGTGATGATGGTGTGTTCAAAAGTAAAAATGGTAAATGTATAAGTCTCTAACATAATCTAGATTTATTAGCACTAGTTCTTGCATGATGACATCCTTTATGTCTTGAAATCCCTTCTTTGATTGAGCATGCCACTCCACTTTAGCATTTTGTTTCAACATAGTGTTTAAAGGCTTCATAATTTTAGTAAATCTAGAAATGAACTTGCAAACAAAATTTATTTTAACAAAAAATGATTTTATATCTTTTTTACTATTAGGCTAAGGTAATTTAGAGATTACTTTAGCTCACTCACGGTCAATAACAATACCTTCTTTCATGATGATATGACTGAGAAGCTTACCTTCAATGACACCAAACATGTTATTTTTGGGGTTCAAGGAAATGCCATACCTTTGCCTCTTTTGAACACTTTCTATAGATGCCAAATTTGGTACAATCTGCGCTTTGAAAACACAATTAGATCATCCATATAAATCACAATGCATTTATTGACTAAACCTTCAAAATCAAAATACACATCTGTTTGAAATGTCATTCTAGCATTGATCAATACAAATAGCATTCTCTTGTAGGTAAATGTGCCCTATTTCATTATAAATGCAATTTTAGCTTAGTCCTTTGATTTTACTAAATCCTGATTATATCTTAAGAATATGTCCAAGAAGGACATCATCTAGGATCCATTAACCATCTAAATCACTTCATCAAGGGAAGGCAATGGATAATTGTCCTTATCTAAAGCTCTGCTCAAATTTTGGAAGCCTGTACATAGTCTAATTTTGCCATTTTTATTTTGGATAGGTACTAAGTTTGCCACTCAAGTGGAATTGAAAACTAGGAAGTTTATTATAGCAAAAAGGAGCTCTTGAACTTCTTTGTGTATCTTCAAGGATTGGATTCGTAGGTCTCTACTTCTGATGAAATGATCTTTGGTCTGGCTTAAGGGTGATAATGTGAGTGATCACATTTGGGTCAAATACCTTGAGGTATTGATAGGCCCAATAATTACATCTTTATATCTAAATAGTAACCTACGACGCTGCTCAATCTCTACATCCATCTAATCAAGGTGTATGTTAATAGTCTGGGGTCTTTCCAAGGAATCAAGGTTAATGGTTTGGCACTTCTAATTTACAAACTTTAGTTTCTTTGGTGGGGGCACAGGGCTAAATGTTTCAAATGCCTTATGTAGATAGATCATCCCCTTTGGGATTTAATTCCCTTAGATATTGAGAATTTTGTCTTTGTCGAGTTCTCCCCTAGAATTATCCCTATCTCCTTTATCAATTATTTGGGATTTGAATGCCCCAACATTATTAAGAAGTTGAACTATTTGTTGGTCATATTCAAAGACTTGGAAATTAATGACATTATCTAGAACAAAGGGACAAGGAACTAGTTCAATGGAAAACTCTTGCAATTCAATATCATCAAGGGGGGTTAGCTTGCAACTAAGGATGTTAATGAATAAACAACCAGATTTTCTTCCCTAGGGATAAGGATGATGTCGAATGCATCAAATTTTTTTATTAAATCCCATACTCTATGCTTATACTTTCTACAATATGACAATTTGCAATGGAATTTACTTCTGACTTGGTTTACACAAGCTTAGAATTGCTGAATACTTTCAATTCTTTAGCTTTATGCTTCATTATAGGTTATAGTCCTATAATTAATGCCTTGTATTTTGCTAAGTTGTTAGTGCATGGAAAGTGTAGCCTATAAACATCCAAATGTTTTTTATCTTGGGGATTAATAAGTAAGACTCCTACCCCAGAACCTTGTTTAGAGCGAGCTCCATTCACATACAATGACCACAACCTAGGAAACTCAATGCCATCATTAATCTTGATTTTAACTAGCTTTGTTTCCAAAGTGTAGATCCCTAAATCAAAATTAACTAAGTCTACCTTCTCATTGACCATGTTATATTATGTGATCATGTGATTCATCCTCAACTCTCTATCCACTCTTATTTGGTTAGCTATGCCCTTCCAAAGCAACCACATGTGAGAGAAGTCACTGGACATGTATCCATTTATATATTTAGAGAAATCATAGATGAGTAGCATTCCATATGCTTCGGGCATTTGTACAATTGGTATATCTATGAATTGCTCGACTCTAAGCTCTGACTCTAATTACATGTGCACATTGAGTAATTCACCCACTATTCTAACGTTAGACTTGTCCATCTAGATCACAACCTTATCTAACTTAATGGGGACTAAACATAATTTTTCACAAATGCTTATAGGCATCACATTCATTGAATCCCCTAAATATACTAAGCAGTTATGCAAGTTCTTCCTTGATAACCTAATAGTTAGGAGAAAGGGAGGCACTTCGGTCTTGTTTTTATGGATAAGCACATTGGTATGAGTTGTTTTCTACTTGGGTTGGACTGGTTTTTCAATAAGTGACTTAAGCAAATGATCACATTGCTCAGTGATTTGAGCAAGATCATGTAATGAGATGTTGTATTTGATCTTTTTCATATCTCCCATGATATTATATCTAGTTTTGCCTTGAGGTGGATGAATCTTTGCATGGGCTTTGGGCTCATTAGACTTTGGAGGTGGATGGTGATTTTTAGCCTTAAAATTAGGGAGAGTTAGGCCATTATTTGGAGGAGTTGAGGTAGTGAGGGGCTGTTATTATTGTTAGTTCCTAAGGGCATAATTGCTTCTTTGAAATTGTTGCAAAGCATGTAATTCAATAACACTCTCTTCTGGTTCCTTCTCTTTTTGGCTAGGGAACTCCATGGTTTCTAAAACCATGGCTATGCTAAGCAGCCTACTAGTATTAGATGATTTAGGTTGGTTTGGCACTACCTCATACTCTTCCATTTACCTTTGGAAAATGCCAAAAGCAATTTAGAATTTGATGTAATCAAGCTCTCCTTGTTAGGTTGTGTTTTGCACATGATACCAATTAGGAAGAGCTATTTCACAAATGTTGATTTCATGGAGCTTATTGGTAGAAGGCTATAGTTGATTGTGTGGATGATTGTGATTTCTATTTTATTTTTGATAAGTGAAGTTCCTATTTAAACTCTCAGTACTAGATCCACCCATTTACCTTTGAAAATTAAGGAAGTCATTCCTTAGTCTCTGTACCATGTGTAGGATGACATCTAACTCATTTTTTGTATTCTCAGGGTATGGTTTGGGTATTATTAATAGTTGATGATATCCCTTAGTTTTATAATTAGGGAACCATTTAATTATTTATCAAGTTAAAAAAACCTAGGCATTGGTTTGGAGTAGCATAGCTGGTTGAGAGCACATTTGTTATTCACAACGGTTTGGGTGTAGGCACATTATGATTTGCATTAGAAAAAAGGCTCAATGTTGGCATGTTGGGCAATGTATTAGGGATGGGAGTTATCATTTTGCCTTATGGATTGAGTTGTCTATCAACCTTTATAGCTTCAACATATTCCAAATGTAAGGTTACTACCATAGGGTCTCATCTTAAGAACATAGCATTCCATGGGTCTAGTGCATTCTTAGACATGTCTAATTCTATTTGAGCATCATGTTTGTAAATATTGATGACTTAACTATAAATCTTATGGAAATGGGCATTGAAAAACCTAATGGGTACATTGGGATCTCGTTTAATGCATACAAAGTACTAATAAAAAATGTTTGGATATATAACTTTCTTAAATTGGGCTAGGAAAGTACTACTAAATTGGTCCCAACTTGTAATGGAGTCCTCAAGAAGATTTAAAAACCAATTGTATTATGCGTCCATAAGCATGAAAGTGAATATCCTACAAGCCACATCTTTGTGCTCAACATTAAGAAGTCTCAAAGCAATTTTGTATGATGTTACATGCTCCTCTGTAGTCCTTCCTACACTAGGAGTGAATCTTGGCAAGTATCTCTATAGGTTACTAGATAAGTCATGGAAAAAATTTAATAATGTTTATAGCAAATGCAACAAGCCAAGCCATAGGTAAAGACATGGGTGTGCGCTGATTTTGGGTAGTTTAAGAGGTTGAGCTGGTGGATACTAGGTTTATTATGGGTTTGGGTCTTCTTCCATCTGTTTGAGCTCTTATATGGATCTACATTGGCAAGATAATCAACCTCCCCTGGATAAATTGGGATCGGGTAATGCACACACTGGGATCCAACTTGGTTTACAATACATAATTCGATCACAACTACTCTTCTTGGGCCAATTGTTGCATGTGTTTAAGCTTATAACAGGATGGGAAAGTAAAAAGTAGAAGCAAACAAAATAGTAATCAGTGGATTCCAAATACATATAACAATTCTTAGCCAATCTTAACAACTTTTAGTAGTTTTTAATTACTTGTATGCCTAATCAAAGACTAAAATGTAATCCATGACCCTCCTTCTAGTGCTAGTTGTTGTTTGCTCTGAATCCCACTTTGAAAACATTCATGAGATTGAATGTTCAGAGGGAAAAGTGGAGGATAATGCATTGGACAAAATGTCCCCTCGTTAATTTTAGGATTGATGTTGGTTCAATGTAAGGACCAAGTAGTTAACTGATTTTACTCTAAGAGGAGCAACTACTACCACCAAAGGTTCAATGTCTATTTGATAACACTTCAAATTCTTATTAGCTAATTGAACTTGATTCTTGATTGCTACTGAGCTCAATTTTACCAATTTTTAAAATAGGGGAGTGTTTAAATTCCAAAATAAACATGAAAAGAGGGGAAAATATGGCATAAGAAAGAAATTTATAGTCAAGGGGATGCTAATGTTTGAGGACTGAAGCATGTCAAGTCATAGTTAGACCACTATGTGCCTGGTTCAACAATTGCACAAACATCTATCCACTCAGTGGAAAAACTTGTAAGGGACACCAATATGAATATTCTACTTGTAGGTCCTTCACAAAATTTAAACAGTCAAAACATTTGTAGTAATGACACAAAGCTTTTAAAACACTTTATAATTGAAAGCACATAAAACATGGATTATTCACAAGAAAACTAAAAAGAACACATAAGGAATTAAATTAACAAATGCAAAATCTAAGTACCATATTCATCTCTATAAAATAAGCATAAAATCACTCCTCTTACATAAGCATGAATTCTAAATTAGAAACAATAGACCACATTCAATGAGTAGAAGATAGGGTCAAAATAAATGAAAATATTCTATTACAATTTTGTTAGAGTTTCATTACATGAAAATTCTGACCCCCTTCTCGTTACACGAGCTATCATTATATAGACCAACTTGTTCGTGGAGCAATAAATCAGTCATCGTTTAGGTGGTTGGAAAAGACAATCAGTTTGAAAGTTGTCGTGTGTTTAAATTCAATTAATTTATAATTGATCCCAATGTTTGAAGCCATGTTGATTGTACCTGTAGTTAATTCATGATGGCTCTAAAGTCCCCAAATTTCATTAAGATTATTTAGGTGTTGCACATAAATCCATACTGAATGCATTTTAATTGAATTTTGGGGTTGCCTATCATTTGAATCATCTTGGGAATGCCATTTAGCCATGTCTTACGTAGATAAAAACATTCAATTTGAAATTGATTTGATGAACACGCTATATTATGTTTAACTTTAAGGCCTTCCAGAATAATTCATCACTTTAATAGCTTTGAAGTTTGTCATTTATGAGCTTTTAGTTGGTAAAAAACCAACTACAACACATCCACACACTCAAATTTGACATATGGTCCTTTTACAGGCTTTGATGGCCTTTTGATGGCCATATGGACCATCAAATTTGGTTCTAGGGTTGCTTAATGACTTGGCGAGCTCTATATACCCATTGGGTCCTATTTCTTCCCCTCGATGAACTTACTTTTATTTCTACAAGCATTGTATCTAGGCCATGTGGCCTTCACTCTACATTTCTCAGTCATGTCATGCACTCACTCATCACTTCTTTGTCCTTTTATCTCTGTTCCCGAACTCTATCTTAGGGCCACATAGCCACTGTTCGACCCTCAATCTTCATGTTCCTCACCCTCTAGCTATCCTTTGTAATGATAACCCTAGGCTCATAAGATGGCACCACGTGGTGCCATCCGAATGAGTTAGGGCCCTTGAAACGTTCTTGAGTTTATGTATTCTATTTGCCTCCCCAACCGCCAATCTCAGCCACACACTTTTCATTTAGGCCTTCGGGGCTATATAGGCCTCCAACTACCTCTAGAATCCTCTACAGTCTAGGATTTTATATGGTCACCACATGGTTCCCATATGAGGCTTCAAGCCTGTAGGGATCATATTGATGTTTTGCTAAGTCTTGGGTTCCCAGATGGTTGCCACATGGTAGCCATATTGGATTTTGGGGCTGTGGGGGTTTTTGCTCCACCAACTATGATCCATCCTAGGCTTTTAGGCTCCTAAATGGTTACCATGTGGTGATCATCTGGATTTTGGGGCCGTGAGGGCTTTAAAGATGCTCTGTTGACTCTCTTGTAGGTCGAATCACTGAGATCATGCCACGTGGCACAATCTCAAGGACCTAAGGGTTAAAAGACTTAGCTAATGATCGCGGGCCATTGATTCCTAGTTCTGATGGCCCAAGCTTTTGGAGACTTTAGTGAAAGTAAAACAAGCAAAACACACAAGTTTAGATGAGTTAGTCAAAAAAAAAAGGAAATCAACTAAGTTATTTAAGACAAGGCTCAAATTTATACCATTTCTAAACTTGAACATTTATTAATCGACAATAAATGAAAATAATCAATATTAAAGGGTCAACAATCGATAATATTTAAAATAGAGGCCTGACTGTCATCATACAAGAACCTGCAAATAATGGAAATAAACACATAACATGGCCTTTCAAATTTAGCCCACAAATTTAAATCAAAAGTGAAAACTTGGATTAAGGAGACCAAATATCTTAGTTAGACAACCCAAAGTCTGAATATTATTCATTTTAAAGACTCAAATATTTATAATCAAAACCCAAATTTGAAATAATGACTAAGTCTTTATAATGCAACATTATAAAGTCTTAGTCAATTGAAATCGATATAAACATTTTGAGGCGCAAACAAGCTTTAACACTTTAGGCCATTGAACTTGACCATGGATAATGCTTATTAGTTCAAGTTCTTCAATGGCTTAAACCACATGATTTAGGCAAACCTGCAAGTTTTATTTTGTGAGCAAAATGCAAAGGCATTAGAAATAAGCATGAACAATCATCTGCAACTTAACATCTATCAAATTTCAGAACTCTCCAAAAGAATATCAAACCCAAAAGAGAGAGAAGTTTCATGATTTTATAAGATAGAATTAGGGTGTGTTGGTGAAGGCAACAATAAATATCAATGGGCTTATGAAGGAAATGTATATGGCCTCAAGCTTTCACAGTCTTTCAAGCCCCTAGCCTCATCATGAATAAGACAATCAATTTGTTATCTTAGTTCAAATTAGAATGAACTTGAGACAATCAAAAAAGACATCTTGAATCACAGTAACGAGGAAGAAACTAATGTTGAGACCCTCAATCTCACCTTTGAAACTATGGTGGACATATTGCTATCAAACAAGAGGGAGGTGAAAAATTCAAGGAGAAGATCAAACTACTTAAATATATTGTTTGAAAACCATATGTGCTCAACCGTGAAATGTCAAGCTTGGCCTGTCAAAAGTCAACAATGATTTCTTTGGTATTTAAAATCATATTCATCATTGATTTTGCAATGAAAGAAAAGAGATGTAGGCCAACAAAGAAAGGAAGATGATCCTTGTTTTCTCATGGAGGATGAGGACTAGTCCCGTTCATCCCTCTAATGCGTATGCAAGATGATCATCTATTACCTATATTATGTTAATAAAGAGTTAATATATTTTAGTTCGTATTAGATTGTATTTAGTTTCGTCCTAATCAATTTATCTCACGAGAGTTGTGTAGATAGAGGTTAGTGATATTGATTAAAAGAGCAACTTGACCTTTATTATATTTATGTCTATATTTGTTCACAAAAAACTGAAAAATAAAAAATGAGACCAAACAAAGATGCAAGATCCATAAATCTAAAAAAAAAACATATTCACTCTTATGTAAAGCACTGAAGCCTCCTCCTAAATGCTTAAGAATGGATTTTTAACATAGAAATATGAAATAAAATCAAATGGTTAATGAGACCCCTATAAATAATAGGATAATTGGTTTCTATGAATATTGCAATGTTCTTAATAATAACGAGTTTGCCTATTTTTATCCATTAATGCAAAATAATAGAATTTTTTATAGGGAGTTCTATCTTAACTAAACACTGATTTTCAATGACACGTGTTTTGTTCATGGTTGTGTAAAATTATATATAACATATTTTAATTGTTTCTTTTTGTAAAGTATGCATAATTTCTATTTATTATTATTATTTTTTGAGATGAACCAAAAGTTCAATTATTTTCGAAAAGAAATGTAGACATAATTATTTAAAAAAAAAGAAAATAGGTACTTTATAATTTCATTAGTGATGTGACAATATTATTTGTTTTTAATAGAAAGTTCTTAAATCTATTTGAAGTTCTTAAATATTAGTTAATTAATATTTAATCTTAAATATATGGTAAAAACAAACAAAACAAAACTTCTTATAAAAATAAAAATAACATTTAAGAAGATGGTTGGAATTTTATTGGGAATGAATATCGACAATATGATGCAAATACCTCAATCAATGATCAAGTATATCAAGAAGTTACTCAAAACAGTTAACAAATGAATGTTATTTATAATATTCTAAAATAAAAAATATATCTAAAATTATTATTTAAGTCTTGTAAACACTAAAAGAAATAAAATGGAATAAATAATATTAATATTATCAAGTATTGTTGTAAGAAATAATATTATTTCAAATTTATAGTCTATATATTATTATGATCAAAATAAAATTTTCTAAATATATATTATTTTTATATTTTTAAAATATAATTAAAAATATAAAATAATAAATGGTAAAAAAGTATCTCTTAATGGGAGAATGGTCCAGATTTTTTTTAAATTTTTTAAAGAACAATGCATACATTTTTAAGAGTTTAAATCACATTGTATTAATATTAATCTTTTTAAATATATAATAATTAATCCACACACTCGAAAATGATCTATACATTTTTATTTTTTAAATTTTATTTTATAATAATTAATAAGATGGACTTTTGGGTCCATATTTTTTTTCATACATATCTCTATATATTAGTTGTTATATTAATCTTTTTCATTTATTATTATACATTTTTATTGATATATCATTCTTTACATTATTCTGAAGCACTATTATTTATATTTAAAACATTTTAGAGTTATTTTTTTATTCTTAGAATATTATTGTTTTCAACTCAAATCCAGTATCATTTGAACAACAATTATAATATGGCTTTCTCTAGTCAAACATCGCGATCATTTACAGGTTACTTCAGAATTTATATCTACAATTAAATTAAAATATTTTTTTAATACTTAAATAATTAACTGATTCATAATTGTATTTCTTTTAATTTTAAATTAGATTGGAAGAAATGGAAGACTCAATTCGAAATATGCAAGGGTTGGGGCAAGCTCATATCAAATTTCCCTGATATAGTAAGTTATTCATCATTCTTTTCTCAAAAAAATTGTATTTAATTAATTAATTATATAATATCAAAACAAAAATTAGTTTATCAAATTATATAGTATAATTTGCAAAGTTCAAATTAAATTTATTGCGTTTAAATTCAAATAAATATTAAACATTTAATACTTGTGTGTAATCTTTTGGTGTATTGGATTGCCCAACCATTGAAGTCCATATCCACTTCCATTAGTTATTTTTTAATAAGTTAAAACATAATAACCTAATCGTTTTTCAAATGGAAGAGATCTACCAAACATTTCCTTACGCTGATCGCATGTATCGCGGGTTGCTGGCTGAGCAACATTTTCGTCTGGGTAAATCTTCCAATTTTTTTCCTCACTGCATTAAATGTTCCATTGAAATTCTTCGCCATCAATGGCTTCCAAGAGTTCCCACTAGATGACTTTCCCATCAACATCCCTGAGTTTTTTTTGGTTTTTAAATTTTCCTCGATACAGCTAAATTTCATCTTTTGAGATGCTAGGTTTCCAAAATCAGGATGGCTTCCCATGGAGGGGGCTTGGGCTCTTATTTTCCATACAGGTGGTCCCATGGAAGTGCATTATTAGGCAAACAGGGAAATTGAGGTTCTTCACTGAAAACAGGGTCGAGGGCGACAATAGTTTCAGCAAGAAAGATTGTGTTGGTGATGGAGAGGGACTGGAGGTTTCCATATCTACAGTTTTTTTTTTAAAGTTCAAAACCTTTAGAAGGTGCCATATGTCCGCATGTAGTATTTGAAGCACAGGTTGTATATTTGGAATATCATGGTCTCATAGATTGTAAGTTACTTTATAAACCCTAATCAAGACGCCTGGCATAGTGGACCTGGCTTTCCTTTCCTTTTTCTTATAAGTATGCAACAATATTATTTTTATTCCCTTAACATTTTGGAAGTTCAAGGGCGATTTTCAATTGTCAGGACACCAAATTCATGCAAATTGCTCTTGATTTTTGTTAACCAGTTTCTACTGAGAAAATTTAGAAGCCCTGCTACAGGACTACTACCTTTGGGAATATAATGTTTTAAAAAACAACTGTACAACTCCTTTTTTCCAGAAAGTACTAAAACCTTACTGTACTATGTTTGGAGAATACCGGCCTTTATGCAGCCCCAAAGACAACAGTTCCAGTGATACTGCCAAATCCATTTACGTAGCTTGCAGTAATGACAGCTTGGGAATAGCACAGACCAAACAGTCATTATCCTAAGGTATGAAAATAGCCTGTCATTATGCTGAAAAGATTTTACCTAGGAAAATTTTATGTGGAAGTTGTTTGGAGAAATTTCTTTAACAACACGGGCTTGTGAATTTAAGGTAGTTTACTAACTTTCCAAACTATTTTTTGTGTCACGTATTCTTGTTTCTTTGGTGGATGTTATTGTTAATATAACACATTTATTAGAAAAACAATCCACACTCAGGAATGTAATTGCAAAGTGACCAGTAGCTCAATCATAGTTTAATCCAGAATGTAAATGGGAGGTCATAAGTTTGAATTTTAAGTGGTCCATGGAAAATAACTAGATATTCTTCTCATGAAAGTTGGAAGGCCCTTGCTGTCCACTCCCTCTAGAAACTCAAGACCTCTATTGTATAAGAATCTTTTCTGTATTTGTTTCTGCTTAATTTTTTTCTCCTTCTTTCCCTTTTCCTTTGGTTCTACTTCCCGAATTTATTTCCAATGTATTCCTCTTTCAGTCCCATTAACTTATTATGGTAATTAAAATGGACATTAATATAATTTCAATAATAATTTCTTTCCTTATCTAAATTCGGTTGTAGTTTGTAATGACTTTTGTCAAATACTGACAAAGTTTTACTTCCAGAATCCAGATGTGGCCCTATATGGGACATGTTTCAAGATAGGAAAGAGCTCAGATTGTGAGTTTTGGATTCGTGATGATACTACAATCAGTGAACTTTTATGCCAATTTAAGTATACAGTGGTAATAAGCTCTATTGCATTTTCAATGCTCATACTTGTTTTATTGGACCTGCAACTAAATTAGATGCTTTTTGTCGTTGTTGTTAATGAGTTTAAGCTGTTTGGTACATGGTTTTGTTGTATTGACTGTCTTTTGATGAAATCAAACAGCATGATGATGGTACTGCAACAATACTTTTTGAAGGGATAGGCCTTGGGTGCATTATTTACAATGGACAATATTTTGGACGGAGGGATGTCGTCAGAATTAAAGATGGAGATGAAATTGATATAGGCTATACACTGTACCATAAATATGTATCCTCTCTGTTTATTTTATAGACAATAGAATGTTAAAGATTTTGAAGTTTCCCTAGTGCATACTGTATGAAAATAACTTATGGATGATCTGGGTGTATTAATTTATATGAAATGTTGTCAAGTTCAATCTTCAAGATTTCATATATTGCTAATTTCAGAGCATTTTCCTTGACTGTGAGATGCAGACTATTGTACTTAGATTACCCAATGTCCATGTCAGAGACAATCGTGCGGTTACAGGTAAGGTTGGGAAATTTGATGCCTCTTCAGCTGAAGCATGGCCAGGGACTTTTTTGCTTCCGTCATCTCCTCCACGGACAATTGAATCCCCTTGGGCCATGCACACTATATTTTCACCTTCTTCTGGCAATAAGATAAAAATTCAAAAAGGAATTGATGCGCCCCAATTGGCACCTGTCTGTGATATGCCATCTGAATTTGTCACGTGCATTGAAGAGGGAGAGACTAGTAGGGAGAGGAGACAATTTGGAACAGATGCTGTGTCATGTTCATGCACCGCATGTTCTGTTGAGAGAGTTTTAATTGAGGATCAAATTAATGAGAGAGATAATTGCGTGACGTTCGATAACTTCCCTTACTACCTCGGGTATGAAATCTACATTCTCTTCTTGAACATTTCTTTTACCTTCTTGTGTGCTACGTTGTTATTTAGTATTTACATTAGCTAATCTGCTTGACAACCCCATTCATGTTCAATGGCCTCGTAATGGCCCTGGAGAAGGAAATTCCAATGCCTTCCCCCACCATGTCCAAAGCAAACCCTTACACTTCAGTCACATAATGGATAATCTGGGCTAATCTTCTTTCACTCCTACCATCCCTAAATCTAAGAATGAGGATCTCCTTCATGCCATGATAAACATATCTGCCATGATACGACAATTGGTACAAAATCCTCAAGAACAAAGGTTATGTCCCTGGAGGAGGAAATTCCAATATCTTCCCCCACCATGTCCATAGCAAACCCTTACACTCCAGTCACATATGGTAATCTGGGCTATTCTTCTTTCATTCCTACCATCCCTAAATCTAAGAATGAGGATCTCCTTCATGCCATAATAAACATATCTGCCATGATACAGCAATTGGGACAAAATCCTCAAGAACAAAGGAGCTCATAATCCTTTCATTGAAACAGTCCTTGTCACTCTCCTTCAATTCAATGAGTCTCAACATGCAAGAATTGTGTGTCTCCAATCATGTGTTGAAAATTTGAACAAAGCTAATGATAACTGATCTATCTTCTTACCATATATCTGGCCTTTTTCGTCCTTGGATGCTGTAATTAAGTTGTGTTTTAACGCAAAGAAGTGCTATTGTTGTTTTTGTCTTTGTGCTTTCCTCTGAGCCAGTTTTTGGATGATCTGATTTCATGCAGTCATCCTTCATTGTACTTATCTTGTTCATATATATAAAGTTTACCTTTAAAAAAAATTTACATTAGCTAAAGCCACTGAGACCTGGGGACGCTTATTCTGGGGAACGGGAGGCATTTTAAAGACTTTAAGACCCGTTGGAGATGTCTCTAGCATGAAGGAGGTGTTGCTTGATATCTCCTGACATCTTTGTTGGTGTCTTACGCTGCTAAAAACAAAAGACAGACAACCAAACAAAAGTAACTGAAATGCCCTATGACCTTAAAGGTCAAATGACCCCACCCAGGCCATTTCTCATCCATTCAAAAAAAGATATCAACAGATTATAAAAGAGATAAGGCAGGAAAAGAACTGGAAGGTTTAGGGAACGTAGATTTTCAAGAAAGATTATTATACAGTAGAGGATACATGAGAAGAACAACCTTGTGTGGTGAATTAAATTCATAAATTTTTGAAGTATGCATGTGTGTGTATTAGACATACCTTACATCCACATAACGCTCTACCGTGAATCTGAAAATGATGTCTCCATACCCATTGCCATTTCCATTTGTGTACCCATAGCCATGCCTCCTGGTGACTATAGTTATGATTTTTATATGGTAAAGAGAATACCTGGCCAGATTTAATCTGGGAAAAAAGGATTATTTAAATGAAAAGTGGTACTGCCTAGACAAATATTAATGATAATTGGCATGACAAGCAATCTAAATTCTTTGGAAGGACTATGCTTTTAGAATTCAGGTTGGAAGGGTTAAATGTTTTAATACAATATTTTACCCAATCTGATAGAGAACGACAAATGATTATGTTCTTGTTCCTTTTGCGGTTCTCCCTCTAATGTATGTCGGATTTGCTTAAGATTCTATATCGAACAATCCCTTCTTTGGCCCTTGTTTTACAACAATATGTTCCTTGGAAAGATTTTGTGGAGCAGAGCACTATGTGATTCTTTATGCTTTAAATGATATACATTTCTATGATTTGGTCTGTCACAATACTCTTGCTTAGGAAAGGTTTAGTAGCAATTCTAAAATAGAATTATAACGGAAATCTTCTTGAAATTTTGTTCATGTTTTATTTCCATTTTTGAAGGCCTCTTTGATATTATGGGGTAAAACAAATTGTCTTGTTAACTGCCCATATACCATGCTAAAGTTGTTTTGTCACTTGTGTTTTTTAGTTTGTTTTTTCAAGTAACTGTCAATATAGCACACTACAGCAGTGGATGTGAGGCTTTGCTTGCCTATAAAAGTTTTTTCAGAGTGGGCATTCAATTGGTCACCAGTTTATTAGATTAAAAACAATTAACTGCATATTGAGTTTGAAGTTCCAACTGTATTCTTGAATGTTTTTCTTTTCCTGATGTTATGTTGCTTAAAAGTTAAAACCATCCACATTGTGATTGTGTTATTGCATGTTTTCTATCTTTCTATCTTTGGTTATTTTGATTCTGTAAGTTATCGTTATACAAAGGGATACATTGTTCAGATTGGAATTGCTGGCAAAATATGGCAATCATAGTTTTTATCTGGAATCAATCATCTCAGATAGGTTGCTATTATTCTTATAGATAAAATGCTTTGTTGAAGTTTGATGGTTTGTTCTAAATTTGTATGTGTTTGTTCTGATTTACCATATGCTTTATTACCATTCAAACAAAAGCAACAAATATATAGTTTTAATATGAAGTGTGTCATTTCAGTCCTGGTTTAGTAGTTTCATTGGCAAGCTGATTAAGATCTTTCCATTTGTTTGCAGTCAGAACACAAAGAGTATGCTGATTGAATCAACATTTATACATTTGAAACGAAATGAATTTACAAATCATACAGTCAAGCTTCGTACCCTCAGCCCCAGACTTTTATTGTCTGGCCCTGTAGGTCTGTTTTCTCTTATTCCGTATAGGCCCAAACTATTACTCAGAACATGATTACGATTGGCAAGATACTCATTCTGACTTGATTTTATTTTTTTCATTTCTGTAGGTACTGAGATATATCAAGAACTGCTGGTGAAAGCATTGGCCAACCATTTTGGTGCAAAATTGCTTATGTTTGACTTAAGCGCAAGGTGCATGGTAAGCATTATTTTTTTTTGGATTTGTTGCATGGTAAGCATTATTAACTCAAAACATTCAAATTGTAATTATTTCAAGCTGATCAAGCTTCCAAACTTTTATTTCAAGAGGGTTAATTCCATTTCTACTCTTTGAAGTGGGTCAGAATTCATCTCGACATGCTATTTTATATTTCTTAAGTGTGAAATGTTATTCCAATATCAGTATCACAATTCTCTTTTTCAAGGGGAATAGGATTTATCATGACGACAACACTGTTAGAATGAAATATAATGTGTTATTCAATTATTACTATTTACTGAACATTTTTATCAGTCCAGATGGATCCTTGAATGTAGCGTTTATTTTGGTAGTTTCACTCTTAGCCATATGTGTTTTGATACTTATTTGGATCACACTATAGGGCTTATTTGCTAAAGACACAGAACTTCTGAAGGGAGATCAACGACCCAAAAGCGGGAAACCTGTCGATAATGGGCCATCTCATATGTTATCAGCCACAAAAGCATCATTTTATTTACATCAAGGAACTAAATTAAACTGTGAAGCCATGCCAAAACACGAGGTCTTGGCAGCACCATACTTTTCTTCTTCTTCTGCAGTGTCAGAGCTAAATTCCTTTCAAAGAGGTAATTGCAAATTTTCGGTGGTAACTTCAGCAACTAAGATATTAGGATCTAGTCATATTTTGCTGGGGCATTTATATTTGAGAAATTTTATGGATATTTGTGGTGCTGATTTGCTAATTTTTTTATTATCAGGGGACCCAGTGAAATATGTTAGAGTACGTCCAGGCTATAAATCTCCTCAAGTTCCTTTGTGGTATGACATGAAGTTTTTTATTTTAAATTTTCACAAGCATTTCTGTGTTCAATTTTCTACATATATTGGTCCATATGCTTAGAGAAAGGTGTCCTTGTACTTTTCGTCAGTTGTGACTCTAAGCATTGTAGATTTGTAAACTAATTTGAGTTCTATTTGTCTTACTGTGAATTGTTATAGACACTTAGAATTATGAAAACATATACCTACACAAAAGCAAAATATTCTTAGTTTCCAGTCAGAAGCAAAATATTACATAGAATTGAGAATTGTTATAGACACTTAGTTTTTTGTTTGTGGTTTGAGCTGATGTAGATTGCTGAAAAGTGAATTCTTAAACTGCATAGAGGCATTTTTATGTTTTAAGCAGACCAAGACCGTTGACATGATTATTCTTACTTGTAAAGTGGTCTCTTCTGGTCGACATCCAGCAATAAATTATCTTAACTCATTCAGTTTGTATCTATGATGTAATCTGCACCAATTTATATAGTAATATGCTTCCTCATATATCAGATCACTTGATTTTATGTTGATATATTTGGAAAAAACACAGAAACATGGAGTCACAGAATTAGATAAATAGCACTCAACTTGTGTTCTGCTGTCACATTTAACATCTAAGTCACAAGGTAAGGTGAATTTTCAGATAAAATTTGAAATTTGCCTATTTTTATTCAGCATTTTTAGGTCTGCATTTTTTTCGCGATTTTATTTGTCTTTTTCTATGTTTTTGTGCATCATAAATTTCTACTAAGGCCCTCAATCCCCTAACTCCTCCTCTGCTGCCCTTGCATAGATTTCATCTCGGACACAAAACCCTTACGACCTTGTGTATAAAACTTACCTGCAGCACCTAACGGGGCCTCGATACTCTTCACTCAGTCTGCAGCTTCGCTACATGCTCAAAATTACTCCTCGTCGTCGCCTCCACTAACAGAAATTCAGTGCATGCAAGCTTCATGTTTGAGGGGAGCCCACTTGAGATAGTCTCAAAATACAAATATTTAGGGCTTGATTTCACCAACAAGCTCGGTTGGGATGCATGCATAATGAAGAGAATCCAAGGAGGATGGAGAGTGTTGTACTCTCTTCAAAACAGGGGCAGAGATGCTGATTTGTGGGATTGGAAGACCACTAGGGTCTTGTTTAGGCTACTAGTAGTTCCAGTGGTACTCTATGGATGCAAAGTTTGGGCCAGCGGTATGTCAAGATTAAAGTGGAGGCAATTTGAGAGAATTCAAAAACGTCTAATCACAAGTACCTTTAAGTTTAAAGTGTTAGTTCCATACGAGATAATTCTAGCAGAAACATGTATTTTCCCAATAGAAGCTGCAACGATGATGCATCTCCTAGGGTACATAAAGAAAGTAGAGGGCATGAAGCCGAATAGGTGGCCAAAGGTAGCAATAAAAGAAGAGTTGAACAAGCGAAAGAGGAAGTGGATGAAACAAAACAAATTTTGGATGGATAAGTGGGACACTAACATTCATGAGTGCCTGGAGACCAATCAAGAGATATGTGAGGGAGAAGTTTAAAATAAACATGTAGGCAAAGCAAATAGGGAGGAAAAAGCAGTACTACATGACTAAGTTCAACCCCAATAATTAGCATGACCAAAAAACCTACATAGGGCAAAAATTAAATGGAGAATGAAGATGCTCATAGGACAATTGAGAACGGGGTCACATCAACTTCGATGTGAGATGGGTAGGTGGAAGATCCCAAAAGAGAAGTGGGAAGAGAGAATATGACCTATGTGCACATCATGTATGATTGAGACAGAATGGCATTATCTCATGGAATGCTCTACCTATGACGACATCCGAGCTAAATACGTGGGCAGCGTACAGGGAGTATCCATGCTCATTATATTTGAGGCTGAGAACATTGATAAAAACAGAGAATTTTTGATCAAGATCTATAGTAGGAGAGTGAACCTTCAAAGGCAGAACATCAGCAGGCTTGGGAACTAGATTCAGAACTCAAAGTCACTTTTTTTTTTCCGGTGGTTTCTTCACTCCTTTGGGTTATGATTTTTGGTTTGGGGTCGCATAGACTGTTTTTGGTCATGTGGACGTTATTAAAATATCTATCTATCTATCCAATGTATGCGCATTACTTGACAGTCCAAGACTCCAAAGGGTAATCTTGATGTCTGCATGCTTCACTTGAAGAAAGGCCATTGGCAGGGGAAGCAGGATCAAAGCAGATAAGGTTGATGCAGCGGGTCGACAACGGACGGTTTGTTATTAGGATTTAGGTTTTAACTAGTTTTGTTTTGTTTTAATTTTTGTTTTATTTTACGTTTTCATTTTTAATTTTGAATTTAGCTTTATTTTATTTTATGTTTTGTTCTTTATTTTGTTTATATTTATAATTTTGCTCTAATTTTATAATTTATTTTTATGACTTTTTAATTTTTTAATTATATATTTTAATTTTTTTATAATTATATTTTTATGTTTTTTTTACGTTTTGAATTTAATTTTTTATAATTATGTTTTTATTTTTTTTATTTTTTAATTATGTTTATATTTTTATTATTATTAAAAAAAATTATAATTATATTTTTATTTTTTATATAATTTTTATAATTATGTTTTAATTTTTTTTATATTTCAAATTTAATGTTGATTTTTTTTTATTTTTATCCGAACTTGAACTCGAACTGAATTTTATCCTCGTCGAACTTGAATTCGAACTCAAACCTTGTGACTTAGCTTAACATCAGTAGGATGTACTTTGCAAAAATGCAACTTGAGCCTACTTTTCATTCATTTAATTTCTTATCTAGGTAAAGTTCACATCCTTGTACTCAACAACTGCTTGACAATATAAACTTTAAGCATCTTCTCAGTTTATGCAAAATCCAGAATTATCTAAATTTTGTCAAAATCAGCTTATGCCATTTTTCTGACTCAAGTAAACTTGAGGAGTTTGGTTGTTTTATGAGTAATGTATGTGCTTTGTAGATGATGGATCTTCCCTACGTGTGGCATGTGGCATTTCTGACCATCTACCACAAACTTTGGAAATACAAGAATAGTTTCTAATGCTATCAATGCTTTTGTTAGCGTTTTATCTGTCCTCACATTGCCACGGTTGACTCATGCTTTATTGTTTTACTGTGGTTATTTTATGGTGATCAAGGTGAAGTACTCTTACCTTGTAAAGAGAATGGGTGTCTTGGCGTAAAATTTGATAAGCTGATTGAAGGGAAAATTGAATTCAGTGGTCTTTGTAAAGATCATATAAGCAAATGACCTTTAGAAAGCTCTGTTAGAGAGGATAATTGATGCAGGAGCATCCTCGATTTTTTTGGGATAAGAATGAGTTGAGAGTTGTGAATGAGAGGATAAAATGTGCAGTGAGGATGAAGTGTGTGCTAGAGGATAAAGTGTCAGTTTATATATAGCAATAAGAATAAAATAATGGATAAGTATATAGCTTACTTGCACGGTTGCACCTTCCAGTAATTTAAAAATATATATCAGCTCATTTGAACAGACCATTGGGGCTTATGAGTTGGGAAATCTTCTGTATTGTATTGGAAAGAAACCTCCAGTTCTTTTGCAGTAAAATCTGAGAGTTCTGTTCTGAATTTCTGCAGTAGAGGGAAGTGGTCTATGAAACCTGAAATCATTCTTACAGTGTATGTGCTTCTCTGTTTTCATTTTAATGAAAGGCATAATTTGTTTTGAATGGAAACTTGGTAGGGATCTTCTCTCTTCCATTTGTTTGTTTTGCTTTTCTTGCTGAAGGCTTTGCTTGTGCACCATGATAGGCCAAGCAGTTGGCAGTTACATAGGCGACCCCCAGCAGTGCCACCACCTATCCATTTAATTTTTCAGGTATTTTAAGTTCTATTGGTATATCAATGAAGTTCAATTATGCAGTTAGCCTTCCCGATTTAAAAAAAATTCCTAAATTTGTTCTCCAGGTTTTGACAAGGGAGAGTAAGAATGGTCCTATGATACTTCTCATGAAAAACGCTGAGAAGTTGATCATAAACAATCTAGATATGTATGGTGTCTTAAAGAGCAAGCTAACTAATTTGGCTGCAGGCATTGTCATTATATGTTCACACACAGAAGATGGTGATGATACTATGGAAATGGTAATATACTTGCTGCATATTTTGTGTCTTACTGTGAATGTTATTTGAATGTTTTACATATACTACCACGAATTCCGTTTCTTAGCCTATTTTTGAATGTGTTAGGCTGTACTGAAGTTTTTTATTTTAAAAAATTCGCTGAGTTGTGAGTAGTTTCTATTTGTAGTTCACATTCTGGACGTTTTTTATTAAATAATTTTGGATACTCTCAAACTGGCCAACTTGGCATTGATTTACCAGTAAGTTTATATGGATTATTTAGATACACCGTTGATGGAGCATCTAGTTGCATTAACCATTACATCAAATCTGATAGGTTTCATTTAAGTTTTACTCACAAGTGAATCAATACAGACTAGGATTTTGATAAAAGACTCTTTGTAAGGAATGCTAACTGAAGTACTTTGTGGAGCTGTGGGTGCTTTTCAGTTGATAGTGATGACCTATGAGTCTTTTGTTAACTAAGCTTGAAGACTATCATTTTCATCAGCATGAATTTGATTTGTTTCTCTAGATATCGAACTCATAAATGTTTGAAGAAAAACACATCTATTTTCATAAATGTAGTAGCAACTATACAACAGATTATAACATTAGTTTTTTTCTTTATTCCCCTGAAGATGGATCCAGTAGTGAGATCCAAAACGATGGAAAATAACATTTTGACACAGTTGATTCCAGATGAATATTATTCATTTTTGTTATGTGAAAAAATCAAAATTAAGACTAAGATTATAGCAAGTCAAGCATAGGATAGACCTAAGTTAATGAATATGCTTTGAGAAGTGCTGATCTGCCCAAACATAGTGAGTCCTTCCAAGGCAGTACAATTGTTTCTGCTTTCTATTGCTGTGAATTATATGGTTTTAGTTGGAAGTTAGTACATCCATAGTATTAAAAAACGCGGGTACCTGCCAGGTACCTGCAGTATTTCGTTTCTCCACAGCCCCCTAGGTAGACGCTCGGTAAAACGCAGGTCGGTTATTAGGGCAAAACCCGCAGGTTTCGTGGGCCGGTTACCTGCCGAAAACTGCAGGTTTTGACTTGCTAACCGGTCAAAAACCAGGTACCCATAAAAAATCGTGAAAACCTAAAGCGATTCATTTTAACTTGTTTTTTCTTCATTTTGTCACCGTCCGTCGTGTTTACCCTCTTCGCCGTCGAGACTCGAGACTGAAATGAAACCCGAGGAATTATACAATCAAGCCGTGGTAATTGGTAAGTTCTATTCATTTTTATAAATTCTTGCAAAGCCAAAAACGATACATAGTCCACTGCCCAGACTCTAGTATACCTGTAACCCTGCATCTAGTCGTCTACCCTGTGGGCTGTGCGATCGACGACCATGTAAAAATTAAAAACATTAGTCTTTTGTCTTCCTGTGTTAGATTGAGACATATATGATACAGAGTCCAGATAATGTTGAGTTTTAACAGAGAATATATTAAATTTTAATAGATATTAAATAGAAAAAAACAATAATAAAACATTGTTTTTTTAATAGTTATAAACTTATATATATTAAAAATTTAAATCTGAGATATATATTATAGAATCGTTGATTATAAATGTCTATGACTGTCACTGTCACTGTCTGCGACAAACTGCAAGCAACAAAACAATTATAAATATTAAAAATCAGTTAGAAACTTAGAAATTAGAATCATAGTAAAAGTAAATAATAAAATAGAAACTTATCACATTTTAATATTTTATCTGATTATTATATATTTTTTAATATTTATTATTGTTTTCTTATAATTTATCTCTTATTTTGCTAGGTTTGAGCTCCAACTTCGAAACACTGTTTGAAATTGCATGTTGACATATTGACAATGGCATCCGGTTCTCGTGGCAGTAACCGGTCTACCTCTAAGAACTCTGATGACCCAGCGTAGAAACATTGTGTTGAAGGCCCAGAGCTCAACTCCGTGATATGCATTTATTGCGAGTTTAATATGAGTGCAGGGGTGAATCACCTCAAGTACCACATAGCACGGATTTTAGGGAATGATGTGCAGATATGTGACAAAGTGCTACCTGAGGCTCAAATGGAGATGGTTGCTGTTTTGGGAGCGTTTGAGAAGAAAAAAGGACTACTGATGCAGTTGCAGCGATATCAAATAGGGGGCAACAAGCGTTGAATCTGATGAGTTAGCAGCCTCTAGGTCTTCTATTGCCCCAAGGGCGATTCAAGGACGAACCTCACCTAGTGGAGGTAGTGCAAGTTCACATTTACATAGTTTTTTGTTCTTCGAAATACCCTTGGGGCACAACCTTCACTCGAAGGTACAACTTGGAATAAGAAATTGCATAATAAAGCAAGGGTGGCAGTGGCAAAAATTTGGTGCTATAACATTCCATTCAATGTGACGAGAAGCCCATACTAGGAGAATCTGGTAACTAATTTGACCGTTGCTAGGAAAGGGTTCAAAGCCCCTACTCTTTATGACTTGAGAGGTCCAGTATTACAGGATGCTGTGAAAGATACAAAGTTCATTGTAGATGAGCAAAGAAGAGTATGGCACAAGAAGGGTTGCAACATTTTGTCTGATGGGTGGACAAATGGAAGGAACTGCATCTTGATTAATTTTTTAGTGGCTTCAAGTGGACAGATAGTGTTCCTGAAGTTTATTGATGCCTCTGACAAAGTGATATGTTGGATGACATAGTCATAGAGGTGGGTGTGGAGAACGTCATCCAAGTTGTGATCGATAATGCAACATATGTAGGAGCGGGGAGACTTCTTGAGGAGAGACACCCATCACTTTTTTGGAGGCCATGCTCAGCCCATTGCATTGGTCGCCTGTTTGAGGACATAAGAAAAATGTCATTGGTGAAAAATGTGGTCGAAGAGGCGAGAGATATCACAAAGTACATCTACAATCATCCTTGGGTGCTGAGTTTGATGAAAGAACACATTAATGGAAAAGAGCTAGTGCGATCAGGAGTCACGAGATTTGCTATGCATTTCATCACATTGCAGAGCATTGCAACCTCCCTAACATCTCTTAGGCAGATGTTTGTGAGCACACGGTGGATGGAGTCCCCATATAGTAAGAAGGCCGAAAGAGAAAAGGTCAAGAAGATTATTTTTTGTGATGCCTTTGAAAAGACCATGGATGAGGTCATAGAGGTAACTTTAGAATTGACTTTTTTTAGTTATGATTTATTTCTTTTTAAATAAACAACTCTAATTATTCTTAATTTAAATTTTAAAATTATACGTTATTTGCTTTTAGGTGTCAGAGCCTCTGGTTAGAGTTCTCCGTTTGGTGGATGGAGAAAATAATCCGATGGGGTATTTGTATGAGGCCATGGACAGGGCTAAAGAGAGCATAGCAAATTTTTATGGGCAAAATAAAAAAAATATGAGCCCATTTGGTGCCTGATTGATCGTAGATGAAACAAGCAACGACATTTACATATACATGCAGTAGCTCCATCGACATATACATGCAACAACCTATTATTTGAACCCTAAGTTTTTCTTTGTGGATTCATTTAGGGTTGATGGGAAGGTCATGGATGGCCTCAATACTTGCATAGAGAGGTTGGTGGTTGACGAAGCCACTAGAGACATAATTGTGGATGAGTTGCAGATTTACAAGAGTGTAGAAGGGAGGCTCTTTTCTTTACCTCTATGCATTCGAAGGAGAACAACCCATCAACCAGGTAAAAAAACAAATTCAAATTTAGTCGTTTATGCTTGTCATTGTATCATTGACTGACAAAGTTATAAATCTCTCTTTGCAGATTTGTGATGGGAAGATTACAGTGCAAGGACATCAAATCTTCAAAAATTAGCCATTTGCATGTTGTCCCAGCCATGTAGTTCTTCTGGGTGTGAAAGAAATTAGAGCATGTTTGAGGGCATTCACACAAAGAAACGCAATACGCTGACAACACAACGCCTCAATGACCTTGTGCATGTGCGGTACAATCTTCGCCTTCATGCGAAACAGGTGGAAGGGATGGATAGTCACGGGGCTATTGAGTTGGATGATATTGATCCATACTTAGATTGGATCGTTGAGTCTAATGATGTGCCCTAGGAGCCCATGTTTACTGAGGAGGAGGTCAAAGATTTAGAGAGGGAAGCAGAAGAAGCTATGGCGGCAGGGGAAGTAGAGGCATATGAAGGGGTTGGCGAGGATTTGGAGTTGGATGATGTTCCAATGAAGCAGTCTTTACCTTCCACTTCTATGGGGCAGCAGGGGAGTTGGAGATAACAACTTTCATGAGCCATTTTAGTCTTCTATTTGTTTAAAATAGAGCATTTGACATTTACATTGTACTCTTTTTTGATTAAAAACTAATATAAAGCATGTTTATGACTCTGAGTTATGTGTTCTCTGAATCTCTACAATCATTTCTCTAAATTCATTTTATTTTTTTTATGTATTTCTCTATATTTTATGAAGTTTTATATATTTTTGCTTGTCGAGTAACTACGGTTCCCCTTTTTTTCTACTATGAGTACATCATTAAAAATTCAGCTTCTATCGTATCTTCCTTTTTCAGTCCTAAGAGTCCGCTATTTTTTATAAGCTAGGGCAGTTAGTTTTTATGAGGCTTACACACAAAATAAAAATGGGATATAAGGTTCATTTGTCCTACAGGTCCCATTTTTTTACACTAATTTCTCCTCACAATTTTGAAGTTTTTGTATTTTCATTATTGTTGAAGGTGTATTTATCTATTGATTGGAAACATGGTGCTTGACATGTCTTGGTTGTGGCATGCAACTTTTGTAGCTTACTTTTGTTTGGTTCTTGCACATTCCCAGTCTGATGGTAAAGCTTGATTGTAATTAGCTAAGTTACCGGCTCGTTTTTGGTTCTGGTGTGGGTTCGCAGTTCATCAGTATGGCGATTTTTTTTCCTTGGGTTCGTCCGTACAAAAAAATATAATTTTTTTTTTTTATATAGAAATACTACCCTGATACATAAGAAATTAGTGCCATTGTCATTAACCACATGGTATGCATCTTGATAAGTTGATAACCATTAAACAAAAATGATAAATAATAAATATTAAAATATAAAATATCCATAATTATCCAGTGGCTGTAATTAATAACATCAAACGTTAAAATTCAATTTTCATAGTCAGATTGCCCTTCATCGAGAGCATCAACATCAACATCAACATCAACATCAACATCAACATCAACATCAACATGATGTTGTGGTTCATTACAAGTAGAACCACACAGACTATCTACACTGCCACTCCCGCTAGCTATGTGTTGTTGAAGCCGAAGGACTGCCAATGTCATCTAATGAGAAGCGGGAAATGGAAGCATCCAAGTCAACTGTGGGTTTAGGAAGGTCTTTTTTTAATTAAGTTGCATTGGTTTTGGCAAAAAAGTGATTTTTTTTTTAAAAGACATTTTTTACTGTTCATTCTCACAACAGACTGCAGGTGTGTTGCCCCAACACACCCAGGTGCCCAGGGACGAACTTTGGGCGTTGGGGCAATGCACCGAACCCCAAACCAGAACTTGGTTCGCACCCAGGTGCCCAATGCTGGCGAAAATCCACAAACTGATAACGTTGGTAATTAGTGAGGAAAAATTAGGACTTACCTTATTGATCTTCTATTAATATATCTATTTCAATCCACAATTATTTGAATTAGGAGCAACGTCCATAAATTAAAAATTTCAATGTTTGTGAATTTGAACATTAATTTCATTGTAATATCCTTGGATAGTCACTTATTTTTCAATGGAGAGGATCTTTTAAAATTGAATCTTTACATATGGCACCAAATCATACATTACGATAAATCATGGTGGCATTAAGCAACATGCTGTCAAAGGAGACGGCGATAACGAAGCCTCACAAAGGTTTAAGTTTCCAGGTTGGTCAAGAAACCAATATGTTGTGCCCAATAAAATGAAAAATCTTTCCTAGGGCTGCAAACAATCAGTACTTTCCCTGAGTAAAAAACTTAAATACAAGCATGCTTGTAGTAGTCACTTTTTGTGATTTTGACAGCAAGGTTCAATTCTTTGGAGAGTTCTGCGTATGTATTCAATTAAGTAATTACTGCTTAGAACTGCTGCATTCAGCAATATTTCAACCTAGGATGCTGTCAATACAACTGCATGTTGACAAATCTGCTATTATTGGAATCGACTCACATTAGAAGGGTTTTTGGCATGGCATGTCGATGTGTAACTCACTTGTGCTTCATGTTTTTGCCTGTGATTAAACTTGTTGACCATATCATGGCTAATGTTTGAGAAAGTTTAAAAAGTGGTATATATCATCTATGAACATATTGATGTTCGAGGAAGCTGACCTGTTTTTTTATGGTGACCATTCCTTTTTCTGAATGAATGTCCCACTGAAAATCTAATGCACCTTGGAACAAAAGAGATTATCTCAACGAAAGGGTAAAGAAGGTAAAGACCTACTTGTGATTTCCTCGATATAAAAATTGGCCCCTTTGGTAAAACTATCATCTAAAGGGATTAGCAATGTTTGGACCAGTTTTCTGTGTTGCATAGTTTAATGTCATTAATGAAACTGATGCTTGATACTACATACTTTCTACTATTTGCCAGGATCTTTGTAAGTTCCATCCGTTATTACCTATTTGGGAACCATAAAATACATATAGGTGTAGTCCAAAACTATTTTTAATTAAGACAATTAATTGACAAGACTCTTTTCATTACTCAGATCTCATTTTTATACAGAAGTTATGTCATCATTATGAGAATGTTATAGAGTTATACTCCCAACTCTTTTTATTGAGATGTACTAGTAAGAAACATAGTAGTATTTTCCTTCTTTTTTTGAATCTAGAGGGAAAGAGAATAAAGAGAATTAAAAAAAAGACCCTATTTGCTTCAATTGTGAGCACAAATCATCTTTCACCCTTGAAAAGCTTAATGTTCCCCAAGAAGCATGATGTATTTGGCTAGAATTGTTTCTTTTTGCCTACCAATTGCTGCAGAATTATTTAGAATCTGATTAAGCACCCATTATTGTTTTAACTTGCTATGGGAGAAGTCATTATTTGTTTGGAATGTTTCAGGACAACTTTGGGAGGCTACAACAAACCTATGATCCTTCAGGGCTTCTTTATGATCTCTTTCCAAACAAAGTCAACGTCCAAATACCTCAGGTGCTTTGTGTTCAAATATTTTTTAAGCCCATTACTTCATTTTCTCATAAATTTATTATTAAAAAACATTTATAAGTGCAGGATGAAGCCCTTTTTGCTGACTGGAAACAAATGTTAGCACGGGATGTTGAAAGGTCCAAAGTGAAGGAAAATCAACAACCCATAGAAACTGTGAGTTGTGTTCCCTTTTGCAAATGTTATAAGGCCTGCAAGGTTGAGGTTTCCATTAGTTTACGAGAAAATGCTTGTTAACAGTTATGTGGATTAAGAGACAAAAACTGCTCCCTTATAAGTTTGTAACTTTTTTCTTTTAACATGATTTGCAATCGTATTCATAATCATTGTTGTCATTTATAGGGTAATGGGTTTGACATTTGTTTGTTTTCTTTTGTAGGTACTTTCTCGTAATAATCTGGAGTGTGATGAATTTGACACAACTTGTATAAAGGATCAAGTTCTTACAGACGAATGTGAGTTCAAGATGTATCTGTTCCCGTTGTATTTTTCATGTATGACAAGATTGGATCTTCGACATTTCATAAGAGATTCATACCAAGCACACAAATATTATACTCCAAAAGTACAAGGTTTTACCTGTTGTATGCACGACATTCTCCATGCAATATATGTGCAGCAATTTGTAATATGGTCTCACTTAGTTTACTAATCAGTAGATAGTAAAGGAATGCACCATGGGGTGTATATTTTTGTTTTGTGATTTACGCTTTGCAAGATATTGTTTTTATCTATCCTTGTTTGAGAATTGTAATGGTTGAAACTTGATCATTTGCTTACTTATATGTTCTTTGCTTGTATGCATGCTGTGGTTGCTAAGATGTGCAATTCCTATCTGTGATTCAGGTGCAGAGAAAATTGTTGGATGGGCTTTGAGCCATCATCTTATGAACGACTTTGATACCCCTACTAGAGATGGAAAACTAGTTATCTCTAGTGAAAGGTAACTATGTTGTATTTCTCTTATTTAAGTTTTTTCAGAAGGGTAGGGGTAAGCGATTTTCAGTATGCCAATGTTAAGAATGCTTTATAATATCTATTTGAGGATTTTGATATAATCTCTTGTTATGTTAGTGTTCATCATGCGTTGAAGAAATTTCTACATCTTGAAAATGAATCACAGAGATCTAAAAAGTCACTGAAGGTAAAGTTTAAAATTTTAGGATATTGCAATGCTGCTATTACAAAACTATGATATTTTTGATGATTAAGTAGTTCTTAGTACAATGTGTTTTTTTAGGATGTTATTCTGAACTGTTTTGAGGAGAGGCTCATGGCAAACATGATTCCACCTAGTGAAATCGGAATAAGATTTGAGGACATTGGCGCTTTGGAAAAGGTGAAAGATATGCTAAAGGAGACGGTGATGCTTCCCTTACAAAGGCCTGAGCTATTTTGTAAAGGACAGCTAACAAAGGTCAGATTCATTTCTCTTTCTACCAATTAAGGAATTATGATTAACTAATTGCCAGGGTGCAAAATAAGAAGTAAGGAATTTTAAAAAATTTCCCATGAAATACCATAGTTTAAACAAAAAATTACAAATCTCGTAAGTTTTTAAGAGTGGAAGAATTATAAAAAGTGGTTTTATTTTTCTGATAGGGTGTTGCTTTTATTTTTAGAATCTAGGAAAAAAAATGAACTGAAGTCCACTAGGAAATTTGACTGAAAGTGCTTTCTGTTATAGGCTTTAGCATATTGAAAATAATTGATTTCATATTTCATTGCAGCTGTGCAAAGGTATCCTACTCTTTGGTCCTCCTGGAACTGGGAAAACAATACTTGCAAAATCCATTGCAACAGAAGCTGGTGCAAATTTAATAAACATTTCAATGTCAGACATTACATCCATGGTATACTGTCAATATGATCAGTAACTGTTGGATTTGATTTTCTATGCTCTAATTTTTTGGATGGGTGCTTGAAATGCATTTTTCTTCGTCTTTGCAGAAGTTTGGGGAAAGTGAGAAGTACTTTAAAGCTGTCTTCTCATTGGCAAGTAAACTTTCTCCAAGTGTGATATTTATTGATGAGGTGATTTATTATCTCCAATAATATCACAATTTTTCTTTGCCTACAATTTTGTTCAAGTTGTTTGGTCTACATTTGGAGTTCTTATTATTGGCTTCTCTTGGCAGGTTGATTATATGTTGGGTAGAAGAGATAATCCTGGAGAGCATGTAGTCACACGCAATATAAAGAATGAGTTTATGTTAAACTGGGATGGATTGTGCACAAAAGATAGAGAGAGAGTCTTAGTTCTTGCTGCCACTAATAGACCATTTGATCTTGATGAAGCTGTCATTCGTAGGTTTCCTCTAAGGTATGCATTTCATATTCTTTGACCTGCTTAGGCCACTAAGAATTCTTTAAATAAATTTTTTTGCTGTGCAACTGAGTTCGCTGCTCTGTTACTTTTGCAGGTTAATGATGAACTTTCCAGATGCACCTAATAGAGCAAAAATATTGAAGGCGATACTCGCAAAAGAGGAATTGGCAAAAGATGTGGATTTGGATGCAATTGCAAGTATAACAGACGGATATTCTGGGTGTGACCTGAAGGTAGTTATGTTTTTGTTTGTGTTTTTTGAAAATTATATTGAGTATGTTTCAGGGTTGGTTGAAATTCTAATACATATGCTTTTGAGATGCAGAACTTGTGTGTAATAGCTGCATGATGCCCCATTCGTGAAATTTTGGAAATAGAAAATAAGGTGTTTTCTCTTTTCCTTTTTTTCCCAAATCTGTACTCAAAATATTTTAGAGGGGCCTAGAGATCTTACTTGCTCAGTTTTTAGAATGAAAGGTGAAACGTTTTTCCAAAGATGCATAGCCACTTTAGGGGTTGAATATCAGAAGTTGGATTCAAGTTGGATCACATCAATATGGTTATAAAAAGCAATATTTAGTGATTTCATTGCGATTACTGCAGGTCATCTTATTTTTGAAATTTATATTTCTCATGGTATAAAAAGGAAACTGTAGAAGTCTTGAAGATTTCAATATTTGGTCACAAAACCTTCTTTGAAGACAATTATCATATAAAATGTTGATATTCCTTAATAACAATAGAGATAATTATTAGTCAAGGTGCTTGCCATATTTAGATTTTGATTAGAGTTCATTTCTTAAACCACAAAGAGCTCAGAAAAAAGCACCAAAGTATTGCAGAAGAAGTGGGTAGGAAAGTATGTTGTAAAATGTTTGGCTTGGTTTATGTGCAGATACCCACAGGATGAGTGGGATGCCCTAAAATCAGGCATCCTTATGCAAATACGAAGCTTGTGACTAGATTTATATTTTCATGTCTCTCTTTTGGTTCATTGATAATTGAAAACCAGAATGTTAAACAAATTTTGAAGTACTTATATTTTAAGGATGTCTCAGAGTACCTCTACTACCTTGAGAAGGAGAGGACACTACATTATTGCAGTCTTTATAAAGTCATTGCTGGGAAGACATTTAAAATTGTTTGTATCCTTTGTAATGTCCCCTTTTTCAAACTAAGCTAAACAGGAAACTCCTAAGTCTATTTAATTCCCCGTAGACTTAAAGAAGGGCAAATTCAAGGGAACTAAATTAGTAATAATTCTTTAAGTGTTCCCAAGGGTACCTTTAAGTCATAACTTAAAAGGGGGACATTTAAAGGGTATTATTAATTAAAGAGGGCCAAAGGAGTACTAATTATAAGCCCAAGTGGAAAATTGAAATTAAAAGTAACTATTAATTACTTTTTGGAGCAAAGTGGAAATAATTAAAAAGTAATTTTAAATTGTTTTTAGGGTTGTAAGTGGAAAATTAATTATAAGGATGAAAAAGAAGAAAAGTACATCCATTATTACATTTCAATTTTCAGAATTATTTGGAGAGCTTGTGCTACTTCCATATTTTTTACAAGGACGAAAACCTTTGCATGGAAAAGGTTTGAGGATGAAAACCCTCATACCCAGATGGTGATTCCACACGGGAAATTACAACTGCACTTTCAGAGATATCAAAATCAGCATCTAGGGCTTCTTCTACAGTGAAGCAGGGAGCAACAAATTGCCATCTCGATAGGACCCATTTGCAACAATCAATAGGCAAGCTCAGGGAGGCTTAAAAAAAAAAAAAAGTATAGTTCTATACAACGACTATTTTGGCCTCCCTAGCAGGGCCTACCAGTTTCGACAGTATTCTGTACAACGATACTTGTTGTACCTGCCTAGCTAGACCATCTGCAAGATTTCAGGTTAGTGTTTGATAAAAATCAAAGATAAATGTTAAATATCTTTATTTTTGTTGTGGTACCATTCTGGTGATTGAATGACATTCATTCATCTCCATTTATGAGCTTGTACTGTGTTCCAGCTGTTAATCTATTTTATTCCAGATTTGGGTAGGATTGGAAAAAAAAATAGTATTTATATTTTGTTTGCTAAGGGTTATTTCAATGGTATTAGAGACCTGATTCTGCTAGCTTAAGTGGGAAAAATTGAATCTTGATCACACATGCAAGAGAAACAGAAAGAGTTGAAGTATTATCAGAAGAGGAAGGGTCAAACACTTGAGAAGGACAATAGTAATAAAATGGGTGAGAAAGAGGAGCCCCTACAGATGAGATGAGTTACCTACATGAAATTATTGGTTGTGGGCAAAAGGACATGGAAAGGACAATACGGATGACCCTCTAGGAACCCATGGCAGGTATAACACAGGTTATATGACAAATCAACGTCGATAAAGGGAAGGAAAAATTAGAAGATGCAAGCACTTCCAATGATGCTAGGGTTTTAGTAACCCCACCTCCAAGAACCTTTTGTGCTAAAATTCATACAAAGGGAGAAAGAACCACCTAATGAAAAAGAACTTGTATAGAGGCATCCAGGTAATGATTATGCATCCCTACATGCAAGGTATGAAGAGCTCAGTTATGAAGTGAAACAAGCCCTCTCTTTCAGGGCATTTTGTGACTTGGAAAGGAAAAATAGTCCTAGGGGAGGTAGAGGCAATCAACAGGATCAACGGCGTAGAGATATTCAACAACGGTTGGGAAAAATCACTCTTCCTACTTTTGATTGATCAAACAAATCTATAGCAAGGCCCTGGTTGCAAAAATTGGATACATACTTCTCATTAAATCCTATGCTTGAGGATGAGGCAATTAAGTTTGCCACACTCCACTTGGAGGGAGTGGCACATGAATGGTGGTACCATGGCATGGTCACCCAAAGGCAGACTTCTATTACCACCATAGAAGAATTCAACCAAAAGATAACTGAAAGGTTTGATAGGGAGGACTCTGAGATACATTTCAGAGAGTTAGCTCAACTCAAACAAGAAGGTAATGTGGCCAACTATATTGCGGATTTTCAGAGATTCGCAATAATGGTACCATATGTGACAGAGAGAAGGTTGATAGTCTTGTTTGTTGAGGGATTGACTGATCCTCTTAAGGGTTTAGTGAAAGCCTTTGACCCTCTATCATTTCAAGAGGCAATCAAGAGAGCATTAAATTTCGAATCTTCAGCACCTAAGGGTAAATTTATGCCCTATGGACAATTGAGACCAGCACCCTTTGGGCAGCCAAGGACATACTTCTGTTTTGGGCAGCAAAATAAGCAAGGGCAGCAAGGTAATTTTCAGCCCAAAGCATTGCCAAGTTTCAGTGAAGAGGTGGAAACAAGGAATGAGCTAAGGAGAAAAAAGTTATGCTTCTCATGCAAGGATCTGTGGGAAACAGGACATAGATGTCTCCCTAAAGGACAAGTGCACTATATAGAGGTATTTTTGATGAAGAGGTAGAGGAAACAAAATTTGAAGTAGGGGTGGAGCAAGAACCAGACGCTGAGATTGAAGTCAAAAAAAAGGCTATAGATGGTACCTTCACTACTCTTTCAGGAGCACCTAGATAACATCCTTTCAAGGTACGTGGAGTGCTTAAAGGACATAAGGTGTTTTAGTTGATAGTGGGGCAACCCACAACTTCATTGGTGAAGAGCTAGTGGCCAAAAGAGGGCTGAAAACAGAAGATTTTCAAGGTTTTAATGTCACAGTTGATGGGTTTCAATTCCATTCACTAAGAGAGTCAAGAGCTTGGACATCACCTTTGGTAAGTACAATGTATGTGATGATTTTTATGTGGTGAATATAGGTGAAAAAAATTTGGTCTTGGGTGTGCAATGGTTACATTCCCTTGGGGAATTTATGCAAAACTATAAGACTATGGAACTGAAATTTGAAGTTGATGGGAAAGAGGTTATACTGCATGGTATGGCCAATGGGGCTCCAAGTACAATTTCAACAAAGAGCATGGAAAGATATCTTCGGAAAGGCCAAATAGCTTGGGCAGCCCATTGCTTGGTAAGCAATGCATCTCCACCTATGGACAAGAAGTCCTATCATCCAGACATCTAGGTAATTTTTGACAAGCATGCAAAAATTTTCAGTGATTTACCATGATTTGCTGTTCTAGACTTTTCTATTCCTTTTGTGCTGGATTGTGATGCATTAGGTGAAGGGATAGGAGCTGTTTTAATGCAAAATGATCACCCAATTGCTTTTGAGAGCCGGAAATTGAAAGATACAGAGCGTAGGCTCTCTATTTATGACAAGGAGATGTTGGCAATCGTGTATGCATTGGCAAAGTTTAGACAATATCTAGTTTGTGGCAGATTTGTGGTGAGGACGGATCACAATAGCTTGAAGTACTTCCTTAACCAAAAGGAATTGAATGATAGACAACAACAATGGGTAAGTAAACGTCAAGCATATGACTTTGATATAGAATATGTGAAAGACATAAATTATGTTGTAGCTGATGCTATATTTGAACTTTTTAATGATTGGAAGGTCGTAATAATCGCTGAATATGCAAAGAATGCTTTCACCAATGATGTTCTTGAAGGTAAGGTGCAAGATGATAGGTACAAGGTGATGGAAGACCTCATCCTATACAAAAATAGGATTTATTTAATGCCTGAATCTAAGGTTAAAAGCAAAGACTTGAGAGCTGTCCATGACACACCCATGGCTGTTCACCCAGGTTACAACAAGACTTGCAAGCAGGTAAGGGATGAATTCTTTTGGAAAGGGCTTAAAGGAGAAGTTCTCCAATATAGTAGAGTGTACAACTTGCCAACAAAATAAAGCAGAGCACGTATTTTCAGTTGATTTATTGTAGCCTTTGCCTATTTCAAGTCAAAAGTGGGAAAGTATCTCTATGGACTTCATTATAGGCCTTCCCAAATTCCAAGGTAAGAGTTGTATTTTTACTGTCATTGATAGATTCACGAAGTATGCTCATTTCTTTGCTGTCCCAGTTGAATACAAGGCAGCTCAAGTAGCTGATTTATTTTTTAAAGAGGTTTTTAGACTCCATGGGCTGCTTAAAAACATTGTGAGTGACAGGGACATCTATTGCCTTTGTTTGTTTGGCAAGAGCTATTTCACTAGACAGGTACATACTCCAAGCACAAGCTACCACCCTCAAACTGATGGACAATCAAAATTGTGAACAAATGGATAGAAGGTTATTTGAGAAATTATGTGACAAGACAACAATCAGCTTGGGTTAAATGGTTATACATGGGGGAGTATTGCTACAATACCACTTATTACATGTCTATCGGTGTGACTCCTTGCAAAGCTTTATATGAATATGATGTTTCATCTGCTAGAGATTTGGTACTACAGAACCAAGAAGTTTTAGAAATACTCAAGGAGAACCTCCTACATGCACAAAACCAGCAAAAGTTTTATGCAGATCAGCACCATGTAGAGAGAGTTTTTTTTGAGGTTGGTGACTTGGTTTACTTGAGGTTACAGTCCTACAAATGGTCTTCCCTTACATAGAGTGGAGTTGAAAAGCTCAAGCCACGTTTTTATGGGCCATACAGGTTTATACAGAAGATTGGAAAGGTTGCATATGAGCTCGAGTTGTTGGAGCAGTAAAATTCATAATGTGTTCCATGTGTCATGCCTCAAAAGGGCATTAGGACAACATATTACTCCTTCCATCGAGCTGCCTCCTTTGGATGATGAAGGCAAGCTTGTGTTGGTCCCTAAGGCTATTATCTGTTACAGGGAGAAGAAGTTGAGGAACAAAGTCATCACACAGTATCTGGTACCTTAGAAGGACCTCTCAGTAGAAGATACATGGAAAGGAGAAGAGATACTTGAGCACCCGAATTTGCAATTGCTTGAGGGCAAGCAATTCCGTGAAGGGCGGACTGTAATGTCCCCTTTTTCGAACTCAACTAAACAAGGAAGCCCTAAGTCTATTTAGATTTTTGTAGACTTAAAGAGGGACAAATTTAAGGGAAATAAATTAGTAATAATTTTTTAAGTGTTCCCAAGGGTACTTTTAAGTTGTAACTTAACATCTAAAGGGTATTATTAATTAAAAAGGGCCAAAGGAGTATTAATTAAAAACCAAGTGGAAAATTGAAATTAAAAGTAACTATTAATTATTTTTTGGAGCATAGTGGAAATTAAAATTAGAAAGTAATTCTAAATTGCTTTTAGGGTTGTAAGTGAAAAGTAATTATAAGAAGGATGAAAAAGAAGAAAAATACATCCATTATTACATTTCAATTTTCAGAATTCTTTAGAGAGCTTGTGCGACTTTCATATTTTCTACAAGGATGAAAACCCTTGGGTGGAAAAGGTTTGAGGACGAAAACCCTCATATCTAGAGGGTGATTCCACACGGGAAATCACAACTGTTTTCAGAGATATCAAAATCAGCATCTAGGGCTTCTTCTACAACGAATCAGACAGCAGCGAATTGCCATATCTATAGGACCCCTTTGCAGCAATCAGTAGGCAAGCCCAAGGAGGCAAAAAAAAAAGTACAGGTTCGTACGATGTCCATATGGCGTCTATTGTGGCCTCCCCAGCAGGGCGTACCAGTTCCAACGGTATTTTGTACTGCTGTACCTGCCCAGCTAGACCATCTACAGGATTTCAGGTTAGGGTTTGATAAGAATTAGAGATAAATGTTAAATATCTTTATTTTTGCTGTGGTACCATTCCGGTGATTGAATGACACTCATATTTGTCTCCATTTATGAGCTTGTACTGTGTTTCAGCTGTTAATATATTTTATTCCAGATTCGGGTAGGATTGGAAAATTTAAAAAAAAAATTCAGTATTCATATTTTGTTTGCTAAGGGTTATTTCATCTTTCAAGGAGAGTCCTGCTAGTTCCTAATCCTCATATATTTATTATCCCATTTCACTTGGTTATATGATCCTTTCCTCTATTTTAGGGTTCACATATGCAAATCCAATCTAGTTTTTGCTAGCCAAAGTCTTCTTGTTTTAAGCTGTTTAAAAGAACACATTGCCATTTATCTTTTAGCTCTTAATTTTATCCATCTTGATAGTTTTCAACATTCACTTTGCATTGATCTATTCCATCCATTAGGGCACTTCTTGCATTGAACAGACATTGCAAGTGTGCAAACTATTGAATAAGAAATTTAAATTACGTGTTGCAATCATTTTCCTGTAGTAAATAGTTTTACATGTTTATTTGTCATATTGTTTCATCTTTGTTTTTGACATAATGTTTTATTGCCTTTGAAATATTTCTTAGGAGAAAGCATTAGCTGTATCAGATGGAAAACCTATGCCATCTTTGAGAGGAAAAGCGGATATTCGTGCTATAAAAATGGACGACATGTGGTATGCTCATAAGCAGGTGGGTTTTTGAATTAGTTTATTATTTATTACTGAATAAACTGGGCATGTAAATGCAATTCATGCCATCATTGTTCAACATATAATCTATTACTCTCAGCTTATTGCAGGCATGTCTCAGTGCTTCTTCAGAGTCGGCCAATATGTCTGAGCTACTTAGATGGAATGAACTATATGGTGAAGGAGGATTGAGGCCAAAGCCGGCACTTGATTATTTTATGTAAACTGCTTATGGAACAGTTTTAATGCTGAATTGGACTCGGTTTAGTACAGAATTGATAAAGTTTCCATCTGCACCTTACTGTTTTTTTTTCAATTCTTGTTGGCGAGCATTCAAATTGAATTTTGGACATCTGGTTAGTGTGGTTCATTTGACTCAGAAAGTTGTACTGAGACAAAAGTAAATTTCAAAACTGCTATTTTCACTGAAATTGCTTTTTCACTAAAAAATTGCATTATTCTTTTTTTTTGTCCTTCTGAAAGTTATGTAAAGTAACTTTTAAAGTCCACGATATGCACATATGAGATCACCCCGTACACCCTATGGCCCTACCATACATATGTAGGGAAGCACCTTACTGTCTACCATCATACGGGGCCTACATTCCCTCCTCCCCTCAGTCATATTTGTTTGTCCTGATGGAAGGAATGATTTATTTTTCTTACATACCAAAAGTATGAGAGTATGTCTTTATTGGTACTTTCTACCAGGATCTCTGTTTTGCACACATATCATTCAATGGAAAAATAATCCTCATTATATTTTCACTTAATGTTAGTTGAACCATTCATTTTTTATATGGAAAGAGAGTGTTTATATATCCTAGAGTGTGGAGGTAGACAGATTTTTCATGTGGTCCTTATTAGTTTAGTCTAAATAGCCTTTTTAAGCAGGTTGATTATACTAATCTATTTTGGAGGTCATGATTTTCACTCTTCTTTTTACTTTCTATAGGAGCATTTTGTTTCTCAAAGTTACTTTAGGATTTTTAAACCTTAAAATTTTATTTACTACATAGACGATGTGATTATGTGCGGTTGTCACATCTTCATATCTACAAGTTAAATATGCTTAGTCTGAATTACTATCTGGAAATATTTTATGGATGAATGTTGTGTAATGCCCCAATTTGATTGTTAGCTCTTTACATTCTTGAGGTGGGTTATCTTTGAAGTTCCATAGGAGGGAGTTAAATTCTTACCGTTACCGCAAATTCTATCTTCTAAACTAACAGCTAAGCTTGAAAAGAACTCAAATATTCACTTATAGAAGATAATCATTGAATCCATTTTTTTATTATCAAAGTGTGCAATATTAGACTATACTAGACATTGTAGCAGCGAAATTCTAAATGTTGTAACACCTATGATGACACCCGTGTTTGTATAGTATTATTGTTTTTTGTTGTCCCCTACCGTTGTTCTCACATGGGACTGATGTGTGCTCTGAGTAGTGTTTATGTGATGGCATTGATATGTGTTTTCACTAGGGGACTCTATTCTTGCATTAGTTTTCATGCCTCTTTCCTTCCCTCATTAACTTGTCAGCGGCCAAAAGGGAGTTGTTGCAATGCAACCACGCCTTTTTTTGGACATATGCAATGTGGCTTTACTACCACATTGCGACTATCTTAAGAAAACCGTGATGCCATCATGGATTATTTCCTTTGGGTCTCGTAGCGGATTTGATGAGTTGATGTGTTTTCTAGATTTTAAACCCTCTTTTTTTGGAAGTGTGAAGCGCTGATGCATATCCTCTTTCCCTTTTGAGTGCCACATATAAACAAACCCCAAAAACTATTTTTCTTACCATGTCATGGTCTATTGCTCTCACTATTTACTATCACTTGAGATGTTTGCTATCATTGTGCACTTGAACTGTCTTATGACTACAATATCATCGTTATTGGATTACTCACAACGAACTCAATTAGTTGTTCCTTGCTATTGAGCTTGACTCTCAGTGACTACCTTGTTTTGCCTTGGGTTGATCTGCTCAACATTGGCGCTTTGGTTTGGTTGAGGAGGTTCTAGTGATCCTATGATTAGGGCATTGGCGCCTCCCAGTCTCATGTTGTCGCATGATCTTCAGATTCCAAGTAATGAGTGAGGTATTGTACATCCATTTGACATTATCTTGAGGTGCTCTAGTTTAGCATCAAGTTGCATCATTGATTGTGTGATGCATGCTAGATTGCATTAGGATTTCTTTTTTATGTATTGCATCCATTTGAATTTCATGTCAGAATTGAAAAAATTGAAAATTGCATTCTCTAACACATATATTTATGTTTTGGAATATATATATATATATATATAATTTTTGTATATATTAGTTGTTAGATCAGTGTTATTTTTTTAAATCTTGATGCTATGTTACATACTTTTACTTTCATTTTGTTTGCAAATAGCATTGGTAGACATGTATATATTGCATGCTTAGTTGGGACCTCATTTTACCAAAACCCTAGATTTCCAATCTCTCATTTTTTTTAATATATTAATCTTAACCTTAGGTTGATCCAATTATCCTTGGGGCCTCTCCATCATATGGGATTCCTTGTGTTAGCGAAAAACCTTGTTCGTATGTTGCTTGCTTGTCTACTCCACCTTCTTAGCATGGCCTCTTCACGGAGTTGTGATTTATTTTTTGGCACATCTCGTGGCATGCTAGTCTCGAATTCGGCTTAGTTTGCACCTTTTATGAGGTTTAATGTTGGTGGAAGTGTTTCACCTTTTAGTGTCAAACTTTCATTGCAAGTCCTTGTAGTTTGTAGGCCCGAGGGTAACTAAGGCGTCCCATGTCCTCCCCTAAGAGTAACTCTTACTTGGAACCTAGTTGCTTTCAAGCCTTGGTGGTCTGTCATATGGAGTTTGTGATCTAGGCTTTCTTGCAATATTTGAATTGGATCACTAACTCCTTTGACTTGGTTTCTCATAGGTTCTTATCTTTGTTCTTAGTGCCACAAAGCATTCACTTGCTTTTGTTGGCTTTGTTTGTTTTCCTCGTTTCATTTGTAGTGTATCCCTCATGCTTATTTCCTTGGCCTTTTCTATTATCCCCCTCATCCCTCAACGATGACACTAGCGTTTTGTTATATTTTGAGTCTTGTGAGCATCGAGTAGTCATTCTACAGTGGAAGTTGTACGTTGCTACCCACTTGGGTTGTCACTATAGTCTCCGTGTATCACCGCTCGATGGTGATCCATACTAATGGAGGTAGGAATGGAAATTTTGGATCTACGTTAGTGACTTGGATTATGGGTGACTCTTGGGTTGATAGAATCATGCCTACCAACGTCTACTTTCCCCGCAAGACAAACAATGACTAAAGTTCCATGCTATCATTGATGCATTGTTGGCAACTCTCGAACTTGAAGTCTCCTCTATGTAGTTATATTATATTTTTTATCTCCCACATTCTCCAATCTTAGAATGCCAAATTCAATGCTTTGTTCAATAGATTCCTTGGCCACTTTGGTCCCTAGCTTTGTCTGCATTGTAAATATTATATACACTAGGTTTTGGACTGGAAGGTAGAGTTAGAGCAAGGAACATGTACACATACCTAGAGCGACTACCACAATCTTCATTAGTCAATCGTCATAGGTAAGTACATGTATGTTTCTCCACCCTTCCCCATAGCCATGTAGATATGACTTTTTAGACACATTACAACTACATCATTAAAAAACTACTCTCGCCTTAGTGGAAAAACGTAACAACTACATCGTGACACCCATGTATGTATTGCTTCCTAGAATCGCCTAGAGTTGTTCCAACATAGGACCAATGTGGGCTATTAGTAGCACTTGCGTGATGACACGAGTCCTATATGCCATTAATATGTGTTGTCATTAAGGAACACCTCACCTGCATAGGGTTTCCCACTCTATTCCTTCCCCCATTGACCCATTTCATGATTAAAATGGATTTTTCACAGTGTCGAAGTGCTGTTTGTGAACATATTCCACAATGTGGCTTACTATGACATTCCATAATTCTTAAGAAAATCATGATGTTACCATAGATTCTTTCCCTTAGGTTTTGTGATGGGTCTAATGACAATTTATGCAATTTTTTGGATTTAAGACCCTCTTTTTGGGAAATGTAATGAGTTGATGCTTCCCCTCTTTCCATTTTTGAGTGCCCTATATAAACAAACTTTGAAAACCATTTCCCTTACCATGAAATGACCTACTACTCTCACTACTTACTATGACTTAATCTATTGTCTATCACTATGCATTTGAATTATCTCCATACTACATATCTCATTTGATAGTTAAACTTTACTATTGGTCTCGTCTCCGAGTCACTACCTTGCTTTGCCCTAGATCGCTCTACTCAACACATTAGTTTTGGTTCAGTTGAGGAGTTGCTAGTGATCTTAACATCATATCAACAACACCTCTTACACCTCCCCCCTCATGAGATCACATATCCTTTCCTAGGAAACAAGTTAATGGTACTATACATCCCTTTGAGGTTGTCGTGACGGACCCTACTTTGGAAGGGTACATTTACTTTATTGATATATTACATTATTGTGGGCTTTTGATACTTCATTTTTATGCTTATATTAAATTGTATTAAGATTTTTAGTGCTTGCCAAGGCATGGTACTATAGGTTTCACTTGAGCAATTTTATTTTTGAGTCTAGCCAATGAGAGCCATTGACAAGACATGACTTCAACAATTTCAAAAAAAAATTTACCACAAAATCAAGGAATATTCTCTTACATTAATTTATATTAATATAAGATTACAATAATAGTTAAATTTTTGTAAAGTATTCCGACATTAATTCATTTGAAAGAAGATTGATTTATAATTAATAAAAAATGATTCATTATATTAATATAATAATTTCAAAAATGATGTGTACATGTATTGATTAATATCCTTCTTATAAACAATTTCTAAAAAAATATTAATACTTTTAATTAATTCATAGTATTTTATAAATTATTTAAAATCACCTTACCATATTTGAAAAAAATTATATTTAAAAAATAAATGAACATCATTCTTCCTAACGTACTTTGCACCTTTAGTAATCATCCATATTTCAGAAGTATATATTTAATTAGTGCCCTTGTACCTTCTCCTCTACCCTTCAATTTTCAATAATATGAACAAATAACTTTCAATTCTATCCATACATATAGTCAAAGTATTGTACTCTTAATTTTAAGGGTATATGCCCCTATTGAATATCGTAAGGACAAATCTATGGGCACGAAATCTAATGTATTTGAAGCTTTATTTCTTTAAAATTGATTTATTTATAAACAATCATTTCTAATATAATTTATAATACAAAGACACTTGTAACACTAATAATAAATTAATTTCTATATTATAATAAAATATTATTACTATAGAATTAATAAATTGTAAAACAAAAACATGAACTAATCAAATATATTGTACACCTTTTAATTCTTTTTGTATAATAACAAATCTAAATGTTTTTAACATTATAATAGGTACTAGCTACTATGCAACCTTTGTTATTTTATGTAATTCACTCATTTGAATGCTCATATAATAATTGAAAAATATGAAAATTATATACCCCAACTACTATTTTTCAAAATTTTAAATTAATTATTAAGTTGTCACTACATGCTCTTATTTTCATTTATTCGTAATTAATATTTGTTGTATATATTATGTCTAATTGGAACTAATTATTTATGGAAACATAATTTTACTTCAAAATAATATTACAAAAATAAATATAATAAAAAAGTGGCAGGTTGATGGTCCCAGAGTTTAAGAGTATTCATTTCATGAATCACAAAATTCATACTAAAAAGTATTAAATATTAAAAAAAATTAATTGGTTGTCCAACTAAAATTAAAAGTTTATGCGTGCTTGCATAAATTTGCCACAAACCATTTTACGTTGATTATTTCATTTTACTACAGATATGGTACCATTGTATTCCTCTCCAAAAAAATCATCATTTTTATGAAATGTTAGCTCTATATGACTTCGTTTGACTATCCAAAATGTATTTAAAAAAAAATCAGTCAATCATTTCTGAAAACTGTGAATTACAAGAAAAGATTGAGAAGATTGTTTCCGCCATTATGAATTTTTACATGGAGATGATTTTATTGCAAAGTTTTCACCGTTATTTTCCTTTTTCATTCCTCTACACTTACCCACAATGTTTTAGTTCGAATGACATCAAGCAACCTCCCAAATGTTGTTCGGAAAAGTGGTGGGTTTACATTTCTGGAAATTATGATTCACACTCATTTTCTTAAAATTTGGCTATAAATTGCCATGGATTACTATGGGTGAGATAATGAATTATGGTTACATGTTGATAGAATCCCTCAACTTTTTATAGTTTAATTCCTCAACTTTTTATAGTTTAAAATGCATTTGATCCTAGTTGTCGCACTAAAACCAATTGAGAAACAGGGAGTTGAATTCATAGGTCCTTTTTCATTCATCTACACTTACCCACAATGTTTTAGTTCGACTGATGTCAAGCAACCTCCCAAATGTTGTTCTAAAAAGTGGTGGGTTTACATTTCTGAAAATTGTGATTCACACTCATTTTCTTAAAATTTGGTTATAAATTGCCATTGATTACTATGGGTGAGATAATGAATGATGGTTACATGTTGATAGAATTCCTCAACTTTTTAAAGTTTAAAAAGCATTTGATCCTAGTTGTCGTGCTAAAACCAATTGAGAAATAAGGAGTTGAATTCATAGGTCAAATAAATCTTGTTTCCCATATAAGTGGCACATGCTACATTATATCTGTTACTAATTATCCTGCGAAGAGGGAAAAAGAAACCCCCACTAAGGGTTGTATAAAAATAATATTTACCAATTTTTTTGATGCAATTTTGTTCACTCTATAATTAGTTATGAATTACAATTAGTTCTAATTGGAAATATAAACTATTAAAATTTGATATATGAAGTTAAATAAGATAAAATACAATAAATACATAGATATACAAAATTTACAAAAGTTGTTAATTACTAAAAAATATAAATTAGGGCTAGGGTTAGAGAAATATACTTACAAATAGATTAATTCAGACTCTAAACACTTTTTGTGAGTTATAACTACTTTAAATAATCTACAAAAATAGATGCATCAAAAAATAAAGATCCATTATATACTAGGACAAGACCACAGAAGGTGGACAAGGTCAACACGTTGCTATCTACTATTGTGGCTTGGTCCAAGCAAACTATGCATTGGATTTGAAGATATGGGTTTGTTCGTCTCTGTCTATAGGTAAAATGTTTTTGTGTAGGTCTTGATTTGATGTGCAAAGGCTCTGTAAAATAAATGTCCCAATATTGCATAAGCACATAAAAAAGATCAAATATAAAAGAGGGAAAAAGTGGGGGAGGTGGGAATGGCCGAGCTATCCTCAGAAAACCCCTTGTTGACTGAGTGTTGCCTTAAGCTGATAGAGTTATCCCTTTATAAAAGATCATATGAATGCAACTAGCTATGTTTTGATTAGAATGCTTGAAAAATGATGCCCTTAATGTGTAATAAAACAATGTTAGACTTGGTCAAGGACTATGGTATTGTATCAAAATTTTAGTAATAGTCTTTATTTAGAAGATAAATGCTTTTGAAATCATAAAAGAGACTAGTGAGAACTAGTTAGTTTCAAGTGTAACCCTTGATGTCATTTTGTAGGAGAATATTTCAAATATTTCTCACAATCAACATATTGGTTTGTGTGAAAAATCTATTATAAGGCGTGTCATTTTGCAAAGATGACCGTTAGAGCACTGTGGATGAAGCCACACTATTGGACAAGGCCATAATGTGCCCTTGTCTACCTAGTGCACTCTTATTAAAAAGGAACAAAGGCTTTTGAAACCAAAGTGATATTGGAGTATATGATGAATAGAGATAAAATAAGGAGTTATAGGTGATATGCACAATAATTTTGAGACTTTGAAGGATTTATTATAGATTGTGGATTATCGGAATGGCAAATTGACTAGGCAAGGTAAAATTGCTAAGAAGAAGCATTTTCAAGTATTTATTGATTAAATTTCAGTGTCTAAATCCCCTCTTTATTATGGTGATGCATAAAATTAATATAGTAAAGGAAATGAGATACTTGAGTGTGTACACACACTTTGTCTTTGTCATGGAGATGTGCATGCCCCCTTGTTGATGAGGCATGTGGAGAAGTGTTGAACCTATGGTGAATTGAGAGTGATTAAGTCTCAATTTGAAGAATAAATGAACATTCTCGAGTTGGAAATATTATACACTCCAACCCTCATAGAGTACTATGTAATGTTTGAAGAGATGAGAATCAACAAAGTAGTTCGCTAAAGTGCAACCAAGATGTAGAGCATCAGTAAACTCAAATATGGCTCACTTGCTTAACTAAAAATAAGAAGTGGGACCCTATACATGGCTAGCTAAAATGAAACCAATTCATGGAGCATCATTAAGCTCAAATGTGATACAATTGTAAAAGATGAATCACACCATTGCAGATGAATCTAGATTCAAACTGTAAATTCTTGAAACTTTCAAACTTGAAAAAGTGATATCTAAAATTTGTGCAATAGTAGCTTGGACATGAATGCATATCATGCCCCCTATACTATATAGAGTGCTAATTTGATCTTTTGAAAATTATTTTGTATCTCATAACTGTCTTTACACAAGTGTATTTGTGTTCAAGTAGCTACAAGTGTGGAGTGCATAAGTCAGCTGAATGCCCCTAAAATTCTTAAAAGTTTGATTTGTGTATATTGTAAACTGTCAAATCTGAAATTTATTGCTTGTAAAAACTTGGAGATAAGCCCATTATGATGCCTTTCTTTTGAGATGAGAGAAATTTCTTGAAAATCACTTGTCTAAAAAAAAAAAGAGAGATCATTTGTGAAAGATGTAATCAGGTAATAAGATGCGAATATTTAAAATGTATTAAAATATAAAAGATGTAACGTTGAGGTGTATGAAATTTTTGGATGTTACATTGCATCATTGTAATTGAATATAACATTGAAGTAGTGTATGAATGATATAAAGAACTTGCGAGTCTTGTATATGTATTATAAACATATCATTGAATATATTAAACATTTGAAGCACATAAGTAGTATATTTATGATATAGATCATGGTATCATAGAAATATGTATTAGATACTTAGTAGTGCTTGATAGGCATCATGACACCATAGTAGCAAGTAAAAAATATGTAAGCAAAGTCACACAATTTCAAAGAAGGCATAAATTCCACATTCAAGGGATATGTAAGATGTCACATAGAGTTAGAAAATTTGCATAAATGTCATACATAAGCCCCAAAGGCTGAATACAAGGGACATGTGAATGTCACACAAACATAGAAAATCAAGGGCCACACACATAAGGTAGATGTTGCCCTACAAGCAAGAGGGTGTATGTTGAACATACACAAGGCCAAGGGCCACATACAGAAATAAACAAGATGAAGTATATTATGTAATGAAACAAGCATATGAAAAAAGCATAGAAAACTAAAATTCTCTTATTTTGATCATGTGTCTATGTACAATGTTTAAAAAAATAATATATTCATCACAATACATGTGAAGTATGAGTGAAAAGAGACTTATATTTTTGTTATAGCTCAATCATTGGAAAAGAGGCTCTAGATGAATAAAATTTGTAATAGTGTTTGTATAGAACAATGAGATGTCCCAAACCAAGCGAAAATGTTGGGTAAAAGGATATCCCAACATCAAACCCATGGAAAATCATTCCTTAAACTTGAGATCTGAATGATATTTGAGTATATTCTCTGCTCTGTGATGAAAAATTATAGAAAAAGTCCCTGTCACTGTGTTGCAGTTGAAATTAGAGATATAAAATGAACAAAGACATGATTGTAGCATAGGATAGGGCCACAATGTGTTATTTTATGACTAGTGTGGATTTGTCCTAATTGACTATATGTAATAGTTTTCTACTAGGACATCTTTTGTGTATGAATAGTTTCTATTTTTGTATAAATGTGTCATGTTGCACACTAAGATACCTTGTAAGAAGCATTATGTATTGGAAATGTAATAAAATATGCCATACACTATATATATATATATATATATATATATATATATATATATATATATATATATATATATATATATATATATGACATGAAAATATATAATTCAACAACATTGAAGTATGCCTACAAGTCCTATTTTTGTTTTTTTAGCATATATGAATGTTTTTGTGTGTGATATTTGGAAAGTAAAGCATGCATAAATGAAAATTGGCAAATATTCCTATAGGAAATAATGATGCAGATGCATAATATCCATGGGATTTTTAACATGCTTTCCTTCAAGTGTAGTTAGATGATAAACTCCAAATCCAATCTTTTTGGTGACTACACATGGTCCTACCTAGTTTGGATTAAATTTTCCTTTGTTTTCTTTATCAAAATTTGTATTCTTTTGATTTTATTTGAGTACAAGGTCATCGATTTGAAATTATCTATCATGAATTTTCTTGCCATATGCTCTTGTAATACATGTTTGATAATCTTTTAAATGTTTGAAAGCATATATGCATATTTTATCAAGCATTTCTAATTTGTGTAGGTGCTTTTTTTGATATTCATTATCTTTGATAATGTTCTTCAATGATACACATAAGGATGATATTTCTATTTTGAGAGGAAACACTAATTTTGTACCATAAACAAGAGAGTTTGGGTGTGAATGTTGTTGGTGTACAAACACTTGTATGATATTCTCAAAGAGTGTAAATAATCTGATTATGCCAATCAACCTTATGGTTCATAACTATTTTGCTTAAGATATTAACAATTGTTTTGTTAGTTACCTCGGCTTGTCCATTCCCTTGTGGGTAATAAGTAACAGATAAAGTATGTCAAATTTTAAACTTAGCATAAAATCTTTCATAATTTTATTTTTAAAATAGGAGCCTTCATACATGATGATGGAAAAAGGTAAGCCAAATCGAGAAATTATGTGTAAGGATAAAGTTACAAATATCTTCATCGGTAGTGAACTGTACAAGGATAGCTTCAACCTATTTTGTAAAATGTTCAGTGACTATGATGATAAATTTGCCCCTCAAATGATTTTAGATTTACTTTGCCAATTGAATCAAATCTTCAAAGAGAAAAAGGCCATGGAGATACTATAGGTTGTAATGCCTTACATGGTGCAGGATTAAGATTACTATGTTTTGGCATTGATATCATAATTTGGCATGTTCATGGTATTCATTCTCCATTGTGGGCCAATAGTATCCTTAACATAGGAGTTTATAATACATGGCCTTTCTACTAAAATCACCACCACATTCACTATCATGTACTTCGAATATGGATTTTTAAGCTTCAATATGATTTAGACATCATAAGAGTTGTCCATTAAAACAATGTTTAAAAGAGATCCACCAATGAGTACATAATAAATTGCTTGAAATTGTAAGCACTTTTTATCCTCACACATAACATTTTATATGAAGGTAGACTTATAGAGATCATTATATATATATTTGTATACCACTCAATATTATCCACACTTGGAGTAACTGCAAGTACTTCTAATGCATTGATGATATGCGTGTGTACTAAAGGATTACCTAGTTTTTATATGGTAAACATAAAATGATCATCATTAATATAAATTGGAATTAAAGTAGTATCACTAACCATTACATCAACATGATGATTATATTTCCAAGGAATTTCTAAATTGAAAAAGGAAAGAATGATGTTATTAATTGCTGGACCATATCTTAATAAGGAATAAGTTTGTCTTCTTTTTTTTTATAAATATTTAGGACTTGATTAATGATAAAATGTGAATATCCATATACATGTAAAGATTTGATATTCAAATTTTGTGTTGTTAGTAAACCAAGAATGAGAGCTTCATATTCAACAATATTATTGGTGCATGCAAATGTTAAGCGAAAGGTGAAGGGCATAGGTAAACCTTGACTAGTAATGAATACAATTCCTACTCCAGCCACTGTGGAAAATTTAGACCCATCAAAATGCATGATCTAAGTATCATTTTAAATGCTATAAGAGGTGAATTTGTCTCAAAATGTTGCATTAATTGGCATTAAATCTTGTAATGGAGCAATAACTAACTGATCAACAATAGCTTGTCCTTTAATAGATTTTTGTGAAACAAAATTTAAATTGAACTCAATAAGAATAATTACCCATTTTGCTATGCATCCTGATAGATACAATTTTTTCATAAGATATCGAAGTGGATCCACTTTAGTAGTAACATGAGTCTCATTGTGAAGTAAATAATGTTGCAATTTTTGGGTAGAAAAAACAAGTGTTAAAAATATATTGTCAAGGGTAGTAAAGTTTTGTTCATAATCAATAAGTGTGGGACTGATATAATAGATGGTACATTCATGATGAGTATCATCATGTTGTACAAGCAAAGTACCCAAGGCATGATCAATAGCTGAAATATATAATGAAAGAGGTTTATATGGAATGTGAGGCATATGGATTGGTGGATTTAGAAGATATTACTTAAGTACATCAAAACTTTGTTGACAAATTTCATACCACCCAAATTTGGTATCTTTATTAAGTAAATGTGTAAAATATATCATTTTATATGCTAATTGAGCCACAAAATGTCATATAGATTGAATACATCCTTATAAACATTAAAGTCATTTAGTGTTAGTTGGTGGTGGAATATCAATTATAGCTTTTAGGGTCAACTTCTATACTCATTTGACAAATAATAATACCCATTATAACTTTAAAAAATCACCTTTTTAGCATTTAAATGCATATTATACTTCCTCATTCTTTAAAAGATTTGCCATAGATCACTAACATGATCTTGTTGATGTTTAGATTTTTCTAATAAGTCATTCACGTAATCCTCAACTATTTTATGAATGTAATCATGAAAAATATGAATCATGTTACATTGATAAGTTGCTCATGCATTTTTAAATCCAAAAGGCATGACAATATAACAAAATGTTCCCCATAGTGTGATAAATGAAGTATTTTCTTGATTAGTGGGATTTATCTTGACTTGGTTATATCCAAAAAAACTCTCCATAAATGATAACATCTCATATCCTATTGTGGAATCCACAATAATATTGATGTTTGGAAGTGGAAAGTCATCTTTGGGACAAACTTTGTTGAGGTCTCAATAATCTATATGACATAAACCGTCTCCATTAGGCTTTGTTATTGGGATAATATTTGAAACCTATTCAGGATAATCAATATCATGGATGAATCTAGCAACTAAAAGTATTTCAACTTCACTTTTGAATAATAAAGAAAATTTTGGATTCATTTTCCTTATCTTTTGCTTAACTGGTTTGGCATCAAGATATAAGACAATGTTATGCATATCCACCTCATGATTGATACCAATCATATCTTTATATGTCCATGTAAATAGTTCAAGGTAATCATGCAAAGTTTTTTGAATAGATTTACCTTCATCATTCTTTAACATGGTGGCCAATAACATTGGCCTCGGGTCTTTTTCAATGCTAAAGTAGAACTTGATTATTTCTTAATTAAGTAAATATTGAGCTATCTTCCATAAATTAAGTAGTCGGAATAGTATTAGGACCATCTAATTGAATTTATGGTATAGAATAATCACTTTCTCTAAAATAAGCCCACACCTTGGTTGCACTAGTAAATATTTTCTTATGATGGAAAGAAGGGAGATATTCATATGCACCAAGGTATTCCAAAAGAGACTCATCATTTGAAAATTCATCCAATGTTAAAACTGCAGGTGAAATGGTATCATCAATTTGCTTATGATACACTAATGATAATTGTGGGACATGATTGACTTGAGTATGAAGCTCAAAACATTCTTTAGTATTAGATATAAACGTGGGTAATGATTTAACATAATAATGTCTATGAGAAGTAAACTCATTTATATACCCAAGGCCAACTTTCCCTTATTTATGAATAGACAAAATCAGATCAACTATACCTTGGGCATGCTTGTCTAGTCCTTGTCCTGTAGTATATTTATATTTTTGTAAAAATTTAAGTCTAAAATTATGTTTATTAGAAGCAAATGAATAGTCCATCAAATGCAGTGTGTGAATATTAACTTCAATGCTTGGAGTAAATGATAGTGTGTCTAAAGAGGAAGGTTGCATGTACAGAATATAAGGGTCAAATAGGATACACTAAGGCACAATATTTGAAACGCTCTTGATCCAAGGAGCATGTGTGTGTGTGTGTGTACCATTGATAAATGAATTTAAGACATGCATGTAAAGTGGAAGGAATAACATTCTTGTCATGAATCTAAGGTCGTCCTAATAACAAGTTATAATTAAGGCCATTAGGTATAACTTGACAAACCGTAACAAGAGTACATGGGCCCAAGGTGATATTCAATGTAATTTGCCTAAGTACTTGGCATGGGATATTGTAAAATCCATGAATATTCATATCTGAATGGGTGAGTTCATTTGTTGTTATGCCTAATTTTTTTAAGAATGATATATTACAAATGTTCAAACTAGATCCATTATAGATAAGTACATGTGTTACCACCTTATTATGTGTTACATGTGTTAACTCTCTATTATGGCTGAGTATTGGAGTAAAACCCCTCATGTCACAATATTTGTAAATATAACACTATTGATAATCAGGAGTGTAACCCTTATGAAAAGGTGTGCCTCTTCCCATTCCTGCTGAAATAATGGAATCTCTTCAAATTATGGGCAACTTTGAGTTGGAGAAAATCTCTAGATAGAGGGATGGTTCCCTTGATGCACTCACTTAATTTGGTTCTAATCCTACTAACTACTAATTTTTGACTAAGAGAAAGTGTGAAGAGACAATACTTGAATTGAAATTGACATGAAAATTTGAAAGATAGATGATGCACCTATGTTTGTTATCAATTATGCTTGCAATTAACACACATATAAAGCAAATTATCCTACACACTTTCACTTCACTTCAGGTCTATGGCTTATACAATAGTGTTTCAAACAAAGGCCTTAAAAACACTCACTCTTTGCATGGAAATAATGAAAGTTTGTTGAATTCAATTCCATGTTTGGACTGTGATTGAACCTAGACACTTAGTATGACCTATAGAAACTCACATATGCTGTAGAAAGGTATAAAAACTAGACATTAACATAGGAAAATCACCGATTCACTAAATTATGTGAATGGAGATCACACATACACTTCACACAACAACCTAAAAATGGAGGAAACTAGCTTCTTATTTCTTCAAAAGTTGTGGTAAAAAAATTTGACAGGGTTTTAGCACAACCAAAGCAAAAAGTGATATCTCAATTATGGAAAAGAAGATTTGAATAGAAAAAAGAGTATGAGAGGGGTGACATAGCAGCCCCAAAAAGGGGTGACTCACTTGTCTTCACACCCTTTAAAGATTATGTAGTAGCTCCTAGATTTTCTCTCTTTCCCTTTCAAAAATGGCGTAGAATTTGGAGTTAGAATTGTTTGGAAGGCTTGAATAAGTCTTGAGTATTTATTGGTGAAGTTTGACCCATACAAGTGCCTATATCTTTGCTTTAAAATCTTATATATTAGCTTGCATGTCCTCCTTGATGAATAAGTCTTTTTCCATGAAAATAGGTCTTTCAGTCCTCATCAATTCTTCAATTGAATTCTTATGCTTATCCATTTATGATGTCTCTCCACTTTTTTGGGGCTGTTAGAAATCTCTTAATGCATCTTTGACCTTTTCACCTTGACTTGTCATAGGAGAGAAGAAAGGTCTCCTATGATAATTGAAGACTCATTTAACCACTTGAATCCTTATTGAAACCAACTCTTGACTTGTTATTACTCTCCAAGTGGTGTAGAATAAAATAAGCAACCTTAACAATGTTTGTTGAAGAGCTTTATGTATTTATTTGGTAATTTGACCACTTGTGCTCCTTTTGCAATATGGCATAGAAAGGTGAAAACTTGGTTTTGACTTCAAGAAAGAAATATAAATCCATTTATGGCCTCTATACATCATATTAGACCTAAAAAAAGTCACTTTAATCCATCAAACACTCCAAAAGATCTAGTTTTTCACCATTAGCTTGCATTTCTCTCAATTCCTTGTAACCCTCAAAACATGTAAACCTCCTTGTGCGTAAGAATGTACAGATGGTAATAGAAAATAAAAAACATTTTTGAATACCTAGTATCACCTTACATCTCCATGACAAGTTTCAAGAGCTAGCTCTGAGTGTAAGTACACTTATCAACCATTTTCTCTCTCCAATCAGGCCTCCATTAGCCCTCTAGGTCTAGAAAATTGAGTTCTTGCTCAAATGGCCTCTGACACATGTGAAACCTATAAGAAACATGTAATTTAGTTTATCCATGCCTTGAAAATGCTCCAAGTCAAATTTTAATGTCTATAAACTTATTCAGATATGTGAACCCTAGAAAGGCTAAAACCCTAACCTAGGAGCTTGTGCATGCTTAAGAGGCATTTGAAGTGTTTTTTCAAGATATTTTCAGGTTTTGATGCTTGAAATAGGTTTATTTAGGTCTATAAAATCTTTTTACAGATTAATATTATGAGGATATGTCTTTTGAAGCACTTTATAGGCCTGTATATAGGCCTTTTGGCTTGGAAAATAATGCATTCTTCACATTTTGACCAAGTCACTAACTTGTAGAGATATTATAACTTATTAGGAGGCCTAAAGAGGTGTTTAGAGAGTTTTGAAACCTTTATTAAACATTTATAGACATCTATACTTAATTTTGAGGCCATTTCACACCTTGTTTTTTCACAAAGACACCTACAACCATGCTTTTCAACCTATTTTGTACACATGTACCTACAAATGTACCATCGTAAGCCATGTTTAGATTATCATGAGATTTTTAGTTGTGATAAAGGTAATTTGGAGGTTGAATGATTCCATTTTAATGGATTAGAATCAACTATTCTCCCATCAGGTCCTTTTGGAGGGTTTAACAAGGGTTTAAGGAGTTTACCATCTTAACTATGGTTCATAAAATATAAGGGGTTAATCCTAAAAATAATGCATAAAATTTGGATTAGGGAGACCCATAAAAAATCCCATATAGTCTTGAGATCCCATGTATATTTTCATGAAAGATCTGAGCATAAGAAGATGACCTTTGACTAGCAAACTATGCATTCTGTGAGGTTGAGAGAGAAACATGCCTAAAAGTACAATTTTTTAGTTTGATTATGAGTTATAACATCTCAAGTTGGTATATAACATTCATCATGATCTCTTCCCTTTAATCCTGTTGTAGCTTCCATCATTTCATGCTAGGGTTCTTAAGTAAATCACTGTTAGTGACCCTAACTGTCTATATTTGAGATATTATCATTGTTGGAGGAGTTAAAAACTTTATAGAATGTACAATTGAATCTATCAACACATTATTAGGTCCCTATATGTCTCCATATTACTTTCCACAAACACACTCTCATCACAAATTCATATGTAGCCCTGTGTGTGCAAGCGTAGACCTATTTGGTAGAATCAGACCTTTTGAGCCACTAATTACATGATTTCTTGGTCTATCAAACCTATTTAAAATTTTTATGAACCCTAATATTAATTTCTGAGATAAATACCTCTTATAATATCCCAAACTTCCTTTAAGTACCAAGATCTGCCTCTAAAGTGCTATACCACTATCCTTTTAGTTTTGTGACATGTTAGTGCATCCTTAAGGGATGATTTTGAGAAACTAATCACTGATATATGTCTTTGAAAATATAATATACTTATCTGAAATGAATATAATCCTTTCCTAATCTTATTTACCCATTAATAATTTCATCACACTATTCATATAATTGTCTTCTTAGCTTGAATGACTGTAGACATCCACTAGGTGTCAAGACTTCATTTTGGAGTTTACAGAACTCTTCAACTAATCATTGAAGATCCAAAGGTATTTTTTAGATTATTTAGGTATCATAACCTTATTTTTAACCTTTAAAACATTTATAAAATGTCATATGATCTCTTGAATACACTCTCTCCCTTAAATTCTACTTGTAGGTTAGTTTGTACTCTTCACCTCTTCAATGCATTAGTTGTTTAACTAAGAGTACTATGGGAGATTAGATTATATATAAATAGGTAATTTTAAATATATTTATCTTATATTCACATTTAATATGTCTTCCATATTGAATTAAGCCTTCAAACTATTTAAGCTTTGCCAATTCTACCTGTCACTTAGCTGTAGGTGGCCATTGAGAACATCTTGGCTGTGATGGAAAGAAAATTCCTATTTTGGTGAATTTTATAATGTATTAAAAAAATATTATTTTAAGGACCTCATAAAATTTTGGATTAACTATATATAACCTAAAATTTAATGCAAAACCATTATACCTTGTTTTCACACACTCACACATGCTGTGTGTTTGTGAATGTTCAATCAGGCATGTGGGATTTTAGAAGAAATACCCTAAAGATATATAAGTTATATAATGTATTATTTGATTGAGTAAACATTATAATAGTTTAAATAATATCCCTAAGCTTTTTACATGCTCTCTTTGTGCTTTTTTACTCTTGCTTTTTAGAAACTAACCTAACTGTGTAGTTATGGGTTTTTTGACTGTAAGTGCTTGAGATGAATATGTTTTAACTATTCAATTTGATCTTATTTAGTTCTTGAAGAACTTAAATGAATTAATAAAATCATATACCCACCTGAGATATCATCACTCTCATGTTTCAATAGGCTTGATTATGTCATCACTATTCATGCTATGGTTGTAGGTGATGAATTGAGAATCCTTGCATGTTAGGCTTTGAAACTTAGCCTCCCTTAAATAGGTTATTGGAAATTTGAAGTTGAAACTCATTGGAAGTATTTTCACTTTAAAACCTACCTCTTTAAAACCTTTTTATCCATTCCTTCATATAAATCATACACATATGGCATCTTGCTTCACCTATAGGCCTGCTTGGGTCTTTCTTGCCTTTGTTCAAACAAAGGAAAGGTATGATAAGGTTGAGAAAATGAAAAATGTGTATTGAGACTTTAATTTATCCTAAATCACCTTAATTAAACTTGGAAAAGTGCCAAATTAGTATGAAAAATCTTGATTGACATGAAGCCAAATAATGATCTTTACCTTAAACATTGATAAACAACCTTAATTTATCCAAATGGATAAATGGACTCTTTATTTGTGTTCCAAGAGTGAAATATAATAGCTAGACATCAAATTATTTATGAAACATCTTGGTATGAGATTGAATAATTCTTAGACCAACCTCAAAGCTTACAAATAGTGGAGACATCTTGTTACCTTAAACTTTGTAAACAAACCTTAAACAATGCTAAAGTATGCTTTAAGGACATCATTTATGATCTTGTTTTGTAACTTACTGAGTGGTTGACTTCTCATTCTTGATGTTATCTTGATGTCACATTGAATAACCTTAGAGAGTGTTGTAAAAATACTTCATGTTCTTCCACAAACCTCTTTATCTTCATGACCCCTCTGTTCATTGTCATTTGTCATGTTGTTATTTACCTTGTACATTGAAGTCCATGGGGAAAGTCTATGCAATCAGACCCATGAATAATATCTTGAGTATTAAGAGAGAATGATATCTGATATGTCATGTGAACTATATTCTTCATATGGAGAAATATTGTATCTCCATTTAGGTACCTACCAAGATCATTTGCTCACCTCTTTAAGACCTTTTTACACTAGGAACTCATGATTTTGTGACTGCACCTTGGTAAAAGACCATCTAACTATAAGCTATCTCAAGGAAGTTATCCTTAAATATGGAGGTACATAATTTTTTTTAAGGTAAGAGGTATATCATGAGTGAGACATAAATTTTGAAACCCCTAAAGGTGAAGACACTCAGTTACCAAACAAAATGTGCTTTTTAGCTATTGGATTTGATAATCAACATAGGCAACCAATTTTATGCCAAAAGACCATTATTAGAATAAGGTACTTGATCAATTAGAAATTTAATAGGTATTATTTTACCTTGAAATCACCCCACCATCATAATTTTCCTCCAAGTTTTGAAGTGAAGATTCAAAGGCAAACTTGGATCCTATTTGGATGAATAAGACATAGTGACCCCCTTACACTCTTAACGATTGATCATAAATATGGAGAAATGAATATGACAAACAATGACACAAAATTTAATTTCATTAGGGTCCATATCATTTTACAAGATATTTTGACCCTTCTCTCTTGTAGCTGTACCAAGCAAAAACTGTTGACCTTCCTTGAGTTGCCAAAGAAGCTAATAGGAGAGATAAATAGGTTTTGTTCATTTTAGCACCTGTAACTCCTTCTAAACCATGTGTTTGACCTTGAATAAGACAAATGAATTTATTAATATTATTTAAATTCAATTTCACCTTCAAAAATTGTATGGATAGCTTTAAAAGAGCCCTTTAAAGCATGAAAATTACCATAATCACTTAAGAAACCTAATGAAACTAATGCAACAAGTATTCAAAAGACCTATTGTTGACCAAATTTGAATTTTAGTCAAATTGGGTCAAACCCTATATTTTTGAACTTTTGAATAAGGTTTCCATATGTCCTATAGGGTCTCATGCTGGTTTATCATCTTACCTAGCTTTGTCCTAGTCGTTGTTGAAGTCCATCTTCCTTGTACTTAAATAGTCAACTAAAGTCAACCTTAGTCAAACATGGTAAAACTTAGTCAAAGGTTCAAATTATGTTATAAATATTATAATATGGTGTTTCTAAGTCATATATTTGTCCTTCACCATGCTTTATATGCAAAAAGTGTCATTTGACCACTTTTTTAACATAATAAATGACATGTAAAGCCTTTAAAAGGAATAATATTTGTCACAAATGTGATTTTAAATGTGGAGGAGGTCAGGAGATGTCAGGATTCAGTTAAAGAAGTAATTATGTGCAAAAATGGGGAGTTTTCCTTGATTTTAGGCCCTTTTGGACACTTGTACAGACTTGGTAAGCTCATCTTCAGATGAAAACATGAGTTATATGAATTTTCACCTCCCTACACTCATTTCCATGCCTGGTATTTTGAGATATTTCCAAAAAGTTTAGCTACAACTTTTGTTTCTTCCATTTTCTCCTTACAAGCCAAGAAAGGTCATTTTCAAATGCTTGGTGTGGGCCATATAGTTGAAGTTGGGAGGAATGATTATGGAAGATGAAAGGGATCTTAGTTTAATTCAAATTCATAGCAAGAAGTTTCATTTTTTTGGCTTATTCTTTATGAACCATTTGTAAGACCTCAAGTAGCTTTTTACTTACAACCATGAGTGGTCTCCTTTTGAGCTAGTTTTTGATTCTTTTGTTTGGTTTTGATGAGTTTAATGATTTCACATGTTGTCTAAATTCTCTCCATAGGTTATACCATCAGATTATTGGTTTTGGAGCTGTCAAATTCCTCACAAGCCTCTTCTAGGCTTGTTCTTGGCCATAGAGCATCCTCACTATTTTATACTCAAAAAATGACAACCTATAGGTGCCATTGAAGGTGTTGTGAAGTTGATTTCAAGTATTATTGATGAAGGTTATTAAATTTAAAACCTAAAATTGAATTTGAAGGTGTTATAAGCCTTTTGACAACCCCTTCTTGTTCCTTCTTACATATGCCAACACAACACAATCCAAAAGACCATCTACAGGCCTCTGCTGAAGTCATTTTAGTGTAAGGGAGGATTGGTGTGTCCCTCAAATTCTAGTTTTTTCTTGAAGTACATTTGGAGGGTCATCAAGGGCATATGGACTTATTTTACATTCAAGATTCATGATGGTTCACACCCTAATGCATTGTTTGCCCCTCAAAGCAACATTCTATAGGTGGCCTGAGCAGAGGTTGTAGAGGTCCCATGGAGAGTTTAAAACATTTGAAGCTTATTTTTTATCTTGATACAACATAAACCTTGGCAGAATTGTATTCAAGAAGATAATTCAATTAACAAAGCAAGGAATTTATAAAACACAAAGTGATTGAAACTCAGAACCTTGGTCCCAAAATGGCCAAAACAGAGCTCTTAGCTCTTTTGAAATGATTTTACAACAATGATATTCTAACCTTTGTTCACTCCTTATGCATTAGATTTGTATCTCTTAGTATGGAAAATAATTGTGTCAATTTTGAGAGGAAGTTGATAAGTGGAGGGTAATCATTTTAAGTCACAAAGTTGCTAACAAATGCACTAAACTCATTTAGTAATATCTACAGAAAAGTGACTCAAAAGGACTTTTTTCACCCAAATACTTCAATCTCAAATCATGTTTCATGTTGGTGAAACTTTGATGATGGATTAATAAATCTTGAAATCCCAAATGATAAATATAAGAAAGGATAGAGGATTTGTGACGCCTTCATACTTATACTCTGTCCATACACTGAGACAGGGTGACCTATAGATGAGCATAAAACAAGCTTACAAACAAAGTGTCTAAGTGGAGTTTTAGGAAAACCAAGGTGAATACAAGTATGGAATCATGTGATATGATATTATAAAGTATAATAAGGAGTTAATAGACACTGTGTTAGGGTATATGTAGCCAAAGACACCTATGGGTGTCCCCTCTCTTAAAAACTTTCAACATATAGTTGACTATGAGTATCCTAGTCAAGACCTAGGCATTAAGATGGCATTGATTTGAGGATTCAAAGTGAAATTAAAACATAATGGGTTTATTATTATTAGGGATATAAAATAAGTTCACATACACATTTTAAACAAGTCTAGAGTAGGTCATGACAACCTACAGGTAGGGGTAGAGGACTATCTTAGTCAGACAGTGAACAAAATGACAATGTTTTGGTGGATAAAGAACCTATAGCATGATATAAATGAGTCAAAAACATGGAATAATGATTATAAAAGATGAATATAGTTCCTATGCATTATGTATAAAATATTAATCAATGCAAATAGTTGAACAAGAGTGTCTCAGTACACCATGAAGGCAAGCTAACCCGATCTTAGGATTACAAGTGCATAAGAGGTGTTTGGGAGATAAAACATTGGAAAATGATTGAAATGAATTTATAATAGGAAAAAAAAAAACTCATGAACCTCATTTAAGGAGACAAAGAAAAAGGAATTCCTTTTTCAAAGCAAAAAATAGTCTTATGCCCTGCTTACCTTCACAGTGTACACTCTAAAAGTCTACTTGAGGAAATGGGGAAGGTTTGAGGTCTTATATTTTGATTCAAGAGTCCAAATTTGGTAAAAAATATCCTTGGGAGTTGAGAAACCCTGTAAAATATTTGTTTTTTCTAAAAAAAGAGGAGAATATGCCTTTGTTCTGTTTCAAAGGTAGGACACTTTTGCCTTGTATAAAGAGGTAATTTTGAGGGGAATATGATGGAACATGGACCAAAAAGATTGAAAACCCTTAAAATTTATTGATGAAGCTATGGAACAACTGAAAAAACCTAAAAAACTAGTCTAGGTGGTTTGAAGACAAATATAGTGGTCTAGATAAGGAGGTCTGTATGCATACCTAGTGAGACAACATGCATACCTAACTCCAAATACGGGGTATATTATACTTCTAGATATTTTAAAGAATTATGGTGGTTGGATTCATGTATATGAGGGTATAAATTAAGTTTTTTAACCATACTATTTTAGGGGAATCCATTGGAGAGTCAAGTTGAGTCTAAGTTGTAGGCAGACCATGTAGACAATGTTTAGGCCTAATGCCAATGCAGGTAGTCTTTTCATTTCTAGCCATTATGGAACTATTATGATGATAGAGACATGTTATTAGGGAGGAATAAGGTGTATCTAAGTGTTGTAAATATTTTCATTGATGTCAAAGGTCTAGAATTATTGTTGATAAAGGCCCCATTGCATTTAATGATGTTTGTAATAGATATATCTTGGCTAATGTGTGTTAATATTTATTTAATATTAACGAATATATTTTTGGTTGGATATGAGACAAAATAAGGGCCCATGGAGAAGTCAAAGAGCCATGGGGTAAAGACAAAAGAAGGATGGGATGCATTTTCCCATGAAGAGTCATCTTGGAGAATTCCAAGAGTCACCAAGTGAAGACAAAAGAGGAAGGGCACAATTTATCATGAAGGGACACTTTAAGGAGTACAAAAAGTCACCAAGATAAGGAAAAAATAGGGAAGGACATTTTTTCTCATGAAGGGTCACCACATGAATTTTCAAACGCAAGGATATGAAGGGTCATACAAGTTTGGCACCATTTTCCATGAGGATTGAAGGGTCACAAAGGGGGAAGGCCAAAGGTCATTTGGAAAGCTATAAATAAAGGCTTGAGAAGCCATTTATAATATGTGTGATAGAGGTTGATTTGATATTGTAATATCTAGCTTAGAAGAGCATTTGAGAGAGAAGGATATGATTTGTATTTGTTATATCTAGCATAGAAGAGCAAAGGTGAGAGAGAGGAAAGAGATGTTGTAATGAACTATCATTTGTTGAGATAACAACATTGAGAGATAATTGTGTGGTATACACAAAGGGGTTGGTGCTCCTATGAGTTGGTGCTCACGAATAGTTGTTGGGTTAGTGCTTGGAAAAGGGGTTGGTGCTCCTGTGGGTTGGTGCTCACGAATTGTTGCTAGGTTGGTGCTTGGCAAAGGGTTTGGCGCTCTTGTGGGTTGGTGCTCATGAATAGTCGCTGGGTTGGTGCTCAGTAAAGGGGTTGGTGCTCTTGTGGGTTGGTGCTCATGAATAGTTGGTGCTCAGCAAAGGGGTTGGTGCTCCTACAAGTTGGTGCTTGTGAATATTGTTTGGGTTGGTGCTCATTCATATACTTGAGATTGTTTTCCATGGTTTTTCCCATATTGGGTTTCCACATTATATTTGGTTTCTCTCTCTATCTTGTGTGGTGTTTATTATTTTATTTTTATTACATATCTTGAATGTTTGATTAAGTGGAATTTGATTAAGGGAAAATTTTATAAGATATATGATATACTGATTCACCCCCCCTCTCAGTATATTCCTTGCTTAACAATTGGTATCAGAGCAGGTTCCTTTTTGAAAATTTTTACAGCTTGAAGGTAGATCGGTAAAACACGATGGCTGGGTCACAAGAAGGATTTTATACAAATAAGGCACCTTTGTTTGATGGGATGAATTATGATTTTTGGAGCATAAGAATGAGGACTTATTTGATGGCCCTTGGATTCAACATATGAAAAGCAGTGGTGGAGGAATATGAAGAGCCACAGACATTTGCAATTAATCCAACAGAAAAGAAGGCAAGTGAATGTAATGCTAAAGCTTTAAATGCTATTTTATGTGGTTTATGTGAATCTAAATTTGTAAAAGTTATGCAATGTAAATCTGCTCATGACACTTGGGTAAAACTTGAGAATATTTACAAAGGTGATGGAAAGGTTCAGCAAGCTAAGCTTCAAACTTTTAGAAGACAGTTTAAAAGTTTGAAGATGGAAGAAGAAGAAGATATAACAAGTTATCTTTTGTGAGTTGATCAAATCGTAAATCAGATTCAAAGTCTTAGAGAAACATTGGAAGAGTCAATGGTGGTACAAAAAGTTTTGAGATCTCTACCAATGAGATATGATGCAAAGGTTTCGGCAATCAAGAAGATGAAGAATTTAGCCAAGTTAAAGATGGATGAGCTTCATGGTACACTCACAGCATATTAGATGTAGACAGAACAAGATAAACCCTCAAAGAGAGAAGTGGCTTTCAAGACATCAAAGAAAGAGAAAGCTAAGATTCAAGAATCAAGTGATAGTTCCAGCCATGATGAAGATGACAATGGAGCACTTTTCATTTGCAAGCCAAAAAGAGGAACATGTAAATATCAAGGAAAACTACCTTTTAAATATTTTAATTATGGAAAGATTGGACATTTTTTAGCTAGATGCCCAAATAAGGTTAATGATGATGAAGAAGAAAAGCCTACATACAAGAAGAATTTCAAAATCAAATCCAAGGAGGGATTCGAGAAGAAGATCCTGTATTCTAAGGATCCTAGATCAGTCGAAGATAGTGGAATTAGAGATTTAGAAGAAGAAGAGATTCTATTCATGGCCATACATAAAGATGATCAAGAAGAAGAAGAGGAGGAAGCTGAAGTGAATATGGAAGGAGAACTCATCTGTGCCCTAGAAGAGTTAAAAGCTATTGAGAAGAAGAATCGAAGATTAAAGCACCAGATCGAAAAAAATGAATAGGATTCAAAGGAAATGATTGAAGATATACAAGCACACTTTGAAGAAGCCAAGAAGAATGAAGAAGATCTCACAACACAGTTGAAAATAACAAGAAAAAATGTGAAAGGCATGTTATTGAAATTGCCTCTTTAAAAGAAGATATTAAGAAAGCAGTCAATGATAAAGTAGTTAGTGACCCAAAATTTGAGGATAACACTAACGTATTTAATAAGATATTAGAAAGCCACAAGGCAAATTCAGATAAGACAGGTATCAAATTTAAATAAAAGAGCTATGTTGAAGCTCTTACAAAAGAGGAAACAAAAAGGGGAGAAGTGAAGAATACAGAGGACATTTCAAACAGAGAAGGCTGGAGGGAACAAAGCTACAAAAGGTAATCAGGTCAGAGATATACAGACAGGTCTTATTTTTATGTCTATTATTTTTATTGTAATGGATATGGTCACAAAAAATTAGAATTTAGAAAAAGAGCTAATAGTTTTAGAAATAAGGAGAAGAAAAGTCAAGTAGAGTCAAGCAGAAGCCACAACTCTTTTGCTCCTCTATCAAGCTTTGATGAAGAGACCATAGTATACTACAAGTGCAACAACTTCAGACACATAGCTTGGTATTGTAGAAGCGTGTTCGAGTCAGTCAAGAAAGATCAGAGTTTCAAAGCTCCATTCATCAAGAAGAAGGTTCAGACATGTTCATGTCAGAAGAAACAACTTGAAGATTCTATGTTGGTGCAAACAACTTTGCATGTAAGAAATGAAGATCAGCCATAGTTCATTGATAGCGGATGTTTGAGGCATATGACAGGAGATAAAATTAAGTGTAGACACCAAAATCGTGTCTACTCCTTGGTCAACTCTCCCCCTTGGTCTCCTTGGTCCACCCCCTAAACATCTCTAACCCACACACTTATTAATTTAAAATAATTAACTATTTTAAATTAACAAAACCCCCCCTTGACACTTCACCCTTGCCACCTCACCCCTCCTTGGATGCCTCTCCTTGGATCCCTTCATCACCCCATTAACCTCTCACACTCATTCAATCTGCCTTGAACTGTTTTCCCATGACCAATTGACCCTGGCAGTTGGAAGAACGGGCAAAAGGCTAATTTTAGCCCTTTTGCCGTTATTCGAGTTGCTGACATCAGTTACAGTCGACTGACATCGGTGGGATCACCGATGTCATTTGATTAAAACCAACTTGCAAGGACGTTGAATCAATCCTCTTCCCCCGAATGCAAAAATCATCTTGCGCCTGGACTTTGACCTCTCTCTCTCGGCTCTCCTGGACATCAATAGGGACTCTCTGAAATCAATCATCAGACTTCAACCAACGTTCTTCTGGGTACAGACACAATAGGGACAAGCATCTCAAACACCTCTGGCTCTGCACCAAGCAGGAGGTAAGTATTCTTCTACTCTTTTTATTATTTCAGTGATTTAAAATGTATTTAGAATGTATAAGCAATTAGTTTCTTTTCATTACTTCTAAGTATTATCACCCAGTCCCAGCCATCAACTAGACCAGACCAGACCAAACTTCTCTGTGACCTGACTCTCTTCCTAAAAATGCTGAGAGGCCTTTCCCATACCCTTACCCCTTTTCTAACAACATATCTCTTGCATTTGTCCCTCCTAAAAGATCATGTCTACTGTCTTACCTCACTACACAGACTCTCAGACACCTCAAGCCATCTTGCTGACCACAAACAAACCATAAACTCGTCCAGACCCTATCCAAGACCATTGCCCTGATTGACACCGATCACCAGGCCCATTTCCCCTACCGACATCGACAAACTAACCGATGTCGGTGACCTTAACCAACCGACGTCGGCATACCAACCAGAATTGGCGACTGTGGCAGATCAACATCAGACAGCAGGTACACATTATTTGTATTTCTCTAGCTTAGTCTGTCATTATTATCTTTTTTCGACACTTTTATTTATTAACAATGGACTGTCATCCCACAAGAAAGTCTTTACACTTTTGGGACCAAGCATATCGCTTGGCAGTCCACTTTATATCCATCTAACAACCTTCTTGTTCAAGTCTCTTTCTTCTGCAGGTGTCATCCTCCACAACCAAAGAGGAGTTCTCTCAACGTCTAGATAACGGTGCGCAGACCTCATTCGGGTATCATCTAACCCTAGACCATTTCCTTTAGTTTCTTATTCCTTTTGAATGTGAAAGTGAAAACTTGTTAGAAACATTCTGGCACGCTCGGTGGGACCCTAGGAATTCTCCTTGGGTTCATACTTTTTTCTTCTAGGCATACTTTTCATATAGGTGCATTAGGTCTCTTCTTGCATCTCTCTTCTTCTATCTCTTCCAAAAGACACTATCAACAAAGTTAAAAAGAATCATTCTTTTTCTTTCTTTTCTTGCATCTTAGAATAGTCAAAACTCATACTCTTCAACCTTTTCTCCACTTGTCTGCATACGAACACACATTTCTATTTGAGCTTAAAATCTTTTGCATTTCATCTCTGTTTGAATGCATACTTAGCTCTCACATCTAGTAATTAAAACTGCATCATGAATAAAGCGTAGGCCACTTATGTTACACATCCAAACCACTTGCACAAATCAAACATTTAAACACACCTGAGACAAGGTCCGACTAGGATTTCATCACCTAGCGGATACCTTACCCATCCCGGCAATCCCACTTGGACTTCACTACCAAGGGGAAAGCCCACTCTATTCTCTGGCAGAGGATAAACTCTAGGGGAAGTATATACTGGCTAAGCGAGACTAGCTTATCACTGGGCTCGTGAAGTGAGGGGAGCTTGCTCCTTAGCACCAGGCCACGTACAAAACCTAACACAAACTCTTGAGCACCGAAACTAACCTGAAACCAACTTTAGACTACCTCTTCTAGGACCCATTCTACAAGCCAACTTCCCAAACACACTCTAAGGCATAAGCCAACATGATTCTAAAAGTTTATTCCTAGGATTTTACATTTAGGATTTGCTTGTCTTCATCTTCTTTTCTATCTTTATCTGGTTTTTTGAGCTAGTGAGGATGTTTTCTTTTTTCTTCCAAAAACTCTCAAATTTTTTGAGTTTCTAGAAAACACAGTAACCGACATCAGTTTTACCACCAACATCGGCAACCTTTCTTCACCGGCATCAGTTATCTGACCGACATCGACAATCTATTCCACTGACATCGGTTTTCATACCGATGTCGATCACTGTCCAAATTTATTTTTTCACAAAATAGCAAGCTTAAAACCCGACTTTCTTGCTGTCCAACACCCATTCTGGTTTTCTAAAAAACATAGTTTCTGGAACCTGACCCTTCTTGCCTTGAATAGTTTTGACACGTATTCAAACCAAGACTCTTGTCGACTATGCGAGGCAATGACCACTCGCGCCTTTGCCATCTATGCCTAGTCCTCTAATGGAGTATCATTCAGAGACCGAACGAACTCTTACCCGACCAACTCCCAATCAACCTTCAATTGTCCCCGAAGGGGACCCAAACTTTGAGAGACTCCTTGACCACAACGTCAAGGCTCTCTAACACTGTCTCATAAGAAACCAAATGCGAGACCTTTTGGGTGAAGCGACGATGACATCAACACCATCCGCTACCCAGCCTTTTATGACTCAGACTATTGCCTCAACCAGTAACTCGACCATGGCCAATACACAAAGTTTGGCCTCCCCATCTATTTTTGGACTGATCTCCATTGGGGTTTCATTACCCCCTCAACCACACACAATTCAACCAAGTTCTATATCATACCAGAACTTGATTGTCTCGACTCCACACACTCTTGCGCCTATAAATGCAGGGGTGTCTACCTCCCCTTTTGCCAATGCCGCCATGCAACCACCTTTGGTGGTATCTAGTCAACTTATGCCTTCTACCTTCATGACATAACCGCTCTTGGCTTCCACTTCTGTCCCTATGACTAGTCATCAATACGTTGCACCTATACAAGCACAACCAACTACATCATACGCCTCTTCGAACACCTTCCAAGCACCTTACAACCTAGGGGGTGCCCCATTTGCCAATCCATTATTCGATCTCATCAAAATGCTGATGGACAAAATGTCTAATCTTGAGGCTTCCATTTTTGGTTCAAGCAATGTCCTTTCATATGACCAAATTTGCAACGAACCCATCCATCTTTTCGTCCCAATCTGACCGTATCCCAATGGGAGCTTCCTAAGTTTACTCACTTCTAGAGTAAGGAAGACCCACAACAACATCTACTAGCATTTAGACATGCTTGTTATCTTATAGCACATGATGATGCGTTATTGCTACGCACGTTCCCCATGTCACTTTCTGGCCCTACCCTTGATTGGTCCAGCTCTCTTACCAGTCACTCTCTCTTTTCATTCACTCAGCTAGCCCAACTTTTCCTTGACCACTTCTCAATCAATATCACCAAAAAGGTCTCAATCATGGACTTATACTCTATCAAACAATTCGACGATGAATCCATAGCCGATTTTGTTGCCCATTGGAGAGGCTTAATCAACCAACTCTCCTTCCATTTACCTCAACCTGAGCTCATCAAGCTCTTTTCTCGAGCATGTGCCACACACATCTCATCCACCTTACGGGTTCAAACATTCCGCACTTTTGACGAAGCTTTCACCATGGCCCAAAAGCTTGAACTCTGTGCTATTAAAGAAAATAGGGTCAAATTACATAATACCAATGCAAAAACCGATGACCCTTATTCTTCCAGACCTTCTTCTTCCCACTCCAAGTCCAAAGGAGTGGCCAACACTGTGGTCGTTAGATCACCATCCTCGACAATGTCCAACCAACCTCAACCTTCAACATCACAAAACAATTCCAACAATGGTACATACAGTGTCAATACGCTCCAATTGGAGAGTCATACGCTTCCATGTTGGAAAAACTCGTCAAGCAGGGGGTCCTCAATCTCCCTCTAATCCGACCACCTCAATTCAACTCCTCAAAAGCCATCCCTACATGGTATAGGTAAAATGACTTCTGTCACTATCACTGTGTCCAAGGCCATGACATAAACAACTACCGAACCTTCAAGAACATTGTCCAAGACATGATAGTTAAGGGAGATCTTGTTTTGGATAACTCGAACGCACCACCGAATCAAAACATCGACATTTTTAAACAACCTTTTCCTAACCATCCTCCTAGCCAAAACAATGTCCAGACCATGGCCAATAGCTCCCAAGAGCATAATATATGCACGGTCAACACGGTCTCGCCTCTTGTCCCTGACGAACCTCCTCCATAGGTAGAATAGCTTTCTTCTCCTATTCGTCCATCACAGGTAGAAAAGCCTTCTTCTCCTATTAGTTCTCCATCGACCTCTCTTATATTGGAGGATGCTTTGACCATACCAATGCCATTAGCCCCACCTTCATCCCTCCTCCTACCAATGGAGGACCATACCCTTCCTACTCCTTAACCACAAGTAGAAGGCACCATCATCCCTGCCCTCTACCCTTTTGAGGAGTCACATTCTCCAATTTCTTCTCCACCAAGAGAAGAACCTGTTTCTTCACCCACTTCGATCGAGGAAGACCGAGTGACGGTTTTCTCTTGCCCTTTGCCTGAGATCACTACATCTCACTGACCCCCATCCATATCTGAACCCAAACCCATGCAGGCATCCACCATGCCAAAAGAGATTAAATCTCTTGGTGTTTGACCCATATCTAATCTTGCCTCGCACAATAGTGGCCCTCAAACCAAACCAAAGAAGGCCGCTAAACCACACCGAAGAATTCCTCCCCCACCTTCATCATTGCCCTCTATTTTGGGCCCACATCCATCCAACTTAATAGGAGTGCTTCCTACTCCAAAACCTCACAGAGGAAAATTGCCTCCATTATCCCCTTTACCCATTAAATACATATTTTCTCCAAAATGACCAATGCCTCCTATGCCTCTAAAACAAAAGTCATCAACTCCTATTGCAAGAAAACATGCAGACCCATTGGCAGGTTCTTATGCCTTGCTGTTACGACAATTGTTGCAGTCTTCTCACATCAGTCTTCCACCTCTTAAACCATACCAATCTCTCAGACCAAAACCACCCTAGTTTGATGACACTAAAGTTTGTGCATATCATCACACGTTGGGACATGACACTGAGCATTGTTGTGCCCTCAAGGTTGTCATTCACCAATGCTTGGAGAAAGACACCCTTCTTCTTGACCATATTATCAACAAACCTTCAACATCATCCCATGCTTCCCATACCTCTTCATCTTCACACTCATCAACTCTCGAATCAAGACCATCTTGGTTCGACAACACTCAATTTTGTCACTATCATTGCACACTGAGACATGACACTGAGCGTTGTTGCGCTCTTAAAGCTATCATTCGTCAACACTGGAAAAAGGATACCCTTCTCATCAAGGATCCTCTTGACTACCCCTTTGCCAAATCTTTGACACCATCACACGTCTCACAAACATCATCACCTAAATTGAGATCCCAACACAAGTCTATGGTCCCTCCACCGCCTTTAACCCCCTTGTTCAAAATCAACACAGTCAACTTGACCACCAGCCTACCAAACCAAAAAGATAAAGGGAAAAAACATGTTTCTATCCCTTGGACATCCCCATCTACCAAGCCTTCACCACAACCAAAACCCAAGATTACTGTCTTGAGCACATCTCGACCAGCATCCTCAAAGACAATCCCTGACTCCATGGTGAAACAACTTCACCACACGACCCCTGTGAAGATATCTTTGCATGATCTCATACAAATCTCTCTACAACATCATCACTCCTTGATCAAAGCCTTACAATCAATGGAGGTCCAACCTGAAGACCCCCAACCACTGGCCACTTTAATCAAATCATTACCAACCATTTCCTCTGTCACCATCTGTGATTTTGAGATTCCTACCTTCAACCTGGCAGATCAGGATCTCGCCCTCTCCAACTAAATCTATCAAACATTCTCCCTAGCAACTGGAGGAATTTGACCTTATCCTGACTATCATAACCGTTAACCAAACATCAACCAAGCATCACCCAACCTTTTAATCATGACCTCGACCAACTTCAACCAAACATTGACCAAACATCAACTAGCCAAACAATGACCAAACATCAACCAAGCCTCGACCAAGCATCAACCAAATCTCAACCAAACATCAAATATCAATCAACCAAACATCAACCAACCAAGCATTAACCAATATCGACCTCAACCAACTTCATGTCCAACCTATCAACCAACTTCTTAATCATCTTTAACATGTGACCAATTTAGAACAAAGCAAATGGGGCAAGTTTGTTCCTAATTAACTCGGACCTTGTATCATCATGCACAAGTATGGATCAGGGACTTATCATCTATCTTCTCTTGAAGGCTAACTAGAACCTGAGCCTCTTAATGCCTTATATCTGTGACCATTCTACTGTTAGTCGAGTACTCACTCACTTGACATTTAACTTGAGCTCATCCCTTGAGCAACCCCTGTCCTTTTAATCCTCATTCTTTTCAATCCTATTCCCCTAAGCAAACCCTATGTAACCCTTTTATAAAGTAGGAATGCTTTGTCCTAATAAAAGGGAGCCCTTAAACTTTTATAGTTTTGTCCATGACTCACAATTCTGTCAAAAATAAATTGAGATGCCTATATCAAAAGGTCACAAACTCTAAATGCAGACTGCTCCCTCGAAGGACAGCTGTATCATCATTGTTGTAGCTAATAGACTGCTCCCTTGAAGGACAACTATTCAAAGCCCTTAAATATATAAAGCAAAATATAGACCACTCCCTCGAAGGATGGCTATGACTAAACTCTTGCTACAAATAACACTCTATTAGAAGCTTCCCGCATCGATCAGCTTCACAAATGACCACAAAGCAAAATGACATCTCTATGTAGACTTCCGGCATTGATCAGTCTGCTCAGAAAAAAAAAAAAAATGGTCATGGACTTGACTTGTAGTCATCTCAGGGTCTCCTATAAAAAGGGGCAAAGTTATCCCTACTAAACGGTGTTACCCTATCCTACTATATCACATCACCTACTCAAGGGATTTCGAGCTCATTTTAATGTCAAAGTGATTCGATTACTTCTCTAACACAACCACTGGTCAACGACGTAATGCATGAATGGGGCTTTTGTTTCTAAAAACCCCCTATCTATGCTATCATCGGGTCCTTGTCAATGAAAGAGCAATTTGCCTTTCACTTCCTTTTTCACTTTGGTCACACCCAACCAAACCATATCAAACCAAACATTTTTAGACCACTCACATGACATAGCCTATTCACACAAGTTTCTATGGACACCAATACACATGGAAACTATCGACTACACAATTTATGTAAAGCATAAACCATTACTTACTGAAGCATAAACATACTCAATTCATTTTTAGCATACATCCATCACCGATATGGAAAATTGCTAGGGATGAAAAACCCCGACCAATGTTACAGAATACACCATCACACAATATGGAAAAGGCTGTAACATCATCTTATCCTCATCATTCCATCATCATGACCAAACCACCTATCAACCATTTTGACTCCTATTCTGAACTACATTGGTCTGAGGCCCTAAGACCAGGGCTATGTAGGCAGCACTCAGATGACATGACATCTTCTAGGGTTAGCTTGGCCACATCCGTTTGTTCATCTATCTGATGGACAAACCATTTCAACCTCTACCAATGACTTAACCTCATCCAAACCAATCCATAACTGACCCTCTTCCTCCCTTTTAGGGAGAACTATATCGCCCTGAGGCCCTAAACGACAGGGGCTATGTAGGCAGCACTCAGTTGACACAGGGTCTTCTGAGGTTAGCTTGGCCATTCCTTCGTCCGTCCATTCATTTGACCAACTATCTATCTCAGCCTCACCTCGACCAATGACCTTGGAGATTGCGACTATCTCCTTCGACCACTTCCAAGACAACATTGCCTTGGTTGTTTTTAAATGTATGCTACCTCACGAATGGTTAGCAAAATTGTTCGTAACCCGCCTTTCGACCCTCACAAGTATAGGATCGTGAGCAAGTTGATCCCCACTACTTGTGACCTTTTCGTGTTTCCAAGAGCACTTCTTGAGCTTGAGATACTTGGAGCATGATGACCATTGGAGCTACAGCTTGGATCAAATAACCCAATCAGCTATGACTAAATGCTAGGGCCTAGTTATTTCAATTTTGGCACTCCTCGACCTTGACCTGCGATAATTTGACCTGACCATCTCGTGAAGTGGTATGCACACAATCTTAATGTTTGCAGCATTCACACCCTAACCTTCACCCTTTCCATCCACTCTCTGTCAAATCGGCACCCGATTTCAGGTTCCCTTCTCTCGACTCCCGCTTTGAGGGGGAATACCTCATCCCACATCTGGTGCAACCAACTGCTCTTATTTTTGTCTTGCAGTTCATTTGAACAACCAACATGATGAAAACAACTTCATCCCATACCTGGGGCAACCAACTCCTATTTTTGTCTTGCAGTTCATCCAGAACAACCAACAAGACAAAAAGGGGAAAATGTAGACACCAAAATCGTGTCTACTCCTTGGTCAACTCTCCCCCTTGGTCTCCTTGGTCCACCCCCTAAACATCTCTAACCCACACACTTATTAATTTAAAATAATTAACTATTTTAAATTAATAAAACCCCCCCTTGACACTTCACCCTTGCCACCTCACCCCTCCTTGGATGCCTCTCCTTGGATCCCTTCATCACCCCATTAACCTCTCGTGCTCATTCAATCCACCTTGAACCATTTTTCCATGACCAATTGACCATGGCAGTTGGAAGAATGGGCAAAAGGCTAATTTTAGCCCTTTTACCATTATTCTAGCTACCAACATCAGTTACAGTCAGCCGACGTCAGTGGGATCACCGACATCGGTTGCTTAAAACTAACTTGTAGGGTTCGTTGAATCGATCCTCTTCCCCCAAATGCAAAAATCCTCTTGCGCCTAGACTTTGACCTCTCTCTCTCGGCTCTCTTGGATATCAACAGGGACTCTCTGAAATCAATCATCAGACTTTAACCAATGTTCTTCTGGGTACAGACACAATAGGGACAAGCGTCTCAAACACCTCTAGCTCTGCACCAAGTAGGAGGTAAGTATTCTTCTGTGCTTTTTATTATTTCAGTGATTTAAAATGTATTTAGAATGTATAAGTAATTAGCTTCTTTTCATTACTTCTAAGTATTATCAACCAGTCCCAGCCATCAACTAGACCAGACCAGACCAAACTTCTCCCTGACCTAACTCTCTTCCCAAAAATGCTGAGAGGCCTTTCCCATACCCTTACCCCTTTTTTGACAACATATCTCTTGCATTTGTCCCTCCTAAAAGATCTTGTCTACTGTCTTACCTCACTACACAGACTCTCAGACACCTCAATCCATCTTGCTAACCACAAACAAATCATAAACTCGTCTAGACCCTGTCCAAGACCATTGCCCCTATCGACATCGGCCACCAGGCCCATTGCCCCTACTGACATTGACAGACTAACTGATGTCGACGACCTTAACCAACTGACATTGGCAGACCAACTGACATCAATGACTTTGGCAGACTGACAACAGACAACAGGTACGTATTGTTTGTATTTCTCTAGCTTAGTCTGTCATTATTATTTTTTTCTGACACTTTTATTTATTAACAATGGACTGTCATCCCACAAGGAAGTCTTTGCACTTCTGGGACCAAGCATATCGCTTGGCAGTCCACTTTATATCCATCTAACAACCTTCTTGTTCAAGTCTCTTTCTTCTGCAGGTGTCATCCTCCACAACCAAAGAGGAGTTCTCTCAACATCTGGATAACGGTGCGCAGACCTCATCCCGGTATCATCTAACCCTAGACCATTTCCTTTAGTTTCTTATTCCTTTTGAATGTGAAAGCGAAAAATTATTAGAAACATTAAGTTCATAAGTCTAAATAAGATCAATGGTGGCACAGTGAGATTCGAAGATAAAACCACTACCAGGATAGCTGGAAAAGTTACTTTAAGTTTGGATTATGGTAGAACTAAGACTAAAAATGTTTTGTATGTAAAAGGTCTTAAGCATAATCTATTGAGTGTTAGTCAAAGATGTGATCAAGGATACACATTAAAGTTTCATAAAGAAGGTTGTGAGATTAGAAGAAAATATTCAAATGAGTTGATTGCAGATGCTCAAAGGACAGGGAACAATGTGTATGTATTATCAGATATCTTCTCAAAGGCACGATCAAAGGATACAATCAAAGATTTGCAAGAGGAGTTAGGAGTAATTTCTATTACTTCCTACCATTGATGTTCAACGTCACTTGAGGGGGAGCTAAGTGTTAGCTCTAGGTAGGCCCTTTGCCATTGATGTCAAAGGGGGAAAATAACAGGTATAGGTATAGAAACAAGTACAGGGAATAGGTACAGATTGCTACAGTAAGGGGGAGTTACTGTATGTTTTTAGATGATAGTATGTGTGGGTGATTGGATGTGGTAGTTTTAGGATTGAGGTTGCCATCAATGACAAAGGGAGAAATTGTTGGAAATATTGTCATTGATGTCAAAGGTCTAGCATTATTGGTGATAAAGGCCCCATTGCATTTAATGATGTTTGTATAGATATATCTTGGCTAATGTGTGTTAATATTTATTTAATATTAACGAATATATTTTTGGTTACATATGAGACAAAATAAGGGCCCATGGAGAAGTCAAAGAGCCACAAGGTAAAGACAAAAGAAGGATGGGATGCATTTTCCCATGAAGAGTCATCTTGGGGAATTACAAGAGTCACCAAGTGAAGACAAAAGAGGAAGGGCGTAATTTCTCATGGACACTTTGAGGAATATGGAAAGTCACCAAGATAAGGACAAAAGAGGGAAGGACATTTTTGCTCATGAAGGGTCACCACATGACTTTTAAAGGCAAGGATATGAAGGGTCATACAAGTTTGGCACCATTTTCCATGAGGATTGAAGTGTCACAAAGGGGGAAGGCCAAAGGTCATTTGGAAAGCTATAAATAAAGGCTTGAGAAGCCATTTGTAATGTGTGTGAGAAAGGTTGATTTGATATTGTAATATCTAGCTTAGAAGAGAATTTGAGAGAGAAGAATATGATTTGTATTTGTTATATCTAGCTTAGAAGAGAAAAGGTGAGAGAGAGGAAATATATGTTGTAATGAACTATCATTTGTTGAGATAACAATATTGAGAGATAGTTGTGTGGTATACACAAAGGGGTTGGTGCTCTTGTGGGTTGGTGCTCATGAATAGTTGCTGGGTTGGTGCTCGGTAAAGGGGTTGGTGCTCCTGTGGGTTGGTGCTCATGAATAGTTGCTGGGTTGGTGCTCAGCAAAGGGGTTGGTGCTCATGTGGGTTGGTGCTCACGAATAGTTGTTGGGTTGGTACTCAACAAAGGGGTTGGTGCTTTTGAAAGTTGGTGCTTGTGAATATTGTTTGGGTTGGTGGTCATTCATATACTTGATATTTTTCTCTGTGGCTTTTTCCACATTGGGTTTCCACGTTATATATGGTGTCTCTCTTTATCTTGTGTGGTGTTTATTGTTTCAGTTTTATTGCATATCTTGAATGTTTGATTAAGTGGAATTTGATTAAGAGAAAGTTTTATAAGATATATGATATACTGATTCACCTCCCCTCTCAATATATCTCGTGCTTAGCACTAAGCCTTCATATTTCAAATAAATCCATCAGGAGGCTATCTTTTGGATTGAAATCTCCCAGACCATACAAAATGTAGGAAATGACTTGAATGAACAACTTTGGACACTCACATCTCCCCTGATACTTTTCATGAGACTTTGAGGTGATTGGATAAGTTAGGGAGGGCCAATAATAATACCTTAATGGAATTTTTAGATAATTGCAATGTCTATTCTTTATGAACAAATGTTAAGACCAAAAGTGACTAGAAACCCTTGCAAACCCTTCGTAAGGAACCGATTGGGGAAAGAAGAAAATTTGAGAATGAGAATGGAGTGCAAATGTCATGAAACTTTTGGAACATGTAGAGGAATCCCTATAGACCTAGAACATGCTAAATTTTTTTAGTACACCTAAACAGATGGTACAAAAAAGGGATTTTTTTGACATTTTTATATGTTTTGTAGGTGTCAAAAGGTTTCAAAAGACCAAATAAATTTTTGGAAAGAGTTTAGGAATTTTTAAAAGTAATAATATCCATTTTTTGAGCTATATCATCTCCTAAGTGTGCCTACCATCTCTTTCATTTAAGCCAGTCACAGTGAATAGGTAGTGAACACTTAAGAAAAGTGGTGAAACTCCATTTGGGAAGCCTTTTAAGCATTATTTGATGAAATTGATTCTATGGAAACTATTAAAACATGTCATACCTCATTTTTAATGGATCAAATATTATAATTGGGAAGGTTTTCGGGCCAAGTGTGAGAGGTGCATGAGAAAGAGTTATTTTGGGACTATTTGAGATGATTGTGCATGGTCAGAAGAATAAGAATGATCAGGGACTGATCCAATGCATGTGAGGGTTTTTTTTTAACCCCTCTTAATCAGATCCAATATCATACTTGATCATACATAGTGATAAGGTAGTTTTGGAAGGCAAATCATGAAGGACAGTTTCTTATGCATGCACAAGGGAACCTATGCCACATGTGGAGGAGTTAGCTAAGTTTGAGGGACATTTGTCCGTGTTTCTCTTTAAGAAATATCTTATACATGATCCTATGACTATCATAATTCCTTCTCCTGATTTTAAAAGTGTCTTAATGACTCTTGAGCTTCCCTTTCTCTCTCTCTTCTCACATTTTCTATAAATTCTAGCCTTTTTGGCATTGCATTTCATCTCTCCAACTTGGTATGGTGAAGCTCTACCAAATTTTTTCCCTAAGATGATAAAGATATCTATTTTCACCTCATTAAAGATTTCAATAAGTGTACACAATGGTTTTTGGTCTTGTGCAAGTGTATCTTTGTTTACCTTGACATGTTACTCTTTCTAATAACTTGTGTTTTGTAATCTCTCTTTTATAGGTCAACAAGAAGTGTCTAATGTTTATAGTGTAGGTATAGTGAGTAGTTTATTCAATGTGTGTCTTAGAACTCCTATTTTATAAGTCCTCGTAGCCAAAGCTATCTCCAATACTCCATGCTTGAAACATTGATGTGAGAGAGAAGATTGTCATTGAATGAAGTGTATTTGCAAGCTTCTCCTTGGTTCCAAGTACAAGTTAAATGGTGTGAGTAGAGAATATATTAGGTTTATCACCTCCCATAGAGTAGATTTGATTTTTAATATTATTATCCATTTTCATCCCCCCAAGTGTTAGTAGAAAGATTGATCTATAGTGATGCATCAAGGGGAAGTAACCCCTAATCTAGAGATCCATCTCACATTTGGGTTACCCATAGCCATGAGGTGGTTCCATTATGCCAATTGAATGAGGAGAGACTTGTCATATCCTCATTGGGTGAAATTTGAAGTGAAAACACTTATAAATGTCTAAAAATATGTGCCATGATGTGTTTCAACCTTCTTCTGGTACTTGAATACCATTACCTTGTAAAACCTTCTCTAGAAGCCATAAAATGAACCAAAATGTAACATAACTAGGTTATGATGTTAGCCAAGAATATCACCAAACTATTTTATCACTTGTAGAGTATGATATGATTTTGAAACATGCTATGATGCCTATCAAGACACCCTAGACTCACTTCATCACTTGAAACTCACTGAATCAGGTCATGAAGGACTATACATGAACATACCTATGATGGAAAAAACCTTAAAATTATCAAATTTACCTTACACTCTTCTAACCAAGGTTTAAAGTGACCATTACAAGGACATAAAAAGACAAACACAATGATTAATAGGGTAAAAAAACATGACAAACAAAGTATGAAATTATAGTGGTGACCGTTTGATTTAGAAGCTCAAACGTGCCAAGATTTTGGTGACTTAGCTGGGAAGCATGACTAATATGCTTATAAACCAATAAATATGCATCTATTTTGGGCTTATGGAGTCTCTCTCACACTCTAAAATAAACATGATTAGACGTTGATCAATGACTACAACTATTTATTTAAGACAATTCAATTATTTTCCTTCCTAAAACAAGGAAAGAAAGACACAAAACCAAGGAAACTAACAAGACATATAATGTGTCACCAAAACTTATTGAAAACAAAATATAAATGAACTAATGTGCTAGACAACACTTCAAGGAAAACAAAACATACTAACTATGTAGAAATGAACTTATCTCTTAGTAACAATGTTTCAGATGTATCCCTTTGACTAGGATTGGGAGCTCTACACCATCCATCTTGGCAAGTTGAAAGGCATTATGGGAATTGTAGCTAAAGATTATGTAAGGGCCACTCCAAAGTTAGTCAAAATTGGTGTGGCTTCATAGTTTATCTCTATCCTCATCCCACTTAAAAACCAAGTCACCTTCTTTAAAACTTATTAATGATGCTCCTTTATCAAAGGTTCTCTTCACTTGTGTTTGATGCATCTGCATGGACAACATGGATTGATTTTTGAATTCTTCCAGCTTTTTAAGTTCAACATATCTCACCTCCATTGGTCCATTATCCAACAACTCTAGTTGATGCAATAGTACCAAATCAAAGAGATCAAGTGAAATTGATAACCTTGCTTCTCTTCCATAGACAAATTTGTACGATGAATTAGCTATAAACCTTTTGAAGGTGATTCTATCAGCCCATAGAGCTGACTTAAGCTTCAATTTCCATGTTCTTTGATTATCCTCAATATATCTCCATATGATCTTTAACAAATTTTTGTTGGTAGACTCATCATTACCATTTCCTTGTGGGTAATAATTTGATGAGTGTTGAGGTATACACCATGTTAGACAACCCATTGACTAATATTAGCTCCAAAAAATGCCATGGAATTATCTAAAGTGATATTGGAGGGAATGCCAAACCTTGTAAGTAAACCTTCATAGAAATCTAACACACTGGATTCATTTGCTTCCTTCAAAGCCATTACCTCTTCCATCTGGTGAAGTAATCCATGGTAGTAAGGATCCATTTATGACCCAATATTAAAGGTGGATTGATGAGGCCAATGAAGTCCAAAATGCATTGGAGAAAGGGATGATCCATTAAAATAGGGTGAATAGGTAAGACAATAAGTCTTTCTTTTCCTATAAACATTGCACATTTCTTACCCAAACATGTCAATCTCTGAAAATGTTTGGCCAATAATACCAACCCCTCATGATCTTAAGGGCTATTGTTTTTGCTGAGAAGTGGCCTACACTTTGTCCATTATGGAATTCCTCAATCAATCTTTCAACTTGGATTGGTTCTATGCACCTCAACAACATGCCATTGATATCCTTCTTGAAAATCTCTCTATCAAAAAGGAGAAAAGGAATAGTCTTCAATATGAAATACCTTCTCCTTGATGCACTTAAGTTGGGAGGATAAATGCCATCTTGGAGGTACCTTACCATGTCTTTGAAACCAATTTGATGATGATGTATGATCAACTATATTTTTTTAATCATTCAGTACTAGAATTGTCTCCTTATTTTACTGTAAGTCTTGGGCTAGGTGTTCACACAATCTTTTACCTCTAATCAACTTAGTCACTTTTAACTCAACATCATACTCCATCACTCTTGTTATCCAACCTACTATCTTTTCAATTATGTCCATTTTCAACAAGAAGTCCTTGATGCTAGGATGAACAACCATTAGATATATCTTGTTGTTAGATAGAAAGAGTATAAATTTATTGAGACATGTGAATATGGAAAGTACATGTTTCTCTACATAGGAGTACCTTGTCTCATATTATTCCAAACCTTGATTGAAGATTGCTATAGGTTGCTCCAAGGCTTGTTGATTCTATTGCATTAGTATCCGTAAAATTTTATCCACATTAGCATATGCATATAAGACAAAATCCTTTGAAAAATAAAGATTAATGAGAGTAGGAGCATTAACTATTGCTTGTTTGATCTCTTAGAAACTCCTCATGACTTCCTTGGTCCAAGTGAAGTTTTGATTTTTATTAAGCATGGCAGTAAGTAGATTTGACAACATTGAACAATTAGATATGTATCTTCTTATAAAATTTATTTTTCCAAGAAAACTTTATAACTCCTTCTTATACTTAGGCAAGGCTAATGTAAGAATGGAATCAATCCTTTTAGGATCAATTCTCAAACCATGCTTAGAAACAACATGACCAAGTATCTTACATTCATGTACTAAAAACACACACTTCTTAGGGTTAAGTGACACCTCATATTGTCTACATATCTCAAACACCTCCTTGAGATGAAGCATGTGCTCATTTCCATTCTTTGAAAATACACTAACATCATCCAAATATACAAAAACAAACCCATTAGATCTTAAAATGCCATATATATGGATCTTTAGATCATTTTTCAAACATTGGACAATCTGAATGGCATTTTCCTGTAAGCAAAAGTGTCCCACTTGGTAGTGAAAGCTATCTTAAATTGATATTATTCCTTCACAAGAATTTGGTTATATCCACTATAACCATCCAACAATGAGAACCTTTTCAAACCAACTACTATTTAAAATATTTGTTCTATTGATGGCAATGAATAATGATATTTGAGTAAGGCCTTGTTTAAATAACATGAATCCACATAAAGTCTGATTTATCCATTTTTATTCCTCATGGGAACAAGGTTTACCACCCAAGTAAAATGCTTGATGGGGAATGTAGACACCTAAAATTGGCTGTTGATAACCTCCAACCAGGCTTTTAACCATTTTCTACCCAAAATGCATAATTTGGCTTAAAAACACTACAACACACTAAATAATGTGAAATTGACATATTCAAGTGCCAATTTTGGCCAGGGTATCCCTAAATAGGGAAATTTAATTTATGGGATAGTTAACTTTGATTAGTTCATTTCGAGTCAAAATTATAAATTTGCACCTGCGTGCTCTAGACTACTCTTTCCTATCAAATCTTTTGCATAAGATGTGTGCCTTTGTTATTTGTTGTTGATAACATCCTAAATGGGAATACAGTTTCAATGCATTTGACAACACCTTCCAATTCTAATCCAGTCAAATTTAAGACCAATAATAAGGCATTTTGATCAATTTGGGTGATTTGTGCACAATGTGCTTAATCATGTTAAGATTTAATTAACCTAAATCAAGGCCTAATTAAGAATTCAATGGAAACTTATTGAATAATTTGTTTTGGAAATGAATATTGAATATCTACATCATCAAGTGACCTCATTTCTTGGGAAGACATCCCTAGGCCATAAATGCCACAAATATCAAGATTCATGCCCTCCATGCCTCATCAATGCCTTCCATGCCTCTTAATTTGACCTTCTTACAATGCCATGATGAGGATAATTAAAAACTTAATTCCAAAAATGGAATTAATTCTCAACCACACATCTCAATCTTGAGATGGATGGTTGAGGTTGATTCTGATCAAATCCAATAATCTATAAATAGGAGGCCTCACAACATCATTTCTAAGATTAATTAGTGCAAAGTTATAATGCATGATTGGTTCCAAAAAGATTCAAGCAACTAGTGTTGTAATGCTAAATTGATTCCAAGACAAGCCAAGCCACAAGCCGTAGGTGCCAAAAAGAGATGGAGGTTGTCAAGCTTCCATTACCAAGGACTTCATGAGAACAAGCTAAGTAATCCACTAATATAAAGGCATTTAGAGCATCCAAAGAAGGTGAAGGAACTCTTGTAATTGATTCCTTGATTTTTAGTTGTTTTTGTCATTTGTTTTTGTTAACTAAGCTCTCCCTAGTGTCTAGGTCTAGAGATGTTATGCTATTAATGTGTTTATTTCATTTTGGAACTAAACCATACTAACCATCCTCTCTTGAGTTAAATTCCTAGATCATAGGGAAAATTATAGTTGATTCAAACATCTTATGAAGTTATGTTCTCATTAAAGGCTCAATCTTAGGATTGATTGGTCTTTGCATTTATCTTACTAGTTTTGTATCAACCTCTAGCTCAATGGTGTGTTGATCTAATCTAGGATCAAACCCATTCAAATAAATGTACTCTCATGCAAAGACATCAAAAAATTATCTAATTAAATCAAAAAATGGACTCCTTTTGAGATGGAGAACATAATTTATCAAGTTTAAGAGTCTTTGCATTTTCTATCTCAAGGTTAGCATAGTGTTCTTCTTTGGTAGATAATGAAGACTTCTCTCTCCTCACCTCATCATCTTTATTGAAGATGTTCTCAATCATGACAAGACCTTTGGGCAACTTATTAGACTTGAGTTGGACAATTTAATCACCATATTATTGTAACAACTTTGACTTATTTCTAGAAGAGAATTTAGGCTCCTCTTACAAAAACTAAATAATCTGGCTATCATCCTCAAAAACTTGCCAGTTTTGATTATTATCAAGAATAGAAGGCCTCACCACATTCTTGATATGTGACTAATTTTTGTCATTCCTTACATCAGCTGGAATATTAAACAGAGCTCCTATGGTAGTCAATCTATCTTCATGTTTATTGCTCTCCCTAGGCACTACTTGGATATCAAAAGCACCAAGGTCATCAAGGAGATCCCAAACTATGTGTTTATAAGACATTAGAAAAGAATTATTAAATACATTCAACCCTCTCACTTGGTGAACCACATGTTCACTATCACCAAAAGCTTATAAGATGTCGATTCCCATCTCCCTATCCCATTACAAACCATATACTAGAGCTTCATACTGTGATACATCATTAGAATAGTAAAACTGATACTTTATAATAGGATAATACCTTTGTTTAGTGGGTGAGATGAGCATCATACCAACCCCTATACCATGCTTGTTCTTGGAACCATCAAAGTAGAGTTGCCTAAAAACATCCCTTGATTTATCTTCCTTGACTATAGCTATAATTTTTTCATCATTCTCATGTAGAAAATAGACACTAATTCGTTATTCTATAATTTTTTAAGGATCATGTTCATATAAGTTAGTAGTCCATTCATCAAAAAATAAATCTTGAACTCCTTCAAGAGGTGAGTTGGCTTCTACTTCCCTAGTTTTTCTACCTCATCTGAGATGACACAATTACAATTCACAACACTTAACATATATGGTTCCAAATATAAGCATGCAACAAGTTCAAAGTGAATTGTGACCTTGGTTCCATACCTTGTTCTAAACATGAGAGAAGTCCAATCAGCTGAAAGGTAACCACCTATCTTTGATGTGAAATCTTGTGATAAACACATGGAAAAATATCAAAGAAGGTCCACCACCAATACATCTTGTTTAATGGTTACATTTGGGAAAACATGTAGTGTTAGTTTTAGGTTATTGATCATGCCTACTATCTTGGTTCGGGAGGTATCAAGCTATAAGACACCTTTAGTGTTTGGATCATACATTAAACCCACCTTGTCTGTAATTTGCTTAGGCATCACTGTATTACTAGCTCCACTCTCAACCATACAATTGTGGACTAAAGTGTTGCAAATAATTAATGAGATATAAAAAAGAGGTGTTTTATTTAGTTTTACCTCATCTTTGTTCATTTTTATCTCATTATGTACCTACTATACTAGTTCTTTTGTCTGCTAATCTGAATCAGCCAAAACCACACTCTCCTTCTCAATTGGTTTTGTAGACAAACTAAGGGTTGAAAGCTCTTGAATAAGGATGTATTTTTATCCTGGGTTAGCAAAGGAATCCCACATACTCATACTGATATTTTCCTTTTTCATGTGATCATTAAAACTAAAAGGAGATCCACTCATCTTTGGCTGCACCCTTGGAGTAACTAGATGATATTCCATATTCTAATTTTTCTAAGGTGATGGGATAAAAAGTTGAGCATTATCACCTTTAGGATTAATAAAATAAATTCTTAGAATATGACCCACCTCTTGAGTCTCATCAATAACACTTTTATTGGCTCTAGTAATGGCTGCAACCACATTGTTTGAAGTAATAGAGCCACCAACCTAATTCAAAGCCACATGATCATCAATTTTGTAGTTTACAAAGGTTGAATTAGGTTGCCCTTATCCATGATGAACTTTGATTTATTTTACCATATCCTCACTATGTTGATTTTCTTGAAGAGAAGCTTCTTCTTGGGTCATTTGAGGAACTACCATAGTTTGAGCTACTAATGCTTGATTCTGCATGTCATTTAGATTAGATGGCTGCCAAACTAACTCTTGCATTAATTTTTTTTGTGTTGGTATAGGTACAATGGCTTTAGATAAAGAAGTATTAAGATCAATTGTATAATAAGGATTGGCTTGTGTAATAGCTCCTTGAGTTTGATATGAAGGTCTTTGCTCTCTTAAACCTTGATATGGAAGTCTATTATCTCTGCAAGGTTGATAGGTGGGATAATTAGGTGCTTAGTGTGGCCTATTTTCTTGATATTTTTTCCTTTTTAGTTGGACTATTTCATTTCCAAAGGATTGAAACATTTCATTTAGTTCTCCAATCTCACTAGATTGACTAGGAGGGCTTGTAATTATGCTATAATTTGTGCTTGAGGGGCTAGAATAAGAGCCATTTATGGATCTTGAGGGGATGGAATTAGTTGTTTCTGGAAAAATGGGCATTAGAGGCCTAGTTGTAAGTTTTCCATTCTGAATCAAGCTATTTTATGCTCTAATGGCCACTTTATATGCATCTAGAAGTGTATTGCCACCCATAGACTAAATAATGTTAGAGATATCAAAATTTAAAGATCTTAGGAAATACAAGAAGGCATACTCAGGAGATGGCCTAATCATGAGATGTATCCTAGTCCATGTCTTTTGAAATCTAAAGTTGAAATCAGTCATGTACTCATAAGGTGACCTCTTGATAGTTGTAAGTTGATCAACTAGGGATAAGTGATCTGAATTATCCTCAAACTACCTAAAAAAGGCTTCACCTAAGTCATCCCAAGAAGTAATAGAGTTCAAATGAATGTTTCTATAATACCACAATACATATCCTTTGAAGGATGCAACAATCTAAAAAATAGCAATGTTCTGTTGGATAACATTATGAATAGAAGATAGGTTGGCTATATTTTCAATATGCTTAGATATTTTCCTAAAAAATAAGGTATGATTTTAAGAGTTGAAGCTGGGATATCATCATACTAAGCAATATTTAATGGAATTCCTCTATTAAAAGAGACAAACACCTGGTTCTTAAGGAAAACATTTGGATGGTGGGGATTGAATTATCTTGCACAATGGGCTGATTTGGAGATTGAAACAATTTTCTAGGATAATAATTTGTTCTTATGAATCTTCTTATTTGATTATAATGTGAAGGTCAAGTAAATTCAAAAGGAATACCTTTGCTTGAAGACCTTGTAGTAACCTTTGGCATGAAACTGGTGCTGGTATGTTACTAATAATCGTGCAACCTCAAAGAATATTATGGTTCAAGAATGATGAATGGTCTCTACTACTGAAAATGTCTTTCTCAAAATCTAAAATTCAGCTATGAAAATAAATAGAGGTCCCATCAGGCATACAAAAAATTATTGTAAATCATGAGTGAAACCCTTGTGAGAAGGTGTACCTCTTCCCACTTCTGATGAAACAATGGAATCTCTCCAAAGCATGGGTGACTTTAAGTTGGAGAGAATATCTAGATAGAGGATTAGTTCCCTTTATACACTCACTTAATTTGCTTCTAATCCTACTAACTACTAATTTTTGACTAAGGGAAAGGGTGAAGGGACAATACTTGAATTTAAATTCACATGAAAAATTGAAAGAGAGGTGATGCACATTTGTTTGTTATCGCTTATGCTTGTAAATAACACACTTAAAAAGCAAAGTATCCTATGCACATTCAATTCACTTCAGGTCTATGGCTTCTATAATAATGTTTCACACAAAGGCCTTAACAACACTCACTCTTTGCATGGAAAGAATGAAAGTTTGTTGAATTCACTTCCAAGTTTAGACTGATATTAAACCTAGACACTTAGTATGACCTATAGACACTCAAATATGCTATATAAAGGTAAAAAAAACTAGACATTACCATAGGAAAATTAATGATTCACTAAGTTATGTCAATGGAGATGACACATACACGTCACACAACAACTTGAAAATGGAGGAAACTAGATTTTTATTTATTAAAAAGGTGTAGTAAAATTTTTTGATGGCCTTTAAACATATCCAAATCAAAAAGTGACATCTCAATTTTGGAAAAGAAGATAATAATAGAAAAAGGAGTAGGAGAGGGGAGACAAAGGAGCCCCAAAATAGGGATGACTCACTTATCTTCACACCCTTAAAATCTTACATACTTGTTCCTAGATTTTCTTTCTCTTTCCCTTTCAAAAATGGTGTAGAAGTTGGATTTAGAATTGTTTGAAAGGATTGAAGAAGTATTGATCATTTATTGGTGACGTTTGACCCATAAAGTTGTCTATATATTTGATTGCAAACCCTATATACAAGCTTGCATGTCCTCCTTGATGAATAAGTCTTATTCCATGAAAATAGGTTTTCAAGTCCTCATAAATTACTCAATTGAATTATTCTCCTTATCCATTTATGATGTCTATCCACTTTTTTGGAGCTATTAAAAGTCTCTTGATGCCTCTTTGACATTTTTAACTTGACTTGGCATAGGAGAGAGGAAAGGTCTCCTAGGATAGTTGAAGACTTCTTCAACCATTTGAATCCTTATTAAAACCAAATCCTAACTTTTTATTACTCTTCAAGTGGTGTAGAAGACAATAAGTAACCTTAATAAAGTTTGTTGATTTGGTGATTTGACCATTTGTGCTCCTCATTTTGTAATATGGTGTAGAAAGGTGAAAACTTGGTTTTACCTTCAATAAAGAAATATCCCTCCATGTATGTCCTCTATACATCATATTAGACTTGAAACAAGTCATTTGAAGCTATCAACACTCCAAAATATCTAGTTTTGCACCTTTAGCTTACATTTTTCTTAATTCCTTGTAACCCTCAAAATAGGTAAACCTCCTTGTGTGGACTAATGTACAAATGGTAATGGAGAAATAAATACACTTTTGAAGACCTAGTATCACCTTAAATCTCCATTCTAAGTTTTAGGAGCTAACTTTGTGTTGAAGTATACTTATCAACCATTTTCTCTCTCCAATTAGTCTTCCATTATCCCTCTAAGACTATAAAACTAAGTTTTTGATCAAATGGACTCCCACACATGTGAAACCTCTAAGAAATGTGTGATGAAATTTACCCATGCCTTTACCATTCTCCATGTCAATTTTTAAGGTCTGAAACCTTGTACGGATATGTGAATCATGGAAAGGCTAAAACCTTAGCCTAGGAGCTTGTGCATGCTTGAGAGGCATTTGAAGTGATTTTTAAAGGTATTTTCAGTTTTTAATGCTTTAATAAGGTTTATTGAGGTCTAAAACACCTTTTTACAACTCAATATTATGAGGATAGGTATTTTTAATTACTTTATAGGCCTGTAGATAGGCCTTTTGGCTTGGAAAATAATGCATTCTTCACATTTTGACCTAGTTAATAACTTACAGAGATATTATAACTTATTAAGAGGAATAAATAGGTGTTTAGAGAGTTTTTAAACCTTTATTAACCTCTATACCTACTTTGGAGGCCATTTCACACCTTGTTTCTTCATAAAGACACCTATAACCATGTTTTTCAACCTATTCCATACACTTGTACCTAAAAATGTACCATCAGGGACCATGATCAAATGATAATTAGGGATTTAGAGGTGTTAAAGATCAAATTTAGGTTGAATTATTCCATTTTAATTAATTATAATTACCTATTCTCCCATCGGGTCCTTTAGGAGGGTTTTAACAAGGGTTTAAGGAGTTTACCATCTTAACAATGGTTTATAAAGCAAAAGGGGTTAATCTAGAAAATAATGATAGAAATTGGGAGTAGGGAGACCCATAAAACCTTCCTATATGCTTGAGATCCCATGTAGATTATCATGAAATATCTGAGCATAAGAAGATGACATTCAACTAGCAGACTATGCATTTTATGAGGTTGAGAGAGAAATAACCCTGAAAGTGCAATTTTTTAGTTTGATTATGAGTCATAACACCTCAAAGAGGTCTAAAAAATTCATAATGACCTTATCCAATTATCCTAATCATCATATCTACCCTTTAAGCCTATTGTATATTCTATTGGTTCATGCTAGGTTTCTTAATCAAATCACTACTAATGACCCTAACTATCTATATTTGAGATATTATCATTGTTGGAGGATTTGGAAACTTTATAGAATGTCACATTTAAGATTTAAACACCTTATTAGGTACCTATATGTCTCCATATTACCATACACAAACACACGTTCATCAAAAATTCATATGCAGGCTTGTGAGTGTAAGCTTAGACCTATTTGGTATAATCATAAATTTTGAGCCACTAATGACATGATTTGTTGGTCTATCAAACCTATTTAGCATCTATTTGAAACCTCAAATTAATTTTTGAGTTCAAGACCTCTTATAATATCCCAAACTACCTTAAAGTATCAAGATCTACCTCTAAGGTGCTATACCACTATCCTTTTAGCTTTGTGACATGTTTGTGCATACTCAAGGGGTGATTTTGAGAAACTAGTCACTGATAAATGTGTTTAAAAATATAATAAAATTATTTTAAAATGCATATAGGCATTTCCTCATCTAAGTTACCCTTTCATAATTCCATGACATTGTTCATAGGATTATCTTCTTATCTTGAATGAGTTTCGATGTCCACTAGGTGTCAAGACTGCATTTTAGAGTTTAAAGAACTCTTCAAAAAGTTATTGAAACTTCAAAGGTATTTGTTATAGTATTGAGGTCTCATAAACTTATTTTGAACCTTTAAAACCTTGATAAGATCTCATATCATCTCTTGAATACACACTCTATCTCAAATTCTCCGTGTAGGTTAGTTTATACTCTTCACCTCTTCAATACATTAATTATTTAACTAAGAGTAAAATGAGAGATTATATTCTAGATGAATATTCATTTTAAATATCTTGATCTTAGATGCACATTTTAGATGTCTTCCATATTGACTTAAGTCTTTAAAATACTTAAGCCTTGCCAATTCTGCCTATCACATAGCTGTAGGTGGTCATTGAGAACATATTGGCTGTAATGGAGAGAAACTTCCTCTTAAAATATCCATTAGTTAAAATACCTCAAGAAGGTCTGGATTAACTATCTAGAACCTAAACTTTAATGCAGAACCACTATACCTTATTTTCACACACTCACATAGGCCTGCATGTTTATAAATGTTCAATCAAGTTTGTGGGATTTTAAAAGAAAGACCCTAATGATATAGAATTTAAATAATGTATTCTTTGACTGAGAAAACATTCTAATAATTCCACTAATATCCCTAAGGTTTTCACATGTTCTCTTTGTGCCTTTCTATTCTTGCTCCTAAAAAACAAGCTTGATTGTGTAGTTATGGACTGTTTAACTGTAAGTGTTTGAGATGAATATGTTTTAACCATTCACTTTGATATTATTTTGGTAATTAAGACCTTTTATGACTTCATACACTCATATATCCACTTGATCTCTCATATTGATGCACACATTCACTCTCATGTTTCAATAGGCCTGGTTGTGTCATCACTATTCATGGTATGGTCGTAGGTGATGAATTAAGATACTTACATGTTAGGATTTGAAACTTAGCCTTCCTTAACTAAGTTACTATAAATTTTAATTTGAAACTCATTGGAAGTCTTTTCACATTCAAGCCTACCTCTTTACAACCTTGTTATCCATTCTTTCATAGAAATCATACATGGATGACATCTTACTCTGCTTATAGGTTTGCTTGGGTCTTTTATGCCTTTGTATGGACAAAGGAAAGGTATGATAAGCTTGACCAAACGAAAAATGTATATTGAGGATTTCATTAATCTTAAATCACCATGAATTAACTTGGAGAAGTGATAACTTAGTATAAAAAGCTTGATTGGCATGAAACAAAATAATGATCTTTATCTTAAATGCTATTAAACAACCTTAATTTATCCAAATAGACAAATATATTATTTATTAGTGTTCCAAGAGTGCAAAACAGTAAGAGGACATCAAATTATTTATGAAAAATATTGATATGTTCTTGAAGAATGCTTAGACCAACCTTAAAGCTTACAAATAGTGGAGACATCTTGTTACCTTAAACTTTATAAACAAACCTTAAATAATGCTAAAGTATGATTTAATGACATCATTTATGATCTTGATTTGTAACTTACTGAGTGGTTGATTGCTCATTGTTGATGTTATCTTGATGTCACCTTGAATAACCTTAGAGAGTGCTGTAAACTACTTCATGTTCTTCCACCAACCTCTTTATCTTCATGAACCCTCTGTTCATTATCATTTGCCATGTTGTTCTTTACCTTGTTCATTGAATTCTATGGGGAAAGTCTATGTAGCTAGACCCATGAGTAATCTCTTGAGTCTTAAGAGAGAATGATCTCTGAGATGTCATGTGAAATGTATTCTTAATATGAATCAAGATTTTATCTCCATTTAGGTACCTTCCAAGATCATTTTCTCACCTATTTAGGACCTTTTTACATTAGGAACTCAAGATTTGGTGATTTCACCTTGATAAAAGACCATCTCACTATAAGCTATCTGAAGGAAGTCATCTTTCAATATGGAGATACATGAGTTGCTTAAAGGAAAGAGGTATATCATGACTGAGATGTAAATTTTAGAACCCCTGAAGATGAAGACACGTAGTTAGCACACAAAATGTGCTTCTTAGTAGCTGGATTTGATAATCAACATAGGCAACCAATTTTATGCCAAAACACCATTATCAAAATAAATCACTTGATGAATACAACATTTAAGCAGTCGTATTTGACCCTAAAAATCACCCCACCATAACCATTTTCCTCCATCAAGTTCTAAAGTGAAGAAATAGAGGCAAACGTTAACCCTATTTAGATGAATTGACATAGTGATCCCCTTACACTCATAACAATTGTTCATAAAGATGGTGAAATTAATTTGAAAAATAATGCCAAAAAATTGAAGGTCATTAGGGTCCCTATCATTTTCCATGATATTTTGACCTAATCTTTTCTCTCCTAGCTATACCAAGCAAAAACTATTGACTTTCCTTGAGCCGCCAAAGAAGTTAATAGGAGAAATAAGCATGTTTTCTTCATTTTAGCACCTATATCTCCTTATAAACCATATATTTGACCTTGAAGAGGAAAATTAAGTCTTTAATATGCTTGAAAGTCAATTTCACCTTGAAAACTTGTCTGGAGATCCCTTTTAAGCACTAAAACTACCGTAATCACTTAAGAAACTTGATGAAACTATTGAAAAAAGTGTTAATAAGGCCTCTAAATGTTTGAACAGATGTATCATGATGTGTTTCAACCTTATTCTAGTATTTTAATACAATTACCTTGAAAAACCTTCATTGGAAGCCATAAAATGATCCAAAATGCAACATAGCTGGGTTATGATGTTCGACAAGAATATCACCAACTTGTTTGATCACTTGTAGAGTATGAAATGATATTTAAATAATATATAAGGCATATTAGGACACCCTAGATTCCCTTCATTACTTTAAACTCACTAAAATAGGCCATGGAATGACTAGACATGCACATAGCTATGATGAACAAAACCTTAAACTTATGAAATTTACCTTAAACTCTACTAACCAAGGTTTCAAGTGACCATTAAAAGGACATAATAAGACCAAAACAATGATAAAAAGGGTAAATAAGTATTACAATCAAAATTTCAAATTATAGGGGTGACAGTTTGACCTAGGTCAAACTTGTCAACATTTTGGTGATTTAGCTATGAAGCATGCCTGCTATGCTTATGAACTAGTAACTTTTCATATATTTTGGGCCTATGGAGTCTCTCTCACACTCTAAAACAAACATGATCATACCTTGACCAATGAATACAATTCTTTAATCAAGATAAGATAACTATTTTCCTTCCAAAAATAAGGAAAGAGAAACACACAAAACCAAGGAAACTAACTAAAAATACACCTAATGTGTGACTAGAACTTATTGAAATCAAAACATAAGAAAACTAATGTGATAAAAAACACTTGGAGGAAAATAAAATAGATTAACTATGTACAAAATAATGTATCTCTTAGTAGCAATGTTTTAGATGTATCCCATTAGCTGGGATTAGAAGCTATTCACCATCCATCTTGGCAAGTTGAAAGACATTGTGGGATTTACTGCTGGAGATTATGTAAGGGCCACTCCAAAGTAAGTAAAACTTGGTGTGATTTCTTGGTTTAACTCTATCCTTATTCCACTTGAAAACCAGGTCACCTTATTTGAATTTTTTTGAAGATGCTCCTTTATCAAAGGTTCTCTTTACTTGTGTTTGATACATCTCCATGGCCAACACAAACTAATTTTTAACTTGTTTCAGATATATAAGCTCAACATATCTTACCTCTATTGGTTCATTCTCCAACAACTCTAGTTGGTGCATTATTTACAAATCAAGAAGCTCAAGTGGAATTGATAACATTATTTATCTTCCATAGACAAGCTTGTATGGTGAATTAGTTATAGACATTTTAAAGATGATTCTATCAGCACATGGAGCTGACTTAAGCTTCAAATGCCATTTTATCTGATTACCCTCAATGGTTCTCATTATGATCTTTAATAAATTCTTATTGGTAGACTCAGTAAGGCCATTGCCTTATGGGTAATAATTTGATGAAATAATAAGGTATATATAATTTTGGGTAGCCCATTAACTAATCTTATCTTACATAAATTCCATTGCATTGTCTAAAATGATAGTGGATGGAATGCCAAACCTTGTAAGTAAACCTTCATACAAATCTAACACACTGGATTTGTTTGCTTCTATCAAAGCCACTGTTTGCTCCATCTAGTGAAGTAATCCATGGTAGTAAGTATTTAATTATGACCCAAGATTGAGGGTGGATTAATGAGGCCAATGAATTCTAAACCCCATTAGACAAAGGGTCAATCCACTAAAGTATGGTGAAGAGGTAAGGCTACAAGTCTTTCTTTTCCTATAAACATTGCACATTTATTTCACTTTCTAACCCAAACATGATAATCTCTAAAATTGTTTGGCTAATAATAACCACCCCTCATGATCTTAAGGGATGTTGTTCTTACTAAGAAGTGGCCTTCACCTTTTCCATCATGGAATTCCTCAAGCAATATTTTTACTTAGATTGGCTCTATGCACCTCAAAAACTTGCCATTGATATCCTTCTTGAAAATATCTCCATCAATAATGATAAAAGTAATAACTTGCAATTTGAAATACCTTCTCATTGATACACTTAAGTTGGGAGGATAAATACCATCTTGGAGGTAACTTGTCATGTCTTGAAACCAGCTTGATAATGATGTATGATTAGCTACAATTTATTCACCATTCAGTACTAAAACTGTCTCCTTATTTTTTTGCAAGTCTTAGGCTAATTGTTCACATAATCCTTTGCCTCTAATTAACTTAGTCACTTTTAACTTAACATCATACTCCATCACTCTTGTCATCCAACCTTACCTCTTCTCACTTATGTTTTTTTTCAACAATAAATCCTTGATGCTAGGATGAACAACCATTAGATATATCTTGTTGTTAGATAATAATTGTCTAAATTTATTGAGACATGTGATTATTGAAAGTACATGTTTCTCTACATAGGTTTACCTTGTCTCATATTCTTCCAAGCCTTGATTTAATAATGCTATGAGCTACTCCAAGGCTTGCCTATTATATTGTTTTAGTATCCCTGAAATTGTGTCCATATTAGCATATGCATATAAGACAAAATCCTTTGAGAAACACAGATTAATGAGAGTAGGAACAATTTTTATTGCTTGTTTGATCACTTTAAAACTCCTCATGCCCTCCTTGGTCCAAGTGAAAATTTGATATTTCTTAACCATGCCTGTAAGTAGCTTTGAAAAAGTTGAAAAATCAAATATGTATCTTATTATATAGTTTATTTTTGATCTAGACAACAATTCAGATGACAATTTGGGTGATGGGTCCACCCCAATTGATGGCAAAACTTCTGAGAGCCATAAATTTTGTACCGTAGCTCCAATTGATTCACTGTTTGAACCTTTGGAAAGCTAATAATGAGGGGAAAGTTGTGAGATAGCATTGAGATTTTGGGGGTCAAACTTCATTGTAAAAATCTGTCTATGAAGCCTCACCCAAAACCATACAGTATTAGATGGTTGAGTCTAGGGAGAAACCTCTGTGTCACCCACTAATGTCTTCTCTCATATGCAATACAACCTTTCCAAGATAAGGTCTTATGTGATGTGGTCAATCTAGATGTTTGTGATGTACTCTTTGGTCAGCCATTCATGTACAATCGACATGATATATATGAATCAAGAACTAGAAAGATCACTCTCACTCTTGGAACATGGCGCTACAGGGTACTAGAAGTACCACCTTCTACATCTATCTCTCTGATTAGTGCCAAGAAATTTTTTCTCATGGTGGTCAAGCCACAGGAATACAAAAGGGCTAATGTTACAGCCCTAACTACACAAAAAACACAACAACAGAAGCAAATAGATACTGAGCTAAAGAATTTCATGGCCTTCCATCCATAGACTGATGGTCAGACAGAAATGGTGAACAATCAGGCCCTACATAGTTCTATAAATCACAGTACCTTCCAAGTATGCATCGAGAATCAAATTGAAGTACAACTACCACACTTGATGAAAAATCTTGATGCAATGGGGACCATTAGTTCTCAAGGAGGGAGGAATGATCTAGACAACAATTCAAATGACAATTTGAGTGATGGGTCCACCCCAATTGATGGTGAAACTTTTGGGAGCCATAACTTTTGCACCGTAGCTCCAATTGACTTACCATTTGAATCGTTGGAAAGCTAATAATGAGGGGAACATCGTGAGATGACACTAATATTTGCTCAATGAAGTTTGACCCCATATAACCCAATGGAAGTGTCCCAAATTTCAATTTTAGTAGTGCAGTCGAAAAATAGTAAGTTTCTAAAAATAGTAATTCCTTGAGTTCTGTATTGTTGTAAATCATGGAAGTCAAACCAATTCATCTCCCTCAAGATTGGTGAGCTTCCACATCCTCCCCACACCTTCAAAACATATATAACTGAAGATGTAACTGGAAATGGAAATCAAACATCTCTTCTCAAAGATAAGCATATGTTTGGGTCTGCAAATTTGATTAATAAAACATCTCTTATCAGAGATAGTATTATTTGAATTATTTTGTTCTTGTTTCTTGAATTATCTTTCAACCAAAGATTTTGAGTTTTGGATCAGTGGTATTAGAGCAGTTTGTCTTTAGAGTGTATGATCCCAAGGATGAGGTCAGATTATAGGAAGCTTAGGTGGAAAATAAAACCAGCAAAATATCCACCTATTCGCTCCGAATGACTTCAAATGGTGGACAACACCAAGGAATCTGATCCTTTCAAGGAAATGGTGAGTGAATCCCTCCAAAACAACAAGCACAGATGCTAAAACAATTTTTTCAAATTCTCCAACAAATCTCGATGGGAAATTCTGGCTCCTCATCCACACCCATACATCCTTTTAGTGCCCCAACACCCTTCAAGATTTAGGTAAATTTTGATATCCCTACATTTGAAGGCAAAATCATTACTGATGTAGTAGAAAATTGGTTGGATCAATTTTCATCTAATTTTTTTTTAAATAAATTCACTGATAAAGAGAAGATTACGTTTGATCTTCTGAAAGCATCATTGCCTGTCAAAAATTGGTGGGAAGTGTACAAAAAGAGATTCAGTGCAGATGATATTGGCCTTGAGATGAAACCTACATGGGATGATTTCATAGATGTTGTAAAGGAATAATACTACCCCATTGGAGCATATGATGATCTGTATATAGAGTGGTAACAACTTCACCAAGGTAAAGAACAATCTGTTCAAGAGTACACTAACATTTTCCATTCTCTATCTGCAAGATTGGGCATCCAAGAAAGTGAGAAACACAAGGTTCCCAAATATCATGGTGAACTACAATGGTACATACAGGGAGAAATGGAACTCTTCAATTGGAAACCATCGGTGAGGCATACAAGTTCACAGTGAAGATTAAGCAGAAGCATGGATGAATGAATATAAAGAATCAGTGTTCAAAATGGAAAAGTGACAAAGAAGGTCAAACACGAGGCCAAAATTAGAAGCAAAAGGAAGGAAAGACTGAGAAGTGGTGTGATTATCACAAATCTAGAACTTAGTCCAAAGAAGAATGTCGAGCTATCAAATCAATAATTTCTGAGTCAAAATCCTCAACATCTACTGCTCTACCTCATACAGACCCTACAGTCTATTATCCCCCAAAAATATCACTCTTTTTGGGAACAACCTATGAACTATTTTGGTTCAATAGACCAAAATCCTCTCTTCCCTCTTCCAAAATTGTTCTGAGTATTCAAGTTCTTCATTTTTCAAAGCTCTTCCAAAAATATATGGACTCTATAGGATTGAATCTACAGACTCTACAGGCTTGAATCTATGAACTCTGCAGGCCCATTTCTATGGACTCTGCAGGCTTGAATCTACGGACTCTACAGACTTGAAACTATGGACTTCGCAGGCCCATTTCTATGGACTCTGCAGGCAAAAATCTATGGACTCTACAGGCCAAGTCATATGGACTCATTTCTATGGACTCAGTTCTACGAACTTCACAGGTTGATTTATATTGACTCCACAGGAAGAAACAAGCTCTCAACAGTTAAGCAATTACAACCGCTTCAAGGTTCAATGTCATCGGTGAGAGTTAAGCGCATCGGCAAAGGTTCAATAGTTCAACCACTTCAAGGTTCAACAGCTTCAAAACACTTATCAAAGAGAAGAAGGCTTGAACCATTGAACCGTTGAACCATTGAACTACTTTGGTTCAAAGGTTCAATGGGTTCAATGGTTTAAAGGTTCAACGCACAGTTGGTTCAAGTGGACAAAGGACTTAGTCAAATAAAGGGATTGAGCTGATTGAACTATTGAGCCAAAGTTGGTTCAATCAGTCAGTTCAAGGGGCTGCCCCAAAGCCAAAGTAACAAGTGCCCTTATGGAGAGTGGTGAACTGAGGTCAAACAGCCCTTGCAGAAGGTAGGTGAGGAGCAGATCGACTATTGCAAAAGTCTGAAGGATAGTTTCGGTCTTGAAAAGTCCTTCTGGAGGGCACAATTATCTTTCAAGAAAAGAACATGGCAAAATGATTAAGGCATTTCCTTCAAATAAAAATGCTGAAGGAATTCCTTCAGACTTTTTCATGAAGGAAAAGCCCAAAGAAAAGTCTGTTGAAGGATGACACCCGCCGAAGGAAAAGACTGAAGCAAAGTCTGAAGGCAAGCAGATGAAACAAAGAAAATGATTCCTTCAGACATTTTGTCTGAAGGAATTAACTTGAGGACTCTCTGAGAGAAAGAAGCCTGAAGGCCATCCAAAGACCACCTAAAGGGCAGATGCCCTTGCGGGGGGTTCTTGCCAGCCAAAATAGGCCTTTCTCAAGACCCTGAAGGGATTCTTCTCCTTCGGGAAGGACAAAACAAGAAAGCTGAAGGAATTGTCAAGGAAAGTGACAGGCTCACAAATATCAAATTTGAATGTCGTGAACTAGCTGTTGAGATCCAAAAGTCTGGTGACATCCCTGTAGCCATCAAAATCAGGGTAACCAACTAGCTATTGGCTTTTAAGTGATGACGTGCCTAAAGATGTCAAATTCATAGTAATGAGATAGCTGTTGATCCTTGCAGGTTTAAGTGTGGATCTGAATGCATTCAAAGGCCTTAAGTCTAAGGTTGAAAGGAAGAACCACTCAGAGAAGGAGCGTAAAGAGCCAGTAAAGCTGGGAATGTAGCCTTGAGAGCTTAAATTCTAGGAAGAGACAAAGCTGGAAAAGACAAAAGTAGAAAGAGGGAAAAGCTTGAAATATCTGCACAAAAGTAATTTTAGTAGGTGGAATAGTCCACTAAGTAGATATTTTGTCTTGCAAACATTGAAGGCATGGCTTGTTAGTCTCCTTTGGAGTAAAGACAAAATGGATAGCTACATATTAGATGAATGGACATGCCATAATTAAGGCAATGCGCTATTCCAAGCATGGTTCCTCTAGATAGAATTGAAGATGCATTGAAGGCATTTACTGTAGCATGTGCCATCCCATGGGAAAGAGTGCCAAGCTTTGCTTGGTTGCTATACATTGTAATTTCTCTTATTATGCAAGAGAGATCTTCCCGTTACCAGAAGCAAAACTCTACCCAAATTGAAAGGCATTACTGAGACTTTGAGCTTAGATTGTTCATCATATTTCTTTGTTTGACTCAGAAAGCAAGTTACTTTTAGACTTTGTGTTGTTATAGCTTGTATCATTCTAGGAGATTGTTCTTATGTCTATTTCCTAAATGTATTCTTGTTAATGCAATGTAACAAGTAGAGCTATTGGAAGTTATAAGGAAGGTGTCTTGAAACCAGTTACTTTCAGACTTTGTGCTGACATAATTGCTTTTAGTGTGTGTTTTTAGTTTCTTTCTATGTAAAGGATCTTGGGATGACTTTGTGCCCCCATTGTTCTTCGTATTTCACTCTTGGGTAGTCCAGGTGGAGACTTTGTGCTATATCTCAGGCTGCTAGTTACTACATCCCTATTACTGGTTACTTATACTACTGGAAAGATTCTTATTTTTTGCAAGAACAAGCACTTCTTAAAGAAGAGAAGTGCCTTTTGTCATTTCACCAAGATTTCTACTATCCAGGAAGGGATTTGGCTCTTGGCTGAATGTTACTTCTAAAAGAAGATAAGTACCTTCACCAATCACCTAGTATTTATCCTTTAATTTGTGAGCATCATCTCTAAAAAAAGAGAGATGGATGGTTTATCCTACCCGTGTGTGTTATTTTCTGCTTATATATATATAGTATATAACTCTTGCATATTTATAGGGAACCTCCCCTTGATGAGAGGAGAGATTTGTCCACCCCTGATGCAGTAAACCTACACACTGGGTTGACCAATCTCCTTTGCTATTGATGATAGACCTATTTTGCTCAATCAGACTGCTGACTGACAAAATATTCACCCAATAGTCTTTTTGGTGACTCTGCTAGGGATGAACGTGTAGTATGAAGCCTCCAGTTTTAGATTGAAGTAGTCCCTACCCTTATCCATTATAGACTCCGGTGACTCCATTAGGTGTCTTACCCATTATCATTATAGCCTTACCATTTTCTTCCATCTCCATTATATTATCTAGTCTACAAAACCAAAGCCACTGGGATATAACACACAGTTTGAAGCCCCAAGCTTCAAGCTGAAGTAGGGCCAATTCTTTCCCATTTTTATTCTACAATTTGGTAACTCCATGCTATACAAGAAACCAAAGAGCCCAAGGTAGAGATACTTTTTCTACTATTAGCAGAGCTTTGCCTATCCATACGCCACCCAGATTTGTTATCCTCTTTTTCATAATCCCATCATGGCAGTTCAAGGCCCTTGGGGTAACTCATTCGATCCACTAAATCTTACTCCACCTCTGCATGAACTTCCACGTAGCTAAAGAAAGAACTTCCCCAAATTCTTTGGTGATGGGAGAGTTCAGCCTGATGAACACATTGCAGCCTTCAGCATAGCCTATGGCGTAATAGGGGTGGAATTTAAAATGTGGCAGTTAGGATTTTTGTGGAAGCACTACAAGGTGCTGCTGTAGATTGGTTCTACCATCTGCAAGCTATATCAACAACTGATTGGGACACACTTAAAGCCATGTTTAAAGCCAAGTTTAGGCCTACAAAAGATGCACATGCCTTGCTGGCCCAGCTCACACAGATGAAGAAGGAGCCCGATGAACCTATGAGAGACTTCATTGCCAAGTTTGACAAGCTAAGGAATAGGATTCCCATGATCACCTAACTGACACTTGAGAATCTCATTTATTTCTTCATTAACTCACAACTGCTTGAAGTGAGTTTTTTGCTGAGATGGGCTAGACACATAGACCTTGTTACTGCTCAAGACTTGGCTACTGAGGTAGAAGATGACCTTATCTTGTCAAGAAAGATAAGGAGAGACCTAAATAGAGCTAAACCGTCTTCATATTTTTAATACTCACCCACAACCACCATTGATCAAATGGTGCAAAAGCTGGAAAATAAATTGCTAGCCTTGAAAAGGCAAATGGCACAAGGTATGTCTTCTGCTCCTTCATATAGAGATGTACGAAGGAGGACATTCCCCAATTAGTCATATCAAGGCAATGCTACCAAAAATCAAGGGTAGCCAAATCATCTTCCTCCCCCACAGAGAAACCTCACCCTTGAAGCATCACCAACCAACTCAGTAGTTGGATATCTGGAAATAGAACATGTTTTCTCTTTCCAACTTGAGTTTGAGCAAGGAAATGATGCTGATCTTTTCATGGAGGATCAAGAAGAGTCAGCTGGCAACTCCCACATTAGTTTTCTGAATTGCCAAGATGAACCCAGAAGTAAAGGTGAAGCAGTCGAGAAATCATATGCTGTGTTCACTCGGTCTAAGAACCAGTTAGTCCAACAATCTGATAAAGAAAAGATAGAGGAATGACCTCAAACAACAATTTCAATTGCTAAATGTGGGACCACTCTGCCTTTCTAGCCAAAGGACCTAGTAATTGGTAAGAAGGTAAGTACATCAAACATCCGTACACCTTCTACTTCAAATTTGCAGATCAGTCCTCCCCCCTTAAAAACTAAAAGGATGAACTCCCATCCTCTCTTCATTGTCCATTTCAGTCATTTGACATAATTGACCATGTCAAGAAAACCAAAATTTAAATGACTAAATTTGAATTCCTACAAGCCAACCCTGAGCAGTTGGACAGGTTGGTAGAGTGTGTGAAGAATACAGTCGTCTCTGTAGGACAAGAGATTAGAAAGGTAACTCATGATCCTGCAAAAAACATGCCCATCCCAGTCACTCAGACAACATCACCTGAAGCTCAGATTCTATTTGAGTCTTCAAGTAGGGGTAATTATTTTTTGTCCACAGAGGATGTTCATGTTTCTACAGATGAAAGTCCTATAGTTGGCAATCCAGAAATTGATTCAAACAAGACATCAAAAGAATTGGTAGGGTGCAATACAAATGAAGAAGGATCTTCCATCTCTAATGAAGAGAAATCTAATAAAAGATCAGCTTCTGATGATGCTTGGATCTTGGAATTTAATGGCAACAATTCTTCTACCAATGTTAGAGTTGGGACTATGTTGATATCTCCTCAAGGAGATATTTTTACTTCATGCAATTTGCAGTTCAACAACACCAACAACACAATTGAATGTGAATTTCTATTGCTCAGATTGAAGGCTACTCAAGACTAGGATGTCAAACTCCTTCACACCAAATTAGATGCTAAATCAATGGTTTGTCAGGTGTCTGATGCTGACAATCAAACCATGTGCTGGACTGAACCAATAAAACAACAAGCTATGGTGGTGGACCATACTTCTATACTCGAAAGTCAATAAAATGAAATCTTTACCAAGAGAGCAAAGAGTTATAGTTTTCAGATTGAAGACCACGTCTTGCCATGGGGCAAGAAGAGAAAACCAAAAGGAGTGCATAGAAAATGTGATTCCTGGTGGAGAGTTCCATTCGCCCATCACCAATTCTGGGGACAAAATGGTTTCCTATTGGTTTATCAAGATGGAACGCCATTTTCATTGTCTCACAATGGGCAATGTCTGAATCACTTCAATTATTGAAGTATCAGATAAGTTCACCTGTACATATGTATATTTGTATAGTCTTTGTTTCTACTTTATGTCATCCATTTTCATTTTTTGGAGCCTTTCTTTTTGGGTAGCATGACTCCATAGGCCAATGGCATACTTCAAGGCACTGGAGATTCTAGTTTCTACTTCCCTCAACTATTCCAAGTCTTCAACTAAGGGAAGTTCCCCAACTGGAGCCAGCGGTTGTCCCCTAAAAATATCACTCTTTTTGGGAACAACCTATGTACTATTTTGGTTCAACAGACTGAAATCCTCTCTACCCTTTTCAAAAATTGTTCTGAGCATTCAAGTTATTCATTTTTCAAAGCTCTTCTATAAATATACAAACTTTGTAGGCTTGAATCTATGGACTCTATAGGCTTAAAACTATGGAATCCATATACCCATTTCTACAGACTCTGCAGGCTTGAATCTACTGACTCTGCAAGCTTGAAACTATGGACTACAGATGCCCATTTATACAGACTCCACAGGCAAAAATCTATGGACTCTGTAAGCCAAGTTCTATAGACTCATTTCTATGGACTCAGTTCTATGAACTTCATAGGTTTATTTCTACAGACTCTACAGGAAGAAACAAGCTCTCAACACTTAAGTGATTTCAATTACTTCGAGGTTCAACATCGTCGACAAGAGTTAAGCGCTTCAGTTAAGGTTCAATAGTTTAACTACTTCAAGGTTCAACGGCTTCAAAACACTTATCAACGAGAAGAAGGCTTGAACCATTAAACCATTAAACCATTAAACCACTTTGGTTCAAAGGTTTGACGGGTTCAATGGTTCAAAGGTTCAACGCGTAGTTGGTTCAAGTGGATAATGGGCTTAGCGAAATAAAGGGATTGAACTGATTGAACCATTGAACCAAAGTTGGTTCAATCACTCAGTTCAATTGATAGATTCAAGGGGCTACCCAAAAGCCAAAGGAATAAGTGCCCTTGTAGAGGGCGGTGAACCGAGGTCAGACAACCCTTGCAAAAGGTAGGTGAGGAGCAGATGGACCATTGCAAAAGTCTGAAGGATAGTTCCAGGCTTGAACAGTCCTTGCAGAGGGCACAATTCTCTTTCGAGAAAAGAACATGGCAAAATGATTAAGGCATTTCCTTCAAACAAAAAGTCTGAAGGAATTCCTTCAGACTTTTGCTCGATAGAAAAGCCCAAAGAAAGGTCTGCCGAAGGATGAATCTCGCTGAAGGAAAAGACTGAAGGAAAAGTCTGAAAAAAAGTGGATGAAACAAAGAAAACAATTGCTTTGGGAATTTTGTCTGAAGGAATTAACCCAAGGACTCTCTGAGAGAAAGAAACCCAAAGGCCATCTGAAGACCACCCGAAGGGCAGATGCCCCTGCGGGGGGCTCTCGCCTACCAAAATAGGCCTTTCTCAAGACCCCAAAGGGATTCTTCTCCTTCGAGAAGGACAAAACAAGAAAGTCAAAGAAATTGTCAAGGAAAGTGATAAGCCCACAGATGTCAAATTTGAACGTCGTGAACTAGATGTTGAGATCCAAAAGTCTGATGACATCCCCACAGCCATCAAAATCAGGGTGACCAACTAGCCATTGGCTTTCAAGCGATGATATGCTTGAAGACATCAAATTCATGGCAATGAAATAGCCATTAATCCTTGCATGTTTAAGTGTGGACCCAAATGCATTCAAAGCCTTAAGGCCAAGGCCAAAAGGAAGAATTACTGAGAGAAGGAGCATAAAGAGCCAGTAAAGCTAGGAACATAGCCCTAAGAGCTTAAATTCTAGGAAGAGACAAAGCTAGAAAAGACAAAAGTAGAAAGAGGGAAAAGCCTAAAATATCTGTGCAGAAGTAATTTTAGTAGGTGGAACAGTCCACTAAGTAGATATTTTGGTTTGCAAACATTGAAGGCATGGCCTGTTAGTCTCTTTTGGAGTAAAGATAAAATGGATAGCTGCGCAGACATCAGAGGGGACAGACTAGATGATACAGACCCAAAAAGAGACATATTAGATGAATAGACACACCATAATTAAGGCAATGCATTGTTACAAGCATGGTCCCTCTAGACAGAACTAAAAATACATTGAAGAGGTTGACTGCATCATGGGCCGTCCCATGGTAAGAGTGCCAAGCTTTGCTTGGTTTCTATACATTGTAATTTCTCTCATTATGCAAAAGAGATCTTCTCGTTACCAGAAGCAAAGCTCTACCTAAATTGAAAGGCATTACTGAGACTTTGAGCTCAGATTGTTTAGCATATTTATTTATTTGAATAAGAAAGCAAGTTACTTTTAGGCTTTGTGCTGTTATAATTTGTATCATTCTAGGAGATTGTTCTTATGTCTATTTCCCAAATGTGTTCTTGTTTATGCAATTTAATAAGCAGTGCTAGTGGAAGTGATAAGGAAGATATCCTGAAACCAGTTACTTTCAAAATTTTTGCTGACATAGTTGTTTTCACTGTGTGTTTTTACTTTATTTTTGTGTAAAGGATCTTGGGACGACTTACTACCCCCATTGTTCTTTTTATTTCACTCTTGGTCAGTCGAGGTGGAGACTTTGTGCTACATCTCAAGCTACTAGTTGCTACGTCCCTGTTACTGGTTACTTATACTACCAGAAAGATTCTTGTTGTTTGTAAGAACAAGCACTTCTGAAAGAAGAGAAGTGCCTTCTGTCATTTTAATAGGATTTCTACTATCCAAGAAGGGATCTGACTCTTGGCTGAATGTTACTTTTGAAAGAAGAGAAGTACCTTCACTAATCACCCAGGATTTCTCCTTTAATTTGTGAGCATCATCTCTAAAAAAAGAGAGATGGATGGTTTATCCTACCCCTATGTGTTATTTCTACTTATATATATATAGTATATAGTGCCTTCATACCTATAGGGAACCTCCCCTTGATGAGAGGAGAGATTTATCCCCTTTAGATGTGGTAAACCTACAACTTTGGATGACCAATCTCCCTATGCTATGGTTGAAGAGACCTATTTTGCTCACCAGTTAGCTGGTTGACAAAATATTCACCCAACATAGTCGAAGAGGTTGAAGAAGAAATTATAGATGCTGATCCTGAAGCCATTGTTGCTTCATCATAGACACACGACAAGATGCTAGATGACAAGGAAATGTTGTTTCACTCTAAGTTATGGGTGAAAGGTAAGCCTCTGCATTTCATTCTTGATAGTGGAAGTCAAAAGAATTTAATCTCTACTAATGTTGTGAAAAGCCTAAATCTGTCTATGAAGCCTCACCCAAAACCTTACAATATTGGATAGTTGAGTCCAAGGAGAAACCTCTGTGTCACCCACCAATGTCTTCTCTCATATGCAATACAACCTTTCCAAGATAAGTTTTTATGTGATGTGGTCAATCTAGATGTTTGTGATGTACTATTTGGTCAGCCATTCATGTATGATTGACATGGTACATATGAATCAAGAACTAAAAGGATCACTCTCACTCTTGGAACATGGCACTACAGGGTACCAAATGTACCACCTTCTATATCTGTCTCTCTGATTAGTGCCAAGAAATTTGTTGTCATGGTGGTCAAGACACAAGAATCCAAAAGGGCAGATGTTACAACCCTGACTACACAAACAAGACAACAAAATAAGCAAATAGATATTGAGTTGAAGAATTTCATGGCCTTCCATCCACAGACTAATGGTCAGGAAGAAATGGTGAACAATCGGGCCCTGCATAGTTCCATAAATCATAGTCCCTTCCAAGTATGCATCGAGAATAAAATCAAAGTACAACTACCACACTTGATGACAAATATTGATGTAATGGGGACCATTACTTCTCAAGGAGGGAGGAGTGATCCGAACAACAATTCAGATGACAATTTGGGTGATGGGTCCACCCAATTGATGGCAAAACTTCTGAGAGCCATAACTTTTGTACCATAGCTCCAATTGACTCACTGTTTGAACCTTTGGAAAGCTAATAATGAGGTGAATGTCGTGAGATAGCATTGAGATTTTTACAATGAATTTTGACCCCCAAAATCCCAATAGAAGTGTCTCAAATTTTAATTTTAGTAGTGCAGTCTAAAAATAGTAAGTTTCTAAAAATAGTAATTCTTCGAGTTCTGTATTGTTGTAAATCGTTAAAGTCGAACCAATTCATCTCCCTCAAGATTGGTGACCTTCCAAATCCTCTCCACACCTTTAGAAAATGTATAAATGAAGATGTAACCTAAAATGGAAATCAAACATCTCTTCTCAGAGATAAGCATATGTTTGGGTCTCCAAATTTGATTAATAAAACATCTCTTATCAAAGATAGTATTATTTGAATTGTTTTATTCTTATTTCTTAAATTATATTTCAACCAAATCTTTCGAGTTTTGGATCAGTGATATCAGAGCGATTTGTCTTTAGAGTGTATGATCCTGAGGATGAGGTCAGATTACAAGAAGCTTGGGTGGAAATTAGAACCAGTAGAATATCCACCTATTCACTCCAAAAAACTTCAAATGGCAGACAACACCAAGGCATCTGATCCTTTCAAGGAAATGGTGAATGAAGCCCTCCAACATCAATAAGCACAGATGCTACAACAATTCGCTCAAATTCTCCAAAAAATTTTGATGGGAAATTCTGGCTCCTCATCTGCACCTGCACATCCTTTTAGTGCCCCAACACCCTTCAAGGTTGAGGTAAATTTGATATCCCTACATTTGAAGGCAAAATCAATGCTGATGTAGTAGAAAATTGGTTGGATCAATTGTCATCTTAGTTTTCTATAAATAAATTCACCGATAAAGAGAAGATTACTTTTGCTCTTATGAAATCATCATTGCCTATCAAAAATTGGTGGGAAGTGTAAAAAAAGAGATTCATGGTAGATGATATTGGCGTTGAGATAGAACCTACATGGGATGATTTCATAGATGTTGTAAAGGAAGAATACTACCCCATTGGAGCATATGACGATCTGTATATAGAGTGGCAACAACTTCGCCAAGGTAAGGAACAATTTGTTCAAGAGTACACTAACATTTTTCATTCTCTATCTATGAGATTGGACATCCAAGAAAGTGAGAAACAGAAGGTTCTCAAATATCGTGGTAGACTATAATGGTACATATGAGGAGAAATGGAACTCTTCAATTTGGAAACCATCGGTGAGGCATACAAGTTCACAGTGAAGATTGAGCAGAAGCATGGAAGAATGAATATAAAGAATCAGTCTTCAAAATGGAAAAGTGACAAAGAATGTCAAACACGAGGCCAAAATTGGAATCAAAAGGAAGGAAAGACTGAGAAGTGTGATTATCACAAATCTAGAACTCATTCCAAAGAAGAATGTCGATCTATCAAATCACTGCTTTCTAAATCACAACCCTCAAAATCTACTACTCTACCTCATACAAACCCTGTAGTCAAAGAGGTTTAAGAAAAAATTATAGATGTTGATCTTGAAGCCATTATTGCTTCATCACAGACACACGACAAGTTGCTAGATGACAAGGAAAGGTTGCTTCACTCTAATTTATGGGTGAAAGATAAGCCTCTGCATTTCATTCCTGATAGTGGAAGTCAAAAGAATTTAATCTCTGCTAATGTTGTGAAAAGCCTAAATCTGTCTATGAAGCCTCACCCAAAACCATATAGTATTAGATGGTTGAGTCTAGGGAGAAATCTCCGTGTCACCCACTAATGTCTTCTCTCATATGCAATACAACCTTTCCAAGATAAGGTCTTATGTGATGTGGTCAATCTAGATGTTTGTGATGTACTCTTTGGTTAGCCACTCATGTATAATCGACATGGTATATATGAATCAAGAACTAGAAAGATCACTCTCACTCTTGGAACATGGCGCTACAGGGTACCAGAAGTACCACCTTCTACATCTGTCTCTCTGATTAGTGCCAAGAAATTTATTCTCATGGTGGTCAAGCCACAGGAATCCAAAAGGGCTAATGTTACAGCCCTGACTACACAAAAAACACAAAAATAGAAGCAAATAGATATTGAGCTAAAGAATTTCATGGCCTTCCATCCATAGACTGATGGTCAGATAGAAATAGTGAACAATCATGCCCTACACAGTTCTATAAATCACAGTCCCTTCCAAGTATGCATCGAGAATCAAATTGAAGTAAAACTACCACACTTGATGAAATGGGGACCATTAATTCTCAAGGAGGGAGGAATGATCCAGACAACAATTCAAATGACAATTTGAGTGATGGGTCCACCCCAATTGATGGTGAAACTTTTGGGAGCCATAACTTTTGCATCGTAGCTCCAATTGACTTACCATTTGAATCGTTGGAAAGCTAATAATGAGGGGAACATCATGAGATGACACTGAGCTTTTCTCAATAAAGTTTGACCCCCTAAAACCCAATGGAAGTGTCCCAAATTTCAATTTTAGTAGTGCAGTCGAAAAATAGTAAGTTTCTAAAAATAGTAATTCCTTGAGTTCTGTATTGTTGTAAATCATGGAAGTCAAACCAATTCATCTCCCTCAAGATTGGTGAGCTTCCACATCCTCCCCACACCTTCAAAACATATATAACTGAAGATGTAACTGGAAATGGAAATCAAACATCTCTTCTCAAAGATAAGCATATGTTTGGGTCTGCAAATTTGATTAATAAAACATCTCTTATCAGAGATAGTATTATTTGAATTATTTTGTTCTTGTTTCTTGAATTATCTTTCAACCAAAGATTTTGAGTTTTGGATCAGTGGTATTAGAGCAGTTTGTCTTTAGAGTGTATGATCCCAAGGATGAGGTCAGATTATAGGAAGCTTAGGTGGAAAATAAAACCAGCAAAATATCCACCTATTCGCTCCGAATGACTTCAAATGGTGGACAACACCAAGGAATCTGATCCTTTCAAGGAAATGGTGAGTGAATCCCTCCAAAACAACAAGCACAGATGCTAAAACAATTTTTTCAAATTCTCCAACAAATCTCGATGGGAAATTCTGGCTCCTCATCCACACCCATACATCCTTTTAGTGCCCCAACACCCTTCAAGGTTCAGGTAAATTTTGATATCCCTACATTTGAAGGCAAAATCAATGCTGATGCAGTAGAAAATTGGTTGGATCAATTTTCATCTTATTTTTTTGTAAATAAATTCACTGACAAAGAGAAGATTACTTTTGATCTTTTGAAAGCATCATTCCCTATCAAAAATTGGTGGGAAGTGTACAAAAAGAGATTCAGTGCAAATGATATTGGCCTTGAGATGAAACCTACATGGGATGATTTCATAGATGTTGTAAAGGAAGAATACTACCCCATTAGAGCATATGATGATCTGTATATAGAGTGGTAACAACTTCACCAAGGTAAAGAACAATCTGTTCAAGAGTACACTAACATTTTCCATTCTCTATCTGCGAGATTGGGCATCCAAGAAAGTGAGAAACACAAGGTTCTCAAATATTGTGGTGAACTACAATGGTACATACAGGGAGAAATGGAACTCTTCAATTTAGAAACCATCGGTGAGGCATGCAAGTTCACAGTGAAGATTAAGTAGAAGCATGGATGAATGAATATAAAGAATCAGTGTTCAAAATGGAAAAGTGACAAAGAAGGTCAAACACGAGGCCAAAATTGGAAGCAAAAGGAAGGAAAGACTGAGAAGTGGTGTGATTAACACAAATCTAGAACTCAATCCAAAGAAGAATTTCGAGCTATCAAATCACTACTTTCTAAGTCACAATCCTCAACATCTATTGCTCTACCTCATATAGACCCTGTAGTCTATTATCCCCCAAAAATATCACTCTTTTTGGGAACAACCTATGAACTATTTTGGTTCAATATACCAAAATCCTCTCTCCCCTTTTCAAAAATTGTTCTGAGCATTCAAGTTCTTCATTTTTCAAAGCTCTTCCAAAAATCTATGGACTCTATAGGGTTGAATCTATAGACTCTACAGGCTTGAATCTATGAACTCTTCAGGCCCATTTCTATGGACTCTATAGGCTTGAATCTATGGACTCTACAGGCTTGAAACTATGGACTTTGCAGGCCCATTTTTATGGACTCTGCAGGCAAAAATCTATGGACTCTACATGCCAAGTTATATGGACTCAGTTCTACGGAGTTCATAGGTTGATTTATATTAACTCTGCAGGAAGAAACAAGCTCTCAATAGTTAAGCAATTTCAACCGCTTCAAGGTTCAATGTCATCAGCGAGACTTAAGCGCTTTGGCAAAGGTTCAATAGTTCAACCACTTCAAGGTTCAACAGCTTAAAAACACTTATCAAAGAGAAGAAGGCTTGAACCATTGAACTGTTGAACCATTGAACTACTTTGGTTCAAACGTTCAATGGGTTCAATGGTTTAAAGGTTCAACGCGCAATTGGTTCAAGTGGACAAAGGACTTAGTCAAATAAAGGGATTGAGCTGATTGAACCATTGAACCAAAGTTGGTTCAATCAGTCGGTTCAATCGACAGGTTTAAGGGGCTGCCCCAAAGCCAAAGTAACAAGTGCCCTTGTGGAGGGTGGTGAACTGAGGTCAAACAACCCTTGCAGAAGGTAGGTGAGGAGCAGATCAACTGTTGCAAAAGTCCAAAGGATAGTTTTGGTCTTGAAAAGTCCTTCTGGAGGGCACAATTCTCTTTCAAGAAAAGAACGTGGCAAAATGATTAAGGCATTTCCTTTGAATAAAAATGCTGAAGGAATTCCTTCAGACTTTTTCCTGAAGGAAAGGCCCAAAGAAAAGTCTGCTGAAGGATGAAGCCCGCTGAAGGAAAAGACTGAAGGAAAGCAGATGAAACAAAGAAAATGATTCCTTCAGACATTTTGTCTGAAGGAATTAACTTGAGGACTATCTGAGAGAAAAAATCCTGAAGGCCATCCAAAGACCGCCTGAAGGGCAGATGCCCTTGCGGGGGGCTCTCACCAGCCAAAATAGGCCTTTCTCAAGACCCTGAAGGGATTCTTCTCCTTCGAGAAGGACAAAACAAGAAAGCCAAAGGAATTGTCAAGGAAAGTGACAGGCCCAAAAATGTCAAATTTGAATGTCATGAACTAGCCGTTGAGATCTAAAAGTATGGTGACATCCCTGTAGCCATCAAAATTAGGGCGACCAACTAGCTATTGGCTTTTAAGTGATGACGCACCCGAAGATGTCAAATTCATGGTAATGAGATAGCTGTTGATCCTTACAGGTTTAGGTGTGGACCTGAATGCATTCAAAGGCCTTAAGGCCAAGGCTAAAAGGAAGAAACACTAAGAGAAGGAGCATAAAGAGCCAGTAAAGCTGGGAATGTAGCCTTGAGAGCTTAAATTCTAGGAAGAGACAAAGCTGGAAAAGACAAAATTAGAAAGAGGGAAAAGCCTAAAATATCTGCACAAAAGTAATTTTAGTAGGTGGAACAGTCCACTAAGTAGATATTTTGGCTTGCAAACATTGAAGGCATGGCTTGTTAGTCTCCTTTGGAGTAAAGACAAAACAGATAGCTGCACAGATGTCAGAGGGGATAGACCAGATGATCTAGACCCAGAAAGAGACATATTAGATGAATGGACATGCCATAATTAAGGCAATGTGCTATTCCAAGCATGGTCCCTCTAGATAGAATTGAAGATGCATTAAAGACATTGACTGTAACATGGGCTGTCCCATGGGAAAGAGTGCCAAGCTTTGCTTGGTTGCTATACATTGTAATTTCTCTTATTATGCAAGAGAGATCTTCCCGTTACCAGAAGCAAAACTCTGCCCAAATTGAAAGGCATTACTGAGACTTTGAGCTTAGATTGTTCATCATATTTCTTTGTTTGAATCAGAAAGCAAGTTACTTTTAGACTTTGTGTTGTTATAGCTTGTATCATTCTAGGAGATTGTTCTTATGTCTATTTCCTAAATGTATTCTTATTAATGAAATGTAACAAACAGAGCTATTGGAAGTTATAAAGAAGGTGTCTTGAAACCAGTTACTTTCAGACTTTGTGCTGACATAATTGTTTTTAGTGTGTGTTTTTAGTTTCTTTCTATGTAAAGGATCTTGGGATGACTTTGTGCCCCCATTGTTCTTCGTATTTCACTCTTGGGCAGTCGAGGTGGAGACTTTGTGCTACATCTTAGGCTGTTAGTTACTACATCCCTATTACTGGTTACTTATACTACTAGAAAGATTCCTATTTTTTGCAAGAAAAAACACTTCTTAAAGAAGAGAAGTGCCTTTTGTCATTTCACCAAGATTTCTACTATCCAGGAAGGGATCTAGCTCTTGGCTGAATGTTACTTTTGAAAGAAGATAAGTACCTTCACCAATCACCTAGAATTTATCCTTTAATTTGTGAGCACCATCTCTGAAAAAAGAGAGATGGATGGTTTATCCTATCCGTGTGTGTTATTTTCTACTTATATATATAGTATATAGCTCCTGCATATTTATAGGGAACCTCCGCTTGATGAGAGGAGAGATTTGTCCACCCCTGATGTAGTAAACCTACACACTGGGTTGACCAATCTCCTTTGCTATTGATGATAGACCTATTTTGCTCATTCAGACTGCTGACTAACAAAATATTCACCCAACAGTCTTTTTGGTGACTCTGCTAGGGATGAACGTCCAGTTTGAAGTCTCCAATTTCAGATTGAAGTAGTCCCTACCCTTATCCATTATAGACTCGAGTGACTCCATTCTGTGTCTTACCCATTATCATTATAGCTTACCATCTTCCTCTATCTCCATTATATTATCTAGTCTACAAAACCAAAGCCACTAGGATATAACGTGTAGTTTGAAGCCTCAAGTTTCAAGCTTAAGTAGGGCCAATTCTTTCCCATTTTTGTTCTACAATCTGGCAACTCCATGCTATACAAGAAGCCAAAGAGTCCAAGGTAGAGCTACTTTTTCTACTGTTAGCAGAGCTTTGCCTATCCATAAGCCACCCAGATTTGTTATCCTCTTTTTCATAATCCCATCATGGCAGTTCAAGGCCCCTGGGGTAACTCATTCGGTCCACTAAATCTTACTCCACCTTTGCATGAAATTCCACGTAGCTCAAGAAAGAACTTCCCCAAATTCTTTGGTGATGGGAGAGTTCAACCTGATGAACACATTGCAGCCTTCAGCATAGCCTGTGGCGTAATAGGGGTGGAATTTAAAATGTGGCAGTCAAAATTTTTGTGGAAAAACTACAAGGTGCTACTGTAGATTGGTTCTACCATCTGCAAGATATATCAACAACTGATTGGGACACACTTAAAGCCAAGTTTAAGCCTGCAAAAGATGCACATGCCTTGCTGGCCCAGCTCACACAGATGAAGAAGGAGCCCGATGAACCTATGAGAGACTTCATTTCCAAGTTTGACAAGCTAAAGAATAGGATTGCCATGATCACCCAGTTGACACTTGAGAATCTCATTTGTTTCTTCATCAACTCACAGCTGCCTAAAGTGTGTTTTTTGCTGAGACGGGCTAGACACATAGACCTTGTTACTGCTCAAGACTTGGCTACTGAGGTAGAAGATGACCTTATCTTGTCAAGAAAGATAAGGAAAGACCTAATTAGAGCTAAACCCTCTTCATCTTTTGAATACTCACCCACAACCACCACTGATCAAATGGTGCAAAAGCTGGCAAATAAATTGCTAGCCTTGAAAAGGCAAATGGCACAAGGTATGTCTTCTGCTCCTTCATATAGAGATGTACCAAGGAGGACATTCCCCAATTAGTCATATCAAGGCAATGCTACCAAAAATCAAGGGCAGCCAAATCATCTTCCTCCCTCACAGAGGAACCTCACCCTTGAAGCATCTCCAACCAACTCAACAGTTGGATATCTGGAAATAAAACATGTTTTCTCTTTCCAACCTGAGTTTGAGCAAGGAAATAATGCTGATGTTTTCATGGAGGATCAAGAAGAGTCAGCTGGCAATTCCCACATTAGTTTTCTAAATTACCAAGATGAACCCATAAGTAAAGGTGAAGCAGTCGAGGGATCATATGCTGTGTTCACCCAGTCCAAGAACTAGTTAGCCCAACAAGCTGATAAAGAAAAGACAGAGGAATGACCTCAAACAAAAATTTTAATTGCTAAATGTGGGACCACTCTGCCCTTCTAGCCAAAGGACCTAGTAATTGGTAAGAATGTAAGTACATCAAAGATCCGTACACCTTCTACTTCAAATTTGCAGATCAGTCCTCCCCCCTTAAAAACTAAAAGGATGAACTCCCATCCTCTCTTCATTGTCCATTTCAGTCATTTGACATAATTGACCATGTCAAGAAAACCAAAATTTAAATGACTAAATTTGAATTCCTACAAGCCAACCCTGAGCAATTAGACAGGTTGGTAGAGTGTGTGAAGAATATAGTCGTCTCTGCAGGACAAGAGATTAGAAAGGTAACTCATGATCCTGCAAAGAACATGCCCATCCCAGTCACTCAGACAACATCACCTGAAGCTCAGATTCTATTTGAGTCTTCAAGTAGGGGTAATAATTTTTGTCCACAGAGGATGTTCATGTTTCTACAGATGAAAGTCCTATAGTTGGCAATCCAGAAATTGATTCAAACAAGACATCAAAAGAATTGGTAGGGCACAATACAAATGAAGAAGGATCTTCCATCTCTAATGAAGAGAAATCTAATAAAAGATCAGCTTCTGATGATGCTTGGATCTTGGAATTTAATGGCAACAATTCTTCTACCAATGTTAGAGTTGGGACTATGTTGATATCTCCTCAAGGAGATATTTTTCCTTCATGCAATTTGCAGTTCAACAACACCAACAACACAATTGAATGTGAATTTCTATTGCTCAGATTGAAGGCTACTCAAGACTAGGATGTCAAACTCCTTCACACCAAATTAGATGCTAAATCAATGGTTTGTCAGGTGTCTGATGCTGACAATCAAACCATGTGCTGGACTGAACCAATAAAACAACAAGCTATGGTGGTGGACCATACTTCTATACTCGAAAGTCAATAAAATGAAATCTTTACCAAGAGAGCAAAGAGTTATAGTTTTCAGATTGAAGACCACGTCTTGCCATGGGGTAAGAAGAGAAAACCAAAAGGAGTGCATAGAAAATGTGATTCCTGGTGGAGAGTTCCATTCGCCCATCACCAATTCTGGGGACAAAATGGTTTCCTATTGGTTTATCAAGATGGAACGCCATTTTCATTGTCTCACAATGGGCAATGTCTGAATCACTTCAATTATTGAAGTATCAGATAAGTTCACCTGTACATATGTATATTTGTATAGTCTTTGTTTCTACTTTATGTCATCCATTTTCATTTTTTGGAGCCTTTCTTTTTGGGTAGCATGACTCCATAGGCCAATGGCATACTTCAAGGCACTGGAGATTCTAGTTTCTACTTCCCTCAACTATTCCAAGTCTTCAACTAAGGGAAGTTCCCCAACTGGAGCCAGCTGTTGTCCCCTAAAAATATCACTCTTTTTGGGAACAACCTATGTACTATTTTGGTTCAACAGACTGAAATCCTCTCTACCCTTTTCAAAAATTGTTCTGAGCATTCAAGTTATTCATTTTTCAAAGCTCTTCTATAAATATACAAACTCTATAGGCTTGAATCTATGGACTCTATAGGCTTAAAACTACAGAATCCATAGGCCCATTTCTACAGACTCTATAGGCTTGAATCTACAGACTCTGTAGGCTTGAAACTATGGACTCCGCAGGTAAAAATCTATGGACTTTGCAAGCCAAGTTATACAGACTCATTTCTATGGACTTAGTTTTAAAGACTTCATAGGTTGATTTCTACAGACTCTGTAGGAAGAAATAAGCTCTCAACACTTAAGCAATTTCAATTACTTTGAGGTTCAACATTGTCAACAAGAGTTAAGCGCTTCAGTTAAGGTTCAATAGTTCAACTGCTTCAAGGTTCAATGGCTTCAAAACACTTATCAAAGAGAAGAAGGCTTGAACCATTAAATCGTTGAACCATTGAACCACTTTGGCTCAAAGGTTTGACAGTTTCAATGGTTCAAAGGTTCAATGTGTAGTTGGTTCAGGTGGACAAAGGACTTAGCCAAATAAAGGGATTGAACAAGAAAGCCAAAGGGATTCTTCTCCTTCAAGAAGGATAAAAAAAGAAAGCCAAAGGAATTGTCAAGGAAAGTGACAAGCCCACAGACGTCAAATTTGAACGTCGTAAACTAGATATTGAGATCCAAAAGTCTGATGACGTCCCCGCAGCCATCAAAATCAAGGTGACCAACTAGCCATTGGCTTTCAGATGATGATGTGCCTGAAGACATCAAATTCATGGCAATGAAATAACCATTAATCCTTACATGTTTAAGTGTGGACCCAAATGCATTCAAAGCCTTAAGGCCAAGGCCAAAAGGAAGAATTGCTGAGAGAAGGAACATAAAGAGCCAGTAAAGCTGGGAACATAGCCCTGAGAGCTTAAATTCTAGGAAGAGACAAAGCTAGAAAAGACAAAAGTAGAAAGAGGGAAAAGCCTAAAATATCTGAGCAGAAATAATTTTAGTAGGTGGAACAGTCCACTAAGCAGATATTTTGGCTTGCAAACATTGAAGGCATGGCCTGTTAGTCTCCTTTGGAGTAAAGACAAAATGGATAGCTGCATAGACATCAGAGGGGACATACTAGATGATATAGACCCAGGAAGAGACATATTAGATGAATAGACACACCATAATTAAGGCAATGCACTGTTACAAGCACGGTCCCTCCAAACAAAACTGAAAATACATTGAAGAGGTTGACTGCAGCATGGGCCGTCCCATGGTAAGAGTGCCAAGCTTTGCTTGGTTGCTATACATTATAATTTCTCTCATTATGCAAAAGAGATCTTCTCATTACCAGAAGCAAAACTCTATCTAAATTGAAAGGCATTACTGAGACTTTGAGCTTAGATTGTTTAGCATATTTATTTATTTGAATCAGAAAGCAAGTTACTTTCAGGATTTGAGCTGTTATAGCTTGTATCATTCTAGGAGATTGTTCTTATGTCTATTTCCCAAATGTGTTCTTGTTTATGCAATTTAATAAGCAGTGCTAGTGGAAGTGATAAGGAAGATGTCCTGAAACTAGTTACTTTCAGACTTTTTGCTGACATAATTATTTTCAGTGTGTGTTTTTACTTTCTTTTTGTGTAAACGATCTTGGGATGACTTACTACCCCAATTGTTCTTTGTATTTCACTCTTGGTCAGTCGAGGTGGAGACTTTGTGCTACATCTCAGGCTACTAGTTACTATGTCCCTATTACTGGTTACTTATACTACCAGAAAGATTCTTGTTGTTTGCAATAACAAGCACTTCTGAAAGAAGAGAAGTGCCTTCTGTCATTTCACTAGGATTTCTACTATCCAAGAAGGGATCTGGCTCTTGGCTGAATGTTACTTTTGAAAGAAGAGAAATACCTTCACTAATCACCCATGATTTCTCCTTTAATCTGTGAGCATCTCTAAAAAAAGAGAGATGGATGGTTTATCCTACCCCTGTGTGTTATTTTCTACTTATATATATATATATATATATATATATATATATAAAACACCTTTATACCTATAGGGAACCTCCCCTTGATGAGAGGAGAGATTTATCCCCTTTAGATGTGGTAAACCTGAAACTTTGGATGACCAATCTCCCTATGCTGTGGTTGAAGAGACCTATTTTGCTCACCAGTTAGCTGGTTGACAAAATATTCACCCAACATAGTCAAAGAGGTTGAAGAAGAAATTATAGATGCTGATCCTGAAGCCATTGTTGCTTCATCACAGACACACGACGAGATGCTAGATGACAAAAAAATGTTGTTTCACTCCAAGTTATGGGTGAAAGGTAAGCCTCTACATTTCATTCTTGATAGTGGAAGTCAAAAGAATTTAATCTCTACTAATGTTGTGAAAAGCCTAAATCTGTCTATGAAGCCTCACCCAAAACCATACAATATTGGATGGTTGAGTCCAGGGAGAAACCTCTGTGTCACCCACCAATGTCTTCTCTCATATGCAATACAACCTTTCCAAGATAAGTTTTTATGTGATGTAGTCAATCTAGATGTTTGTGATATACTCTTTGGTCAGCCATTCATGTATGATTGACATGGTATATATGAATCAAGAACTAGAAGGATCACTCTCACTCTTGGAACACGACACTACAGGGTACTAAATGTACCACCTTCTATATCTGTCTCTCTGATTAGTGCCAAGAAATTTGTTGTCATGGTGGTCAAGCCACAAGAATCCAAAAGGGCAGATGTTACAACCCCGACTACACAAACAACACAACAACAAAAGTAAATAAATATTGAGTTGAAGAATTTCATGGCCTTCCATCCACAGACTAATGGTCAGATAGAAATGGTGAACAATCGGGCCCTGCACAGTTCCATAAATCATAGTCCCTTCCAAGTATGCATCGAGAATCAAATCAAAGTACAACTACCACACTTGATGACAAATATTGATGTAATGTGGACCATTACTTCTCAAGGAGGGAGGAGTGATCCAAACAACAATTCAGATGACAATTTGGGTGATGGGTCCACCCCAATTGATAGCAAAACTTCTGAGAGCCATAACTTTTGTACCATAGCTCCAATTGACTCACCGTTTGAACCTTTGGAAAGCTAATAATGAGTGGAACATCATGAGATATCATTGAGATTTTCCCAATGAAGTTTGACCCCCAAAATCCCAATAGAAGTTTCCCAAATTTCAAATTTAGTAGTGCAGTCTAAAAATAGTAATTCCTTGAGTTTTGTATCGTTGTAAATCGTTGAAGTCGAACCAATTCATCTCCCTCAAGATTGGTGACCTTCCACATCCTCCCCACACCTTCAAAACATGTATAAATGAAGATGTAACTTGAAATGGAAATCAAACATCTCTTCTCAGAGATAAGCATATGTTTGGGTCTGCAAATTTGATTAATAAAACATCTCTTATCAAAGATAGTATTATTTGAATTGTTTTGTTCTTATTTCTTAAATTATCTTTCAACCAAATCTTTTGAGTTTTGGATCAGTGATATCAGAGCGGTTTGTCTTTAAGTGTATGATCCCAAGGATGAGGTTAGATTATAGGAAGCTTGGGTGGAAAATAGAACCAGTAGAATATCCACCTATTCACTCCAAACGACTTCAAATGGTAGACAACACTGAGGCATCCGATCCTTTCAAGGAAATGGTGAATGAAGCCCTCCAATAGTAATAAGCACAGATGCTACAATAATTCATTCAAATTCTCCAACAAATCTTGATTGGAAATTCTGGCTCCTCATCTGCACCCGCACATCTTTTTTGTGCCCCAACACCCTTCAAGGTTCAAGAGAAGTTTGATCTCCCTACATTTGAAGGCAAAATCAATGCTGATGTAGTATAAAATTGGTTGGATCAATTTTCATCTTATTTTTCTATAAATAAATTCATCTATAAAGACAACATTAATTTCGCTCTTTTGAAAGCATCATTGCCTGTCAAAAATTAGTGGGAAGTGTACAAAAAGAGATTAAGTGTAGATGATATTGGCCTTGAAATGAAACCTACATGGGATGATTTCATAGATGCTGTAAAGGAAGAATACTACCCCATTGGAGCATATGACGATCTATATATATAGTGGCAACAACTTCACCAAGGTAAGGAACAATCTATTCAAGATTACACTGACATTTTTCATTCTCTATCTACAAGATTGGGCATCTAAGAAAGTGAGAAACACAAGGTTTTCAAATATCTTGTCGTACTACAATCGTACATACAATCAGAAATGGAACTCTTCAATTTGGAAACCATCGGTGAGGCATACAAGTTCCCAGTAAAGATTGAGCAGAAGCATGGAAGAATGAATATAAAGAATCAGTCTTCAAAATGGAAAAGTGATAAAGAAGGTCAAACAGGAGGCCAAAATTGGAAGCAAAAGGAAGGAAAGACTGGGAAGTGGTGTGATTATCACAAATCTAGAACTCACTCCAAAGAAGAATGTTGAGCTATCAAATCAATGCTTTCTGAGTCACAATCCTCAAAATCTACTTCTCTACCTCATATAGACCCTACAGTCGAAGAGGTTGAAGAAGAAATTATAGATGTTGATCTTGAAGCCATTATTGCTTCATCATAGACACACGATGAGATGCTAGATGACAAGGAAAGGTTGTTTCACTCTAAGTTATGGGTGAAAGGTAAGCCTCTGCATTTCATTCTTGATAGTGGAAGTCAAAAGAATTTAATCTCTGCTAATGTTGTGAAAAGCCTAAATCTATGTATGAAGCCTCACCCAAAACCATATAGTATTGGATGGTTGAGTCCAGGGAGAAACCTCCGTGTCACCCACCAATGTCTTCTCTCATATGAAATACAACCTTTCCAAGATAAGTTTTTATGTGATGTAGTCAATCTAGATGTTTGTGATGTACTCTTTGATCAGCCATTCATGTATGATTGACATGGTACATATGAATCAAGAACTAGAAGGATCACTCTCACTCTTGGAACACGGCACTATAGGGTACCAAATGTACCACCTTCTATATCTGTCTCTTTGATTAGTGCCAAGAAATTTGTTCTCATGGTGGTCAAGCCACAAGAATCCAAAAGGGCAGATGTTACAACCCTGACTACACAAACAACACAACAACATAAGCAAATAGATATTGAGTTGAAGAATTTCATGGCCTTCCATCCATAGACTAATGGTCAGATAGAAATGGTGAACAATCGGGCCCTGCACAGTTCCATAAATCATAGTCCCTTCCAAGTATGCATCGAGAATCAAATTAAAGTAAAACTACCACACTTGATGAATTTTTTTGATGAAATGGGGACCATTGCTTCTCAAGGAGGGAGGAATGATCCGAACAACAATTCAGATGACAATTCGGGTGATGGGTCCACCCCAATTGATCTCAGAACTTCTGGGAGTCATAACTTTTGCACCGTAGCTCCAATTGACTCATCGTTTGAACCGTTGGAAAACTAAAAATGAGGGGAACATCATGAGATGGAACTAAGATTTTCTTGATGAATTTTGACCCCCTAAAATAGAATGGAAGTGTCCTAAATTTCAATTTTAGTATTGCAGTCTGAAAATAGTAAGTTTTTAAAAATAGTAATTCCTCGAGTTCTGTATTATTGTAAATCATGGAAGTCAAACTAGTTAATCTCCCTCGAGATTGGTAACCTTCCACATCCTCCCCATACCTTTAAAACATGTATAAATGAAGATGTAACCTGAAATGGAAATCAAACATCTCTTCTTAGAGATAAGCATATGTTTGGATCTGCAAATTTGATTAATAAAACATCTCTTATCAGAGATAGTATTAGTTGAATTGTTTTGTTCTTATTTCTTGAATTATCTTTTAACCAAATCTTTTGAGTTTTGGATCAGTGGTATCAGAGTGGTTTATCTTTAGAGTGTATGATCTCGAGAATGAGGTCAAATTCCAAGAATCTTGGGTGAAAAATAGAACCAACAGAATATCCACCTATTCGCTCCAAATGACTTCAAATGGTAGACAACCTCGAGGCATCTGATCCTTTCAAAGAAATGGTGAATGAAGCCCCCCAATAGCAACAAGCACATATGCTACAATAATTCACTCAAATTCTCCAACAAATCTTGATGGGAAATTCTTGCTCCTCATCTGCACCCGCACATCCTTTCAGTGCTCCAACACCCTTCAAGGTTCAGGTGAATTTTGATATCCCTACATTTGAAGGCAAAATCAATGTTGATGTAGTAGAAAATTGGTTGGATCAATTGTCATCTTTTTTTTTATAAATAAATTCACCAATAAGAGAAGATTACTTTTGATCTTTTGAAAGCATCATTGCTTGTCAAAAATTGGTGGGAAGTGTACAAAAAGAGATTCAGTGCAGATGATATTGGCCTTGAGATGGAACCTACATGGGATGATTTCATAGATGCTGTAAAGGGAGAATACTACCCCATTGGATCATATGACGATCTGTATATAGAGTGGCAACAACTTCACCAAGGTAAGGAACAATTTTATCAAGATTACACTGACATTTATCATTCTCTATCTGTGAGATTGGGCATCTAAGAAAGTGACAAACACAAGGTTCTCAAATATTGTGGTGGACTACAATGGTACATATGGGGAGAAATGGAACTCTTCAATTTGGAAACCATCAATGAGGCATACAAGTTCACAGTGAAGATTGAGCAAAAGCATGGAAGAATGAATATAAAAAATTAGTCTTCAAAATGGAAAAGTGACAAAGAATGTCAAACATGAAGCCAAAATTGGAAGCAAAAGGAAGGAAAGACTAAGAAGTGGTATGATTATCACAAATCTAGAACTCACTCCAAAGAAGAATGTCGAGCTATCAAATCACTACTTTCTGAGTCACAATCCTCAACATCTACTACTCTACCTCATACAGACCCTGTAGTTGAAGAGGTTGAAAAATAAATTATAGATGATGATCTTGAAGCCATTGTTGCTTCATCACATACACATGATGATATGCTAGATGATAAGGAAAGGTTATTTCACTCTAAGTTATGGGTGAAAGGTAAGCCTCTGTATTTTATTCTTGATAGTGGAAGTCAAAAGAATTTAATCTCTGCTAATGTTGTGAGAAGCCTAAATCTGTCTATGAAGCCTCACCCAAAACCATACAGTATTGAATGGTTGAGTCTAGGGAGAAATCTCTGCGTCACCCACCAATGTCTTGTCTCATATGTAATACAACCTTTCCAAGATAAGGTCTTATGTGATGTGGTCAATCTAGATGTTTGTGATGTACTATTTGGTTAGCCATTCATGTATGATCGACATGGTATATATGAATCAAGAACTAGAAGGATCACTTTCACTCTTGGAACATGACGCTATAGGGTACCAAAAGTAACACCTTCTACATCTGTCTCTCTGATTAGTGCCAAGAAATTTGTTCTCATGGTGGTCAAGCCACATGAATCCAAAAGGGCCGATGTTACAGCTTTGACTACACAAACAACACAACAACAGAAGCAAATATATACTGAGCTTAATAATTTCATGGCCTTCCATCCACAGACTGATGGTCAGACAAAAATGGTGAACAATCAGGCCCTGCACAGTTCCATAAATCACAGTCCCTTCCAAGTATGCATCGAGAATCAAATAGAAATACAACTACCACACTTGATGAAAAATATTGATGCAATGGGGACCATTGATTTTCAAGGAGGGAGGAATGATCCAAACAATAATTCAGATGACAATTCGGGTGATGGGTCCACCCCAATTGATGGCGGAACTTCTGGGAGCCATAACTTTTGCACCGTAGCTCTAATTGATTCACCGTTTGAACCGTTGGAAAGCTAATAATGAGGGTAATGTCATGAGATGGAACTGATATTTGCTCAATAAAGTTTTTACCCCTAAAAATCAATGAAAGTGTCCCAAATTTCAATTTTAGTAGTGTAGTCTAAAAATAGTAAGTTCTAAAAATAGTAATTCCTCGAGTTCTGTATTGTTGTAAATCATGGATTTTGAACCAATTTATCTCCCTCGAGATTGGTGACCTTCCACATCCTCCCCACACCTTCCAAACATGTATAAATGAATATGTAACTTGAAATGGAAATTAGACATCTCTTCTCAGAGATAAGCATATGTATGGGTCTACAAATCTGGTTAATAAAACATCTCGTATTAGAGATAGTATTATTTGAATTGTTTTGTTCTTGTTTCTTGAATTATCTTTCAACCAAAGCTTTTGAGTTTTGGATAAATTTTTCCAAGAAAACTTTGTTATGACTTCTTATGCTTAGGCAAGGATAATACAAGAATGGAATTAATCCTTTCAAGATCAAAAGCTTAAACCATGTTTATAAATAACATGAACAAGTAGTTTACCTTCATGTACTGAAAACACAAAATTTTTGGGGTTAAGTGACACCCCATATTGTCTACATCTCTCAAACACTTCCTTGAGATTAATCATGTGCTCACTTGAATTCTTTAAAAATATAGTAACATCATCCAAATATACAAGAACAAACCTATTGATTAGACCTTGAAATTCCATATACATGGCTATCTGGAATGTTTCTCCAGCATTGGATAATCTAAATGGAATTTTACTATAAGCAAAAGTAACCTAATTGGTAGTGAAAGTTGTCTTAAATTGATCTTCTTCCTTCACAAGAATCTAGTTATATCCACTATAACCATCCAAAAATGAGAACCTTTTTGAACCCGCTACTAGTTGCAATATTTGTTCCATTGATGGCAATGGATAATGATCTTTGAGTGAGGCCTTCTTCAAATCACAAAAATACACACAAAGTCTGATTTATCCATTTTTTTCTCATAGTAAGAAGGTTTGCCACCCAATTAGAATGCTTAATGGAAAAATGTTGGTTGATTCAATTGGATTGTGAAGTTTTGTTCTCATTAAAGGCTCAAGCTTAGGAATGATTGATCTTTACCTTTATCTTACTAGTTTTATATCAGCTTATAGCTCAATGGTGTGCTGAGCTAATTTAGGATCAAACCCCTTCAAATCACTATAATCCCATATAGAGACATCAACAAATTATCTACATAATTCAACAAATGACTCCTTTCTAGATGGAGAACATACTTTATTGAGTTTGAGAATGCTTCCATTTGCTATCTCAATGTTAACATAGTGTTCTTCTTTGGTATAAAATAAAGACTTATCTCTCCTCACCTCATCATCTCTACTGAAGATGTTCTCAAGCGTGATAAATATTTTGGGTAGCTTGTTGGACTTGAGTTGGAAAATCTGATCACCATATTATTTTAAGAGCTTTGACTGATTTCTAGAAGAGAATTCAGCCTCCTCTTGGAAAAAGTGAATAATTTGGTCATCTTCAAAAAATTGTCAGTTCTCATTTTTGTTAAGAATAGAAGGCCTCAACACAATCTTGATATGTGACTACTTGTTGTCATTCCTTGCATCAACTATAATATTGAACAGAGCTCCTATAGCAACCAATCTATCTGCATGATTTTTGCTCTCCCTAGGTACTACATGGATATCAAAATCATCAAAGTCCTCAAGGAGATCCCAAAATCTATGTTTACAATACATTAGAAAATAATTATTAGATACATTTATCTCTCTCACTTAGTGAACCACAAATTCACTATTACCAAAAGCTTGTAAGAGTTTGATTCACATATTCCTAGCCCATTGCAAACCATGGAATAGAGCTTCATACTCTGCTACATTATTAAAATAGAGAAACTAAAACCCTATAGAAGAATAATACCTTTGTTTAGTGGGTGAGATGAGAATCATACCAGCCCCTGTACCATGCTTATTCCTATAACCATCAAAGTATAGTTATTAAAGACCATCCCTTGATTCATCTTCCTTGACTATAGTTAGAATTTATGCATCATTCTCATATAGACAATAGACACCAAGTCATTATTATTCTATTATTTTGTAAGGATCATGTTCATGTAATTTAGAAACCCATTCATCAATAAATAAATTAGGAACTCCTTCAAGAGGTGAGTTGTCTTCTACTTCACTAATTTGTTCTACCTCATCCGAGATGATAGTTATTTTTCACAACACTTGGGATATATGGATCTAAATGTAAGTATGCAATATGTTCAGAGTGAATTGTGACATTGGTTTCATACCTTGTTCTAAACATGAGATAAATCCAATCACCTGAAACGTAACCACCTATATTTTATTTGAAATCTTGTGATGAACACATGAAAAAATATGGAGGAAGGTCCACCACCACTACATCCTATTGAATGGTTACATTTGGGAAAGAATGTAGTGTTAGTTTCAAGTTATTGATCATGCTTAATGTATTTATTGGGGAACCATCAAGCTAAAAGACAACTTTAGTATTTGGACCATACACTAAACCCAACTTGTATGTAATTTACTTAAGCACCACTGTATTATTAGCTCCACTATCAACCATACAATTGTGGACTAAAGTTTTGCCAAAAATTAAGGAGAGATAAAAGTGAGGCATTTTATTTAGTTTTAACTCATATTTGTTCAATTTTAACTCCTTATGTACTTATTGTACTGGTTATTTCATTTGCTGATCTGAATTGGCCAAAACCACACTCTCCTTCTCAACTAGTTTTGTAGACAAACTGAGGGCTAAAAATTCTTGAATAAGGATGTATTTTTATCCTATTATTGCCAAGGAATCCTACATACTCATGATAATATTTGAATTTTTCATGTGGTCAACAATACTAAAAGGATATCCACTCATCTTTGGCTACACCCTTGGAGTAACTAGATGATCTTACACTTGAGGTACTTGGTGAGTTTTGTTGACTTCCATACTCTGATTTTTATGAGGTGATGGGACAACAAATTGAACATTAAAACCTTTAAGAATAATATAAGAAATTATTGGAACATAACCACCTCTTGATTCTCATAAATAACCCCTTTATTAGCTTTAGTGATGGCTGTAACCACATTGTTTAAAGTACTAGAGTCACCAACCTGATTTAAAGCCACATGATCATCAATTTGCCAGTTTACAAAGGTTGAATCAGGTTCTCCTTTTCCATGATTAAATTTTACTTATTGTACCATATCCTATCTGCAAGGTTGATAGGTGGGCTGACTAGGTGCTTGGTATGACCTATTAGCTTGATACTGTTGCTTTTTTAGCTGGACTATTTCATTTCCAAAGGATTGCAACATTCCATTTAGCTCTCCAATATCACTAGATTGACTGGGAAGGGTTATAATTTGTGCTTGAGAGGATAAAATAGGAGCCATTGATGGAGCTTAAGGGGATGAAATTAGTTGAATTTATATAAAAATGGGCAATGGAGGCTTAGGTGCAAGTTTTCGAGCATGAATCAAGCTATTTTATTCTCTAATCACCACTTCATATGCATCTAGAAGTGTAGTGCCACCTATATACTAAATCATGATAGAGATATCAAAATTTAAAGCTCTTAGGAAATAAAACAAGGCATACTTAGGAGATAGCCTAATCATGAGAGGCATCCTAGTCCATGTATTTTTGAATTTGAGGTTGAAATCGGTCATGCACTCATGGGGTGCCCTCTTGATAGTTGTAAGTTGCTCAACCAAGGATAAGTGATCTAATTTATCACCAAACTATCTACAAAAGGGTGCACCTAAGTCATCCAAAGAATCATAAGAGTTCAAAGGAAGGCTTTTATACCATTGCAATGCCTTTCCTTTGAAGGATGCAACAAGCAAATAAATAACACCATTCTCTTAGATAACATTATGAATAAAACATAGGTTTGCTACATCTTTAATGTGATCAATAGGTGTGGTTTAATCTTCTCCTGAGAAATAAGGCAAAATTTTAAGAGTTGAAGCTGGGATATCATATTACTAAGCAAGATTTAGTGGACTTCCTCTATTAAAAGAGACAAACACCTGGTTCCTATGGACAACCTTTTGGATGGTGGGGATTGAATTGTCTTGCATAATGGACTGATTTGGAGATTAAAATAATTTCTTAGGAAAATCATTTATTATTATAAATCTTATTATTTTATTAGAATGTGAAGGTAAATAATCAATTTTAAAAGGAATACCTTTGCTTGAAGACCTTGTAGTAACCTTTGGCATGAAACCGGTGCTGGTTTGCTACTAAGAATCCTGTAACCTCAAAAATTATTTAGGTTTAATAATGATGAATGGTATTTGTTTCTAAAAATATCTTTCTCCAACTCCAAACTTCAGCTATGCCAAGAAATATAGGTCTCACCAAGTGTGCCAAAAATTATTGTCAATCAGGAATACAACCCTTGTGAGAAGGTGTTCCTCTTCCCATTCCTGTTGAAACAATGGAATCTATCTAAAATTTGGGTGACTTTGAGTTGGAGAGAATATCCAAATAGAGGGTTGGTTCCCTTGATGCACGCACTTAGTTTAGTTCAAATCCTACTAACTACTGATTTTGGACTAAGGGAAAGAGTGAAGGGATAATACTTTGAACTAAAATTAACATGAAAACTTGAAAGAGAGGTGATGCACCAATGATTTTTATCACTTATGATTATAATTTTTACACTTAAAAAGAAAATTAACCTTCAAACTTTCACTTCACTTTAGGTCTATGGATTCTACAATAATGTTTCACACAAAGGTCTTAACTACACTCACTCTTTGCATAAAATGAATGAAAGTTTGTTGAATTCACTTCCAAGTTTGAACTAAGATTAAACCTAGACACTTAGTATGACTTGTAAAAACTCACATATGCTATATAAAGGTACAAAAATTAGACATTAACATAGGAAAATTAATGATTCACTAAGTTATGTCAATGGAGATCACACATACAATTCACATAACAACCCAAAAATGGAGGAAACTAGCTTCTTATTTCTTCAAAAGGTGTAGTACAAAGTTTTTACAGCCTTTCAACATAGCCAAATCAAAAAGTGATATCTAAATTATATAAAATAAGATGCATATAGAAAAAAGAGTAGGAGAGGGGAGACAAATTAACCAAAAAATAGGGGTGACTCACTTGTCTTCACACCCTTCAAATCCTACATAGTAGTTCCTAGATTTTCTCTCTTTTTATTTCAAAAATGGAATAGAATTTGGAGTTAGAATTGTTTGGAAGGCTTGAAGAAGTCTTGATCATTGATTGGTGAATTTTGACCCATATAAGTGCCTATATCTTTGCTTACAAACCCTATATACTAGCTCGCATGTCCTCCTTGATGAATAAGTTTTTTTTCATGAAAATAGGTCTTCAAGTCCTCATCAATTATTAAATTAAATTATTATCCTTATCCATGATGTTTCTCTACTTTTTTGGGGTTACTAGAAGTCTCTGAATGCCTCTTTGACCTTTTCAACTTGACTTGGCATAAGAGAGAGAAAAGGTCTCTTAGGATAGTTGAAGACTCCTTCAACCAATTGAATCCTTCTTGAAACCAAATTATAACTTTTTTTTAGTCTCCATGTGGCATAAAATACAATAAGTAACCTTAATAAAGTTTATTTAAGAACTTTATACATTTATTTGGTGATTTGACCGCTTGTGCTCCTCTTTTTACAATATGTCATAGAAAGGTGAAAACTTGATTTTGCCTTAAATAAATAAATATAACTCCATGGATGGACTCTATATATCATATCATACCTAAAAAAAGTCACTTGAATCCATCAAACACTCCATAAGATCTTGTTTTGTACCTTTAGTTTACATTTCTCTCAATTCTTTGTAGCCCTCAAAACAGGTAAACTTCCTTGTGTGGAAGAATGTAGGATGGTAATGGAGAACTCAAAACATTTTTTACGACCCAATATCATCTTAAATATCCATGCCAAGTTTTAAAATTTAACTTTGAGTGTAAGTACACTTATCAACCATTTCTCTCTCTAATTAGGCCTCCATTAGCCCTCTATGCCTAAAAAATTGATTTTTTGCTTAAATGACCTCTAACATGTGTGAAACATCCAAGAAATGTGTGATTAAATTTACCCATTCCTTGACCATGATCCATGTCAATTTTAAGGTTTGGAACCTTGTACGGATATGTGAAACATGAAAAGGCTAAAACCCTAGCATAGGAGCTTGTGCATGCTTAAGAGGCATTTGAAGTGATGTTTTAGGATATTTTAAGGTTTTTATGATTGAAAGAGGTTTATTGAGGTCTGAAACACATTTTTACAAGTCAATATTTTAAGGATAGGTATTTTGAAGTACTTTATAGGCTTGCATATAGGACTTTTGGCTTGGAAAAGAATGAATTCTTCACATTTTGACCAAGTTACTAACTTAAATATCTATTATAACTTCATAGGAGGCCTAAATAGGTGTTTAGAGAGTTCAAAAACCTTTATTCAACCTTTATATACCTCTATACCTTATTTTGAGGCCATTTCACACCTTGTTTCTTCACAAAGACATCTACAACCATGCTTTCAGCCTATCCTGTACACTTGTACCATCAAGGGCCATGATCATATGCTCATGAGAGATATATAGGTGTTAAAGGTCATTTTTAGGTTTAATGAGTCCATTTAAATGAAATTGAATAACCTATTCTCCTATCAGGTCCTTTATGAGGTGTTGACTGATTTTGACCCCTAGGTCAAAATGTCAACCCCTACAAGTGAAATGTTTTAATCATGTCTTGATAACCTAGTTAAAAGTCTCGTCATGCCTTATATGGTCCTTAAAAGGCCTTTATAAAACCTTATCAGAATTGTTTAAGGTTAATTTGATAAAATTAAGGTAACTCTTTATCTTTGTTTTAGACTAGTCTAGACATGTCATGGAGAGATGAGGCTTGTCAAAGAGGTGTCATATGTCCTTAAGTGTCCTTAAAATTATTTTCATGCCTTAAGTAACTTAAAAAAACGTTTCATGATGTTTTGGATAAGTTAAGGTTCTTTTATGGACTTTAAGGTAGTGTTTTATGAAGAAAAAGGTGATTTTTGCTAACTTTCATGTATGCCAAAGCCCACCTAAGTGAATATTACATAAAATAAACTTTATAAGGACCTTATAGAAGTTACATAACCACCACATATGTCATAAATTCATAAATTGGTCAGAATCTTGATTTATAACACTTTAAAGGGAGTTTTGGGCACTTGCACGGACTTGTGAACTCATCTTCAGGAAAAAACAATTTCATAAGTGTCATTTCATCTTCTATATGGTAAATCCATGTTTGTTTTATAGGGATATATCCTAAAAATACAAAAAATACTTTGGAACCTCCATCGCTCTCTTCACAAGCTTGCAAGGGCAAAATTCAAATAGATGGTACAAATAGAGAAGAGGGAGTTGAGTCCTAATTTTTTTGAAAAAGGAGGGAGTATTAGTAGGCTTCCATTTTATGGTAATATTTTGTATATTTATCCCCTCTTATTTATGAACAATCACTAAGAGTGATAGGAGGTCACTATGCCTTATCCATTCAAGTAAGGTCTGATGTTGCTATTATTTCTTCACCTTAGAGAATAATGGATTATAATGGTTTTGTGTGATTTTTTAAGAGGTCAAATATATCCTTTAAATGGTAATTTTATCAACCAATTCAATTCAATGAAGTGTCTTCAATAAGAAGAAAATTTTATCAAGTGTATGAAGCTTCATTCACTCTGCTGTAAGTTTTGGGTTGGTTTAAAATATTATCATTCTTAGAAGGTTCCAAATGATTCTATATTAATGAAAAATCCTCAATATTATATGGTTCATGTTACCTGTTCTTGAGAATTAGTTCTTATAGATGATCCTTTCAAGAGATGTCAAGTTCTTGTTCTTAGAAACAAGGTACAATACACTGATAATATTTTACAAACATGTCTACCAAACCTAGATTAAATTGAAATAATTAATCAATAATATCATATGAGGATGGTATTTATAAGGTTTTAGGTCCAATTAATGATAAGTAAGATCAATTTGTACTCTCAAACAAGGTTGAAATGTGTTCTAACCACCCATAAGTCTACAAACCTATAGGTGAGTGTTCATGAGGTCTAAGGTTTCCTTATGAAGTGTTGAAGCCATGGATAAGTGTGTCACAGACTAATATACATTAATTTGACACTATATTATCCTATTGAAGATCATCAAGAAACATGAATGAGTTAAGAAACTCTAATTTTCATGCATAATCCTTAAACATGAGCTGATTGTATACAGAGTCTGTACATGTGAATGGATAAGTTTGAAGTGGTACAATGTTTGTTCAAGAAGTCTAGGTTTATTTAGATATGATAAATTATGATACAATGGTTGACATAACAATCAAATTTCTAAAGGACCTAAGAGGTTGTCTTTGCAGCCTACACAAGTAAAATGAAGACCTACAAGTGACATACCTGTATGTCCTCATTATGGACTAAAATTAATTGCCATGGAAGGAATAATTGGTCAAAATCATGTCATAGAATCATGAATACACCTAATCCATTTTAAAATTAATGAGGGTTACTATGACTAAGTTCATAGGATTTAATACCCATGCATAGATTTGAATTTGAAGACAAAGCTAGAGGTTTGTGAAATGCTATGAAAAGGTCATGAAAATTGTAGAGTAGTGAGAAAGAGTTTCCATGAGGTTTTATTACCTTCAAAGTGTCAATTATGGAGTTAAATAAACCAATTTCAAGACTCAAATTTTAAACTCTTTCCTAGTAGTCACCTACAACCATCTCTTGGATGAGCTTGAAACATATGAATGGTTATTTTGAAGGTACAAAGTGAATGAAAAGCTGATAGGATTTTTAAAGTTGATTAGGTTCTTAGTAGGATGTAGAATTTATTTACCTTGTTCATTGACTTGGATAAATATCCTAAATCTTTAATATTGTATACCAATTCTAAATGAATATCTACAGGTCTGATAGAGAGATCGATCTAGCTTCAAGTTGAAGAGAGAAGGCATAAAACATATAAAAGGATAATTGGAGAATAATTTGGATTATTAAAAAAGTTAAAGAGGTTATTTGGGGTCTAATTAACCTAAATTAAAGTTCAAATAATACATGATAAAAAATAATTTCACCAAAACCCTTTATACATAGTCATGAAACCTACAGGACTACTCGCCCTCTCTAGAGATTTTGCTTGTTTAAAGAGTGCTAAGGGTATGTGAGAAGTTAGAGGAAATGAAAGACATTTAAATATGGTTTCATGATGATAAAGGATATCATTTATAACCTTAGACCCAATGACAAAGTGCCAAAAACATTGATGAACCCTATCTAGGCTTACACAACCTAACCCACACACATGGCTTCTTGCCTTGACAAATGAAGATTATTTGTATAGAATGAAGAGAAGGGATTTTAGAGGGGGTTAAATAATTTTATAAGGGTTAAAAATGATGACATAACTCCAAACAACCCTGAAACTCACCTAAAGTGAAATAAATAATGAAAACCTTGTCTAGGCCATGTATAGTCTAACTCATACACAAGCAGACTATAACTACAGTCATGAGTCAATAAATTTAGTGAAGGTGACATATGGCTTGAGAGAATGGTATGGTATAGAATGTTATCAAAATACCATCTAAAGATATGGGAAGGCAAAAAAAGTGCCAATTTGGTCTTAATACTTCTTCAAGCTCCTTTCATGCATGACTATCATTTAAGACCAATATTCTCTTGCTTGGTGATGCCATGATCCTAATGCATGGAGATAAAGTGAATTTGAGATGAGTTAATAAGTACCTACACTAAAAAATAATGGAAGTGGTTTGTATTTTAGATCCTTGACCTTCATGAACAAAGCTCAAGAGCTCAGACCCCTCTTCAATGGCTTGTTTGCAACCTGAGAGACACCATATTTCACTTAGAACTCTCATAAGGTTTTGAATTGGACCTAGTGGTGTTTAGAGGTGGTGGATGGGTCACCTAAATACAATCTTGTGGCATTAGGAGAGATAAACATTATGAATAATTCTTAAGAACAAAATGTGCCTAAAACCCTCATAAAACCCTAGTAGTGACCAGTTGATATAAATGAGCCCCTAAAACACATGAAATGACATGAGTTTCTCCTTAAACCTCTTGAATATTATTGAGACTCCATGTAGATTATCTAGGTGTACTTTATATGTACTTTTTGTATAAACTATAATATATACACCATTTTTCAAGATTTTTGGTGTTTTAAAGGGGTTTTAGATAGTTGGACACTTGAAAACTATTGGTATAGGTCACCTAAGATGTATTTAATCTATTAAAACCAATAAATATGCACATGACATCATAGAAGTGATCTAACAAACTCCATTTTTCAAGGCAATCTCAAACAAGTCTAAAATGAGACTATGTTTCAAGGCCATTTCATGGTTCTCACACTTACACAAGATCTTAGGGCCTCAAATTTGACATTGAGGTTGGTGATAGACTAGGAAAGTTAATCACACACTTTTGGGTGGTTTCACATGTGTGGGAGAGATTTGGAGTAAAAAATCAGGATTCTAGGCAAGGAGGCCTAATTGAGGTCTAATTAAGGAGAGAAAAAGGTAAAAAAGGCACTTCCACTCAAATTCAGGACCTAAAATTTGGTATGGATCTATAAAGACATACTATGTCCTCAAATATGTGCTTAGTTTTCAAATAATCTCTATAAATTATTCTACATAAGGAGGTTTACCACGTTTTTAGGGCTACAAAGAATGAGTCTAAATGAGTCATTTTGGTGCAAAATGAATTCTTGAGGGTACTTTGAGACTTGAAAATGAGTTTTTTAAAGTCTGATATGATGTGAATAGGCCATCCATAGATAGATAATTAATTGGAGAATATGAATTCAAGTTTTGACACTTGTAAGCAAGATTAGCCTAGTGACTTCAAGACACCTAGCAAGAGAATGAAGTGATGTGTCAAAAGGAACTTTTATAGATTAGTTGAAAGGTGTAAATAGTAGAGAAAATATATAACACAACATGACCTAACCATAAAGAAGGCCAATTGTCATTCCACAAGCCAAAGCAAAGGGCAGTTTTGGAGAGCTAAGCAAGGTGTCAAGCAAAGTTTGAAACTTCCATGCCACTTGGAGTAGAAGAGCATATTTAGAATAATAAAACTTGTCTTTGAAGACCTTATGGGGTATTTTCATACCTTCTTATTGTAACTAATTTTGGACACTTGTGTGTGTGTCTCTCTCTTATGCCCTTCTCTCCTTCTTCTCTCACTTTCTCTATATATTAAGCCTTGATTGGATAAGTTTGTATCATCCACTTTGGTATGGTGAAGCCATTACAATTTTAAATATTTTATAAATGAGAATAATCTAATTTACCCTCTAAATGGACTAGTTTCAATATGCATGCTTGAATAGCTGATCTTGCTAAGTGATAGTCTTGCTTCCTTGGCATGTTTGTCCTTGTTTGACATTCATGTTTAGTTGAGAATCCTTTTTGTAGGTCTCTTAAGGTGTAAAAGTGAGGTGTAAGTGTTTACTGAGTAATATTTTTAATAGTGTCATGTCATTACCTCTTGACTAGTCTTCCTATCCCAATCACTCTTCACAACCTTCATGAGAAACATTGATGTAAAGAGGTAGATTTGGAGTAGTGTCATGTATAGGTTAGTATCTTGTTTGAAGTGCATTTTCATTTGGTTGGTAGTGGTTGAATCATATTTGGTACATCACCTCCATTAGATTAGGTTTCTCTCCCTTTTCATAACAAGTGGTAGATTAGTGTTTGAGCCTAAGTGATTCATCAAAGGGAGCTAGCCTTTTAACCTATAGATTCACCTCTCCAAAAGGGTACCCAAAACCTTGAGTGTTTCCATTTACATAAAATTTGGAAGGTTTGAACTACCTTCTAAGGGTGCAAATTTGATTGATAACAATTTTGGTACACCTAGTGGGACTAAGGTCCAAAATAGTCGAAGGACTCTTGGTGTTGTTCTTTCACATATCAACATTTGAAGGAATTTAAAACATTAAAGGTGACTCCATGCATTGTGATTTGGTTCTAGTAACCCACTCACTAGTTCAAAGAAATTTCTATCTTCTTTTCATTATCTTGATGAGGTTGTTATGGCTAAGTTTAAAGTAGAGTTTAATTTCATGCAAGTTGGTAAAGCTCCTCAAGCCTATAACACTCCAGATTAGCCTCAATATAATCCTTACCAGTACTATAATGAACCTTATCAGTAGTATGATGGTTTATATTAGCCCTATAGTACTCTTTACCATCCTCTTTAGAGCCCAACTACATACCTCAGTAGCTTTATGAATCTTTTCATCCTCATTACTACCAAGAATATCACTCTTTCCCTCCTTGTGAACCATATCAATATTATGATCATCATACATCATCCTTATATGGCTATGATAATGCATACAGATAGCCTTGTTTTCAACCATGTGATTCCCCTCCTCCTCCTCCACTTGCTTACCAAGCTTTTCAAGATAGAATGGATGATATGGAGAACAAATTACTAGAGTTATCAAGAAAGGTTTGTTCAACTTCCTAATATAAGGAAGTGATTGGGTAGTTTTTAATTATATCTAATGATCCATTAGAGAGAAATGAATTGTGTGACTTTGTATTATAGAGGATGGTGATTTGGCAAAGTCAAAAATATGAGTTTAATCAAGATTTTTAGGAGCCATTTTATGTTCCTTATTAGCCTTCCTATGCTCCTTATGCTCATGAAAACATTAACCATCCTCAAATTCAATCTCCAAGAGAACCCAATAGTGTCAAAGTCCAAACTTGGAACCAAGTAGTGAAGTCTTGGGAGAAGCATGAAGAAGATAGCCAAGCTCAAAATATTGAAGTCAAAAAAAACCTTGAGCCTTCAAACCCCATTGCTCTCTCATCAAGTACCTTAAGATACTCCATCTTGGAGATCTATTAAATAAGATATTCAAAAAAAGAAGGAAGTCTTAGTGGAGGAGTGTGAAAACTAGTTTACAACTATTGAAGAGCCTCAAGAAGGCTATGAGAGGAGTGAAGTGCTTGTTGAAGAGAATGAAGTATCCATTGTCCAAATCAACTTGCTTTCCCTATAAGAGTTCCTACAAGAATATACTATTCCTAAGGTCTCAAGTTGTAAGAAAGATCCTTCCATCCCCATGCCCATTCATGAGACATCAACCATACCCATACTCCATCTCCAACTCATGAACCTATCCATCACCCTCCCACCATCTCCCTTATTGTAGAGGAATATGTCCTATGGGAAGCAAGTGAAAAAGAGGCTACAACTGCAAGTGTGGTCTAAAGAGAGTGTGATGAATATGTTTCAAATGAGTTCAATAAAGAGATCTTCATTAACACTCCACTTGGGGAAGATAAATACAAATAAATTTTCAAGGAGGAGTTCTATAAGGTGATTTTGATAGTATGCTTTAAAAATAAGATATATTTGCATCTAACCTTGTTGAGGTTTTAAATGGTCTTAATGGTAAAGGTTATCTAAGTTCACAAGCTAAGGTTATGAGTAATTTTGACGTGGTTTCAAAAGAACAAGAATGTGAACTTGAGGAGTACAAGCTAAAGTTTTGAATGATGTTGACATAGTTAGAAATGAGCAAGAAGATGAACTCAAATAAGTTTCATTGAAATCACATCATGACTACATAACAAAATTTGAAACTCTTATCAGTCCTATAACCGTTGAAGAGAAAGATGAAGATGCTCTTATAATCGGTCTTGTTCATGTTGATCAATGAGAAGAGGACAAAGATGATTGGCAGTAGTATATTTAAATCCTTAAAGAGATTGAAGGCATTTGTAAAGGTACATTACCTTTTTGAAAATCATGCTCATAAATATATTGAATAAGATACATCCATTGAGGAAAATGATGCAACTTGGAGTGAGTATGCAAAGCTCCTTGAAGATCTTGATGAGCTTACAATAGTTGGGAATAAGTATGATCTTACTAAAGATGCTATCAAGGCCCAAGAAGCATGTATAAGTAGAACATCATTAGTTGAGGTTTCATCTAAAGAGGATCATGAGAATGATCTTGAAGCACAAGAGGAATTCATCTTCATAGGTGATTGGTTTATAATTGTCACTTCACTTGAGAGCATGATAAGAGGAGTGACAAGCAAGGAAAGAATGAAGTCAACAAGAGCAAGGTACAAGAGGTATATTGCCTCATGTCATTCTTCATCTCATAGAGCATGAGATACCACAAGGTTCCCATTTAACCCAAGAGGAAGAAGAAAACTTTAGGTTAGTTGTACATAACTAGTTGATTTCTTGTTTTTTATGTTCCCTAAGTGCTTAGTTAACACATGTGTGTGTTTGTTTTCTTACTTAGTGTGTGTTGTATTTATTTTGTGTGTTTGGAGGTCAAATCAGCTTATCTTGTCATGTTCAAGGTCTGGTCAATTCTAAAATTGAGTTTAAATGACTTCATTACCCAATGGAAGGATAAGGACACCGATCTATTTAGCATAGTAAGCATTCTACCTCCATGAATCACCAATTTGTTGATTAATTTTAACCCCAAAAATCAAAATGTCAACCCCTATAGGTGAAATTATTTTACCATTATTTCTAACCTATTTCAAAGTCTTGTCATGCCTTATATGGTATTTAAAATGTCTTTCCAAAACTTTATCATCATTGTTTAAGGTTAATTTGATAAAATTAATGTAATTCTTTATCTTTATTTTAGACTAGTCTAGACATGTTATGGAGAGATGAGGCTTGCCAAAGAGGTGTCATAGGTCCTTATGTGTCCTTCAAAGTCATTTCATGCCTTAAATACCTTTTATAAATATTTCATGATGTTTTGGAGAATTTAAGGTTATTTTGTGGACTTTAAGGTAGTGTTTTATGAAGAAAAATGTGATTTTTGCTAACTTTCATTTATGCCAAATCCCAAAAAAGTGAATAGTATATACAAGACACTTTATAAGGACCTTTTTGTAGTTACAAAACTACCACATATGTCAGTAAATCATAAATTGGTTAGAATCTTTATTTTTAATGATTTGAAGTGAGATTTGGGCACTTGTATGAACTTGTGAACTCATCTTAAGGAGAAAAAATGTTTCAAAAGTGTCCTTTCATATTATATAGGTGAAATACATGTTTGGTTTGCAGGGTCAGTCCTAAAAATGTAAAATTTGCTTCAGACCTCCATTGCGCTCTTCAAAAGCTTTCAAGGGAAAACTTCAAATGGATGGTACAAATAAAGGAGAGATAGTTGAGTCCTAATTTTTTTTTCAGAGGATCAGGCCCTAGTATGATTCCATTTTTTAGCAATAATTTATAGATTTATCGCGTCTTCTTTATGAACAATCACTAAGAGTGACAGGATGTCACTATGCCTTATCCATTCAAACAAGGTCTGATGTTTTTTCTTCACCTCAGATAAAAAAGGAGGAAAATGGTTTTGTGTTATTTTTTTATAGGTAAAATAGATCATTTTAATGATATTTTCATCAAACAATTTAATTCCATGAAGTGTTTTTAATAAGAGGAAAAATTTATCAAGTGTATGGAACTTCATTCACATTGTTGGAAATTTTGGGTTGGTTTAAAATATTGTCATTATTAGAAGGTTCCAAATGATTTATTATTCATGAAAACCCATCACTATTCCATGCTTAATTTTTCTTATTCTTGAGAAGTATCTTTTGTAGATGATCCTTTCAAGAGATGTCATGTTCTTATTCTTGGAAACAAGGTACATTACATTGACAATCTTCTACAAGCATGATTGCTAAACCTGGATCAAATGGAAATAAGGAATCAATAATATCATATTAGGATGGTATTTAGAAGGTTTTATGTCCAAGTAATGAGAAGTAAGATCAAGTTGTACTCTCAAACAAGGTTGAAATGTGTTCTAGCCACCCACAGGTCTGTAAACTTATAGGTGAGTGTTCATGAGGTCTAATGTTTATTTATGAAGTTTTAAATCCATGTATAAGTGTGTCATAAACTCATAGACATTAATGTGATATTAATTGATACTATTGAAGATCATCAAGAAACATGAATGAGTTAAGAAACTCCAATTTTCATTCATATGCCTTGAACATGAGCCGACTGTATACATAGTCCGTACATGTGAATGGATAAGTTTGAAGTGGTAAAGTGTTTGGAAAGTCAGTATAAGATTATTAAGATATAATAAATTATGAGACAAGAGTTGAAATAATAATCAAATTGTCAAAGGACCTAAGAGGTTGTCTTTATAACCTATATAATTAAAATGAAGACCTATAGGTGACAAACCTGTAGGTCCTCATTTTAGACTAAAATTAATTAAAATGGAAGGAAGAATTGGTCATAAGCATGAAATAGACTCATGAAGACACCTAATCCATTTGAAAAATAATTAGGGTTACTATGACTGAGTTCACAGGACTTAACACTCATGCACACATTTGAGTTTGAAGACAAAGGCAAAGGTTTATGAAATGCTATGAAAAGGTCATGAAACTTGTAGATTAATGAGAATGAATTTACATGAGGTTTTATTACCTTAAAAGTGTCAATTATTGAGTTTAATAAACCAAACTTAAGATCAATTTTCAAACTCTTTCCTAGTAGTCACCTACAACCATATCTTGGATGAGCTTGAAACATATGAATGGTTATTTTGAAGGTAGAAGGTCATTAAAAACTAACATGATTTTAAAATAATTTTATTAGGTTCTCATTCAGATGTAAAATATATTTACCTTATTCATTTAATTTTATAAATATCCTAAAGCCTCAATATTGCAGACTGATCCTAAATGAATACTTACATGTCTGCTAGAGAGACCAGTTTAGCTTCAAGTTGAAAAGATAAGGCAGAGCATGTATAAAAGGATAATTTGAGCCTAATTTGGATTATGAAAAAAATTATTTAGGTATTTTAGGGTAAAATTGACCTAAAGGAAAGATTAAATAAGAGATGACAAAAAAAAGTTCACCAAAACTATGTATACATAATCATGAAATCTACATGCCTACTTTCCTTCACGAGAGATTTTGCTTGTTTAGAGAGAGGTAAGGGTCTGTGAGAAGTTTGAGGAAATTAAAAACATTTGAATATGGTTTCATTATGATATATGATCTAATTTATACCCTCATACCTAATGACAAAGTAAGGAAAACATTGATGAACCCTGTCAAGGTTTGCACAACCTAACCCACACACAAGCCTACCTACCTTGGAAAATGAAGATTGTTTGTTTATAATGAAGATAAAGGGTCTAAGATGAGGTAAATAATTTTATAATAGTTTCAAAATTATGACATAAATCCAAGTATCCCTCAGACTCACCTAAAGTGAAATATATAATGGAAACCCTATTTAGGCCACGTCTAGTCTAACTTATACACAAATGGACTATGAGTGAAGTCATGAGAAAATAAGTTTAGTGAAGGTGACATAAGGAATAAGAGTATGGTAGGGGAAGGCAAGAAAAGTGCCAATTTGGATTTAAGACCTCTTTAAGATCCCTTCATGCATGACTGTCATTCAAGACCAGTCTTCTCTTGCTTGGTGATGCCATGAATCTGATGCATGGAGATAAATTAATTTAGTATTAGGTAATAATTTCCATACATTAAAAAATCATGGAAGTGGTTGTAGGTTTATATCCCTGACCTTCATGAACAAAGCTCAAGAGCTCAACCCCTCTCTAATGGCTTGTTTGTAACTTGAGAGACACCATCATTCACTTAAAACTAAAGTGAGGTTATTAATGGGAACTAGTAGTGTTTGGAGGTGGTTTAGGGGTCCTATAAATACAATATTTTGGAATTAGGAGAGATAAAGTGGATTTTTTCTTTATGAACAATCCTTAAGAATAAATTGTGCCTAAAACCCTCTTAAGACCCTAATAGTGATTGGTTGAGAGAAATGATCCCATAAAGCACATGAAATGACCCAATTTTCTCCTTAAAACTCCTAGATATTTTTTAGGACTCCAATTATATTCTCTAGGTGTATTTTGTCTGTACTTGTAGTTGTATGGACTACAATAAATGTACTATTTTATAATATTTTTGGTGTTTTATAGGGGTTTTAGGTAATTAGACACTTAAAAACTATTGGGAGAGGTCACATGATATGTATTTAATATATTCAAGCCAAAATATCCACATATGACATCTTATAAGTGATCCAATAAACTCTATTTTTAAAGGTAGTCTCAAACAGGTCTAAAATGAGACTAGGTTTCAAGGCCATTTCATGGTTCTCACACTTCCACAGGGTCTCAGGGCCTCAAATTTGACATAGAGGTTGGTGATATATTAAATAAATTTAATCACATGATTTTTTGTGGTTTAAAATGTGTGGGAGAGATATATATTAGAAAATTAGGCTTTTAGGTAAGGAGGCCTAATTGAGGAGAGATAAATTAGAAAAAAAGTACTTCCACTTAGAGTTAGGACCTAAAATTTGGCATGGAGGTGTAAACATATAATGGTTCCTCAAATATAGTCTAAATTTAAAAATAAAATCTGTACATTATTCTAAATAAGGAGGTTTACACATTTTCAAAGCTATAAAGAATGAGCTTAAAGAGGCCTTTTGGTGCAAAATAAATTCTTGAGGGTAGTTTAAGACTTTTAAATGAGTTTTTGAAGGTCTGATATGATGTGAATAATACATCCATGAAGAGATAATTAATTGGATAATATTAATTAAAATTTTGAAACTTGTAAGCAATATTGGCCTAGTGAGATGAAGAGACTTCAAGACACATAGCAAGAGAATAAAGTGATGTATCAAGTGAACCTTTAGAGATCGGTTAAAGGTGTCAAGAGTAGAGCAAAGATGTAACTCAACATGACCTAGCCATCAATAAGGCCACTTGTCATTCCATAATCCAAAGCAAAGGGAAATTTTAGAGAGCTAGGCAAGGTATAAAGCAAAGTTTGAAACTTCCATGCCACTTGGAGTAGAAGAGCATCTTCAGGATACTAATACTTTTATTTGAAGACCTAATGGGGAAGTTTCATACCTTCTTGTTGAAACTCCTTTTGGACACTTGTCTCTCTCTATCTTATTCCCTTCTCTCCTTCTTCTCTCACTTTCTCTATATATCAAACCTTGATTGGATAATTTTGTATCCTCCACCTGGGTATGGTGAAGCCCTACCCATTTGTAGCCTTTGATCAATGAGAATAATCTAGTTTTACCTTCTTCATGGACTAGTTTTAATATGCATTCTTGACTAGTTGATCTTGCTAAGTGATATTTTTACTTATTTGGCATGCTTGTCCTTGTTTAACATTTATGTTTAGATTGGAATCATTTTTTTAAGTCTCTTAAAGTGTTAAAGTGAGGTGTAAGTGCTTAATGAGTAGTATTTTCAATAGTGTCATGTCATGACCACTTGACTAGTCCTTCTAGCCCAAGTATTCTTCACAACCTTCATGAGAAACATTGATGTAGAGAGGTAGATTTGGTGTAGTGTCATGTGTAGGTTAGTATCTTGTTTAATGTACATTTGTAGCTGGTTGGTAGTGTTCAAATCAAATTTGGTGCATCACCTCCATTAGAGTAGATTTCTCTCCCTTTTCCTAGTAAGTGGTAGATTAGTGGTTGATCCTAAGTGATTCATCAAGGGGAGATATCCATTTAATATAGATATTTACCTCTCTAATAGGGTACCCAAAGCCTTCATGTGTTTCCATGTTACATCAAATTTGGAAGGCTTGAAATACTTTCCAAGGGTGCAAATTTGATTGATAACATGAAGTTTTAACAATATTTTAAGGAGTATACCACCTTAATGATGGTTCATAAAGCACAAGTGGTTAATCCTAAAAATAATTCCAAAAATTGGGAGTATGGAGACCCCTCCAATATCCACTATAGGCTTGAGCTCCCATGCAGATTGTCATGAAAGATATGAGCATAAGAAGATGTCCTTCAACTGGAAGACTATGCATTCTATGAGGTTGAGAGAGAAACATTCCTAAAAGTGTAATTTTGAGTTTTATTATGAGTTATAAAACCTTACAGAGGTTTAAAACATTCATCATGACTTTATTAAATGATCCTTATCATCGTCTCTACCCTTTAAGCCTACTATATATTCCATTGGTTCATGCTAGGGTTCTTGAGTAAATCATTGTTAGTGATCGTAATTGTCTATATTTGAGATATTCTCATTTTTGGAGGAGTTTTAAACTTGATAGAATGTATAATTAAAATTATCAAAACCTTATTATGTCCCTATATGTCTCCATATTACCTTCCACAAATACACTCTCGTCATAAATTCACATGTAAGATTGTGAGTGCAAGCTTAGACCTATTTGGTATAATCAGACCTTTTGAGCCACTAATGACATGCTTTCTTGCCACTAATGACATGATTTATTGGTATATCAAAACTATTTAGAATATATTAAAACCATTAGACTAATTTTTGAGTTCAATACCTCTTGAAATATCCAAAACTACCTTTAAGTATCAAGATCTACCTCTAAATTGCTATACCATTATCTTTTTAGATGTGTGACATATTAACACATCCTCAAGGGGTAATATTGAGAAACTAGTCACTAATAAATGTATTTTAAAATATAATATACTTATTTTAAATACATATATGACTTTCCTCATCTGATTTACCCTTTAATAATTCCATGACACTATTCATAGGATTATTTTCCTAGCTTGAATGACTGTAGACGTCCACTAGGTGTCAAGACTACATTTTAGAGATTAAGGAACTCTTCAAAAATTCATTTAATATTAAAAGGTATTTATTACAGTATTTAGGTCTCATACCATTATTTTAAACCTTTAAAACCTTTATAATATCTCATATCATCTTTTGAATACACACTCTCTCTCAAATTCTGCCTATAGGTTAGTTTGTACTCTTCACCTCTGCGATGCATAAATTTTTTAACTGAGATTACTATGAGAGATTATATTATAGATTAATATTCCATTTTAAATATATTGATCTTAGATGCACATTTTATATGTCTTCCATATTAACTTAAGCCTTCAAACTATTTAAACTATGCCAGTTCTACCTATCACTTAGCTATAGGTGGTCATTGAGAACATTGTGGCTATAACGGAGATAAAATTCCTCTTTTGGTCAATTTTATGATGTATTAAAAATATTAATTAGCTCAAGGAAATTAGGAAGGTTTGGATCAACTTTTTATAACCTAAACTTTAATGTAGAACCATTGTACCTTGTTTTCACATACTCACACAGGCCTATGCATTTATGAATGTTCAATCAAGCTCATGGGATTTTAAAAGAAAGACCATGAAGATATATAAGTTATATAATGTATTATTTTATTTAGGAAAAATTATAATAGTTCCACTAATATCCCTAAGGTTTTCACATGCTCTCCTTATGCCTTTCTATTTTTATTCCTTAGAAACATGCCTAACTATGTAGTTATTAGTTGTTTGACTGTAAGTGCTTGAGATGAATATGTTTTGACCATTAAATTTGATATTATTTAAGTATTTTAGAAATTTCATGAATTAATAAACCCATATACCCACCTAAGATATCACTTGATGCACACATTCAATCTCATGCTTCAATATGCTTGATTGTGTCATTAGTGTTCATGATATGGCTCTAAGTGATGAATTAATAACATTTACATGTTAGGATTTGAAAATTAGCCTCACTTAAATAGGTTATTGTAATTTTGAAGTTGAAACACATTGGTATCATTGTCACATTAAAACCTACCTCTTTACAACCTTGTTATCCATTCCTTCATAGAAATCATACACGTATGACATCTTGCTCTGCCTATAGGTCTACTTGGGTCATTTTTGCCTTTGTACGGATAAATGTATGATAAGGTTGAATAAATGATAAATGTGTATTGATAATTTAAATTATTCTACATCACCTTGCATTAACTTAGATAAGTACCAGATTATTATGTAAAAGCTCGATTGACATGAAACCAAATAATGATCTTTACCTTAAACACTGTTAAACAACCTTAATTTATCCAAATGGACAAATGGAATCTTTGTTGGTGTTCCAAAAATTCAAGATAGTAGGAGGAAATCACATTAGTTCTAAAAAATATTGATATGAACTTGAAGAATGCTTAGACCAACCTCAAAGCTTACAATTAGTGGAGACATCTTGTTACCTTAAACTTTGTAAACAAAACATAAACAATGATAAAGTATGATTTAAGGTCCTCATTTATGATCTTGATTTGTAACTTATTGAGTGGTTGACTTCTCATTCTTGATTTCACCTTAAATAACCTTAGAGAGTGCTATAAAAATACTTCATGTTCTTCCACCAACCTCTTTATCTTCATTACCCCTTTGTTCATTGTCATTTACCATGTTGTTCTTTACCTTGTTCATTGAAGTCCATGGGGAAAGTATATGTAGTTAGATCCATGAGTGATCTCTTGAGTCTTAAGAGAGAATTATCTATAAGATGTCATATGAATTGTATTCTGTTATGTCCTTAACCTTTAACATGTCTAGGGATATGTGTGGCTAACTTGTGGCTTACATACCTCTTGTATATTCTTATTACATTTCTCTATGTTCTTAGTTAGGTCAGCCTATGGAATAACCATGTCTTAGTATAATACATATAAGAATTAGTGGTTAGTCTTTGGGGATCATACTAAGTATTTTTCTCTTATTGCATTGTTGTGGAGGTTGTCCCCTCAAAGTGGCTTTGTTATATTATCCAATATTCTACTCTATTATCAATTATTATTATGTGATCACTCATATATACTTATTTTGTGTAGTATATGATCATTCTGTATGAACATCTAAGTAATTTCATTACAAGAAATATCAGAGCTTTAATTTGGGCAAGTTTCCTATGGCATTGTTTTTTGGATTTGGCAAGGTGTGACTTCTGTGAGTGGAAGGAGTGAAAAAACATAACTTGAAATCTGAGAAGATTTTTTTTTTCTATCAGCGTAGTATTGTTTGAAATGGTTTTTTGAAAAAAATATTTAAAAAAGAAGACTAGGAAAAAAAAATTCCCTTGCACATTTATAGTTGGATTCATCTTGATGAGATGATCGAAACACTATATTCTGTTGGTACACTTTTTTGGTGCTAAATTTTTTTACCCTAGTATGCAAAGGTAATCATTAGATTCATTTTGGTGAGGTGATCATAATGGTACCATCTCATAGTACAATTTTTTTGGGTTGAAAACCCTCCTAGGGTTTGTCTATGGTAGATCCTACTCATGGAAGAAAAGGGGGCAATAAACTCCTAAGACTCCTGCCAATGACATGGAATCTAGAACTTCAGATCCATTAATTTCTCAACTTTAGGCTGACATTAAGGTATTGGTGTGGTATGATGACTTTATTACAATTCAAATTAATGGTTTAGAGATATGTAGAGAGATTAATAGGGTTCACACTCAATTGCATCAAATCACTACATAATTGGTTGCCCTTTCATCTCAGTTACATCCAAACAACCCTCCACTTCATCATTCAGGTCCTCCTCCTCTCAACACTAACAACTCTAATTCTGGTATGAAATCAATGTTGCCAAAAGTGGACATGTGTAAGTTTTATGGTAAGGATATTCTCACTTAGATTACCCAAATTGACAATTTATATGATCTGCATCAAACTCCTAGTTCTCAGAAGGTGATAGTGGTGTCTCTATATTTGGAACTTGAGCAGTTCATTTGGTATTGCTGGTTGTGTGCTCAAAAGCAAAATAATGCTGCTCCTATTACATTGTCTATTTTCACTAATGAGTTATTGTCTCATTATTATAATAATGTCTCTGAGAAATACTTCAACCAGTTAGCCAAACTATGACAAACATGAACTATGAAGGATTATATTCATCAATTTCAGAATCTATCTTTATGGGTGGAAGATATCATTGAGGAAAATTTGACTAATATTTTTTTGGGTGACATCCAAGATAACATCCTATTGGATGTTCAGATGTTTAACCCAATAGCTATATCATAAGCTATCCCATGGGCACACATGGTAGAAAATAAAGAGATGTTCAAATAAAAAAATTTCATTACTGGTCATGATCGCACCTTTCTAGCACTATCATTTCCTCAACCCACCAGATTGACACCAATTGAGGAGAAGTGAGCCAAAGGGTTGTGTTATGGTTGCAATAAAAAATAGAGCAAAAATCATCATTATGCTAAAAAGAAGTTGTTTTACATCAAAGTTGCCAATGAGGATGACGATGATGAGGAGGCAATTGGCACAGATGGAAAAGGTTTTGAGGAGGAATCTAAAGAATCTCATCCTAATATTTCCTATCATGCCCTTTTAGGTATTAGTACTCCCCAAAATTTTAAGGTGTTGGGCTTCCTAAAGAAACAAAAGGTCACTGTATTGATTGATTCTGGGAGCACACATAAATTCATCAATAGTAAGTTAGCTGCTTATTTAAACTATTTCATTTATCTCACTCTAGAATTTTAGTTCATGATTGAAGATAGTGGTACTATTAGCTACTCAATAAAATGTCATAGTATTAAGCTATCCATGAGAGACTACTTATTGGATTGTCCTATGTTTTTTAATCCCATGGTGGGAGTTGACATTGTTTTGGGAGTACAGTGGCTCACTACTTTGGGTACTATTAAGATGAATTTTGAGGAATTATTCATGCACTTTCATTCTGAGAGAAGGACATTTGAGCTAAGGGGATTAAGGGATAAATATCCATAAATTTTTAGCTCCCATCAAATGACAAAGATTCTCCATAAGGGTGCTGAAGGATTTGTAGCTCATTTAGTTTCTATGGAAGTTTGGACAACTTAGGCATCTACACCTCTTGATCTGTAACAAGTGATTGATGCCCATTCGATTATTTTTGGTGACATGCCAAAAGGACTTACACCTAGATGCATACATGATCATTTTATCAAACTTATTCCTAATACTAAACCACACAACATTAGGCCATATAGGTATCCTTATGCCTATAAAAGTGAAATTGAAAAGGTGGTACAAGAGATGTTGGATGCAAGAATCATTCACCACAACCAAAGCAAATATTATTTTCTAGTTATCATGGTGAGAAATAAAGATGACACTTGGAGGATGTGTCCTGACTATAGATAACTCAACAAGTACACTATCAGAGATAAGTTTCCTATTCCTATCATTGATGATTTGCTAGATGAATTAAATAATGCTCTTTATTTTACCAAGTTAGATCTGCATTCTAGATATCATCAAATCTAGATCCATGATGAAGACATACCCAAAACAACTTTCAGGACTCATGAGGGCCATTATAAGTTTTTGGTTATGCCTTTTGGTCTAACATATTGGCCATCCATCTTTCAGAGTTTGATGAATACTATTTTTAGGCCATTTTTGAAGAATTTTGTTTTAGTATTTTTGATGATATCCTCATTTATAATAAAAATTAGGAAGACCATTTGCACCATGTGAAATAGGTATTCTCAATTATGGAATATCATCAGTTGTATGCCAAACCTTCCAAATGTACTTTTGGAGCTTATGAGGTTGAGTATTTGGGTCATCTAGTGTCATATGAAGAAGTGAAAGTAGATCCTAAAAAAATCCTAGTAATGGTGGACTAATTGATTCCTATGACACTCAAGCAACTAGGGGGATTTTTGGGGCTAACTAGTTACTATGATAGGTTTGTTAAAAATTATGATAGTGTTGTAGCCCCACTCACCTCTTTATTGAAGAAAGACTCCTTTTAGTGGACTGATACAGTTATTAGGGCATTTGAATAGCTGAAATTGGCTATGTACACCACTCTAGCGTTGGCCACTCCTTATTTTTCCAAGACTTTTGTGGCTGAATGTGATGCATCTGGGTATGGTATGGGTGTTATACTCATGCAATAAGATAGACCACTTGCATTTGAAAGTCATCAAGTAAAGGGTAAAAATCAACACAAGTCCATCTATGAGAAGGAAATGATGGCCATTTTGTATGCAGTTAAACAATGGAGACCTTAATTGATGGGTCATCACTTTTAAGTAAAGACTGAACATGATAGTCTCAAATATTTTTTGGAACAATGGTTGTCATCTGAAGAACAAAAAATATGGGTAACTAAGATGTTAGGATATGATTTTGAAATAGTTTACAAGAAAGGCAAGGACAATGTAGTGTAGATGTACTATCCAGGAAAGATGAATCAATTGAGGCATTGCTATGTGCTCTAACCATTCTGAAGGTATATTGGCTAGAGGAAGCATGATCAAAATGAAAAAATGATAGTGCTACCCATTATTTGATTCAAAATCTTTAGTAAGTTTTGGGTGGATTTAAAAAATTCACATGGAAGGGTAATGCATTATGGTATAAATATAGATTATACCTATGTAAGAATTCTTTTCTTAAACATAAAATCCTTTAGGAACTTCATGCAACTCCAACTGGGGGTCATTCAATATTTTTGAAAACCTATCATAGAATCAAGCAATATTTTTTGGGAAAGACTCAAGGGCATGTCTAAAAATATATGGCTAAATGTATGATCTATCAACAAAATAAAGGAGAAACCATCAAAACCCCAGGTCTTTTAAAACCTTTATCCATCCTTAACCAACATTGGGAAGAGGTGTCTATGGATTTCATTACAAGCTTACCGAGATGTGATGGTCAAAATGTTATCATGGTTGTGTGGATCATCTCAGTAAGTATGCTCATTTTTTATCTTTATCATAGCCATTTGTTGCTAGTATAGTAGCTTCTTCTTTTCTCAATATAGTTTTGAAATTTCATGGTACCCCTAAGATCATTGTTAGTAATAGAGATCCCATTTTCACTAGTAATTTTAGACTGAGTTATTTACATGTTTGGGTACCCAATTGGCTCATAGTTCATCCTATCATCCTTAATTAGATGGAAAAATTGAGTTATTAAACAAATGTCTAGAAAGATATCTCTGTTGTTTTGTTTCTGATAAACAAAATAAATAGGTTCATTGGTTACGACTTCATGAATGGTGGTATAATAATTCTATTCATAGTTCTTCCAAAATATCTCCTTTTATGGCACTATATGGATACCAACCTCCATCTATCACTTCAACCTTGAAGGTCCATCCTAAGGTTCATGAAGTTAAAGAACATATTCACCATCAACAGAAGGTCCTTGCAAGTTTGCATGAAAATTTAGCCATGGCCAAGAATCGCATGAAGCAATAGGTAGATCAACATAGGAGTGAAAGGCATTTTGACATTGGTGATTGAGTCTTTATTTTCTTGAAGCCATATAAGTAGATGTCCTTGAAGTAATAGAAAAAGGATAACAATTTTTCCCCTAAGTATTATGGGCCTTATTAGATCTTGTAGAAAATTGGTAGGGTGGCCTACAAGTTAGAGTTTCCTTCTTCCACTGGCATACATCTAGTTTTTCATGTATCCTACCTAAAGAAAGTTATTATACATAGAGTTGATACTCAAAATGAGTTACCAAAATTTGATGAGGAAGGAAGAGTTATTATTGATCTCAAGGTGATCCTTCAAATTCACATTAAGTAGCTATGGTCTAGAATGATTAAGGAGTACTTGATCAAATGGAAGAATCTACCTTGTGAAGATGCCACTTGAGAGGATGAATCCTTTGTGTATCAACATCCAGAGTTGACTCAACATTGAGGACAACATTGTTTTGAAGGGGAGGGGCATGTTATGCCCTTCACCTTTGGCATGTCTAGGGATATGTGTGGTCGACTTGTAGCTTACATATTTTATATTCTTATTACATTTATCTATGTTCTTAGTTAGGTCAGCCTATGGAATAACCATGGCTAAGTAGACTATATATATGAGGTAGTGGTTAGTATTTGGGGATCATATTAAGTATTCTACTCTTATTACATTATTTTGGAGTTTTCCCCCTCGAAGTGGCTTTGTTATATTATCTAGTATTTAACTTTTTTGTTAATTATTATTATGTGATCTCTCATATCTGCTTATTTTGTGTAATATATAATAATTTTTTGTTAAAATCTAAGTAATTTAATTACATATTCTTAAGATGGATCAAGATTTTATCTCCATTTAGGTACATGCCAAGATCATTTTCTCATCTCTTTAAGACCTTTTTACATCAGGAACTCATGATTTTGTGACTGCACCTTACTAAAAGACCATCTCACTATAAGATATCTCAAGGAAGTCATCCTTCAAGATGGAGGTACATGATTTTTTTAAAGGTAATATGTATATCATGACTGAGACATAAATTGGAGAACCACTGAAGATGAAGACACTTAGTTACTAGACAAAACATGCCTCTTAGTTGTTGGATTTGATAATCAACATAGGCAATTGGTTTTCTTCCAAAAGACCACTATCAAAATAAGGTACTTGATGAATATAACATGAAAGAGGTCCTATTTTACCTTGAAATCACTCCACCATAACCATTATCATTAATAGTGTAAGGGGCCACTATATCCTATTCATCTAGACAGGGTTTAGGTTTGCCTCTATTTCTTCACTTAAAAACTTGATCTGACAATAAACGCCACAAACTTGAAGGTCATTAGGGTACGTATCATTTCCCAAGATCTTTTCTACCAAAAACCATTGACCTTCCTTGAGCTACCAAAGAAGTTGATAGGAGAGATAAATAGGTTTCCTTCATTTTAGCACATTTAATTACTTCTAAACCATTGATTTGACCTTGATGATGATAAATGAAGTCTTAAAGATCTTGAAAGTCAATTTCACCTTGAAAACTTGTATGAACAACTTCAAAAGAGCCTTTTAAATCACTAAAACTACCATAATCACTTAATAAACTTGATGAAACTATTGAAATAAGTGTTTATAAGACCTCTAAATGTCTGAATAAATGTATCATGATGTGTTTCAACCTTATTCTAGTACTTGACTACCATTACCTTGCAAAACCTTCTCTAAAATCTATAAAATGATCCAAAATGTAACATAGCTAGGTTATGATGTTATCCAATAATATCACCAACCTATTTGATCACTTGTATAGTATGGCATGATATTGAAACATACTATGATGCCTATCAAGACACCATAGACTCCCTTCATCATTTGAAACTCATTGAAATAAATTATGGAATGACTAGACATGTATATAGCTATGATGAACAAAACCTTAAACTTATCAAATTTACCATAAAATATGCTAACCAAGGTTTCAAGTGACCATTTCAAGCACATAACAAGATCAACACAATGATCAATAGGGTAAACAAACATGACAAGTAAAGTTTCAAATTATAAGGGTGATAGTTTGACCTGGGAGGTCAAACTTGTTAACAAACACCACATAACCCTTTATGACATTAGCTAAGTAGTTTCAAAACTATCAGAAAATAATCTATAAAATAAATAAAAATAAAGTGAAAATAAAAGAGATCAATTTTTGAATAGGAAAACAAAAAAATCAACCCAAAGTTGAAAGAAAGTGCCTCTATGTTGATATTTATCCAAGGTGACAAGATAAGCTTTTTTAATGATAGATTACTTCAAGGCCAACAAATTTTAATCATTATATTATGATTAATATCCAAGCTTTAGGACCTTATTATTTTAGTGTTATGAATTTACATAATTAAACTAAAATCTCTAAGTGAAAAAACAAGCAATGTAGTGTTCGAAATGAAGTGTGGGTTCACCAAAATGTTTATGCTAGAATAAATTATTAATTACAATTAACTCTAATTAGAAATGTAAAATATTGAAATATGATATAGGAAATTGAATAAGATATAATATAGTAAATACATAGATCTAAATAATTTATAGAATTTTTAAATTACTAAAAATATAAATTAGGGCTAGGGTTAAAGAAATGTCCATGCAAACATATTACTTTATACCATAAACACTTTTTGTGAGCTATAAATGCTTTAATTAACCTAAAAACATAGATGCATCAAAAAACATAGATTTAATTTATATTAGGATAAAACTGCATAAGGTGGAAAAGGTTACAGTGCATTGTTGTCTACTACTACAACTTTGTCTAGGCAAACTATGCACTATATTTTAAAATCTTAGCTTGTTTGCCATTGTCTATATGTGACCTTTTTCTATGTAGAACTCAATTTGACGTGAAGATGACCTATAAAATAAATTCCCTATTCATGCATAAGTACATAAAATACATCAAATATAAAATGGGGAAAAATAAGGGATGTGGGAATCATCGAGCTATCCTCAGAAAACCTCTTATTGACTGAGTGTTGCTTACATAGCCCAAAGACCTTAGGGTGGTGTATTTCTCCCTTTAGGGAGGATTATATGAATGTAACTAGAATTTTTTTTATTAGAGTGCTTGATAAATGATGCCCTTAAATTATAATAAAATAATGTTAAACTTGGTCAAATATTGTGGTATTGTAGTAAAATTGTAATAATAGTGTTTAATTAGAAGATATATGCTTTTGAAATTAAAAAATATATTTTTTCCAATGAGAGCTAGTTAGTTTCAAGTGTGACCCTTAATGTGATTTTTTAGGATAATATTTTGAATATTTTTGAAAATTAACCTATTGATTTACATGAAAAATTTATTATGAAGCTTGTCATTTTGAAAAGATGACCATTAGAGCACTCTAGATGAGGCCACACTACTAGACAAGGCCACAATAGGCCCTTATCTGCCTAGTGTGCTCTTATCCAATAGGAACATAGGCTTTTGAAACCAAAGTAATAGTGAAGTATATGTTAAATAGGTATGAATAGAGATAAAATAGATAAGTCTATGAGATATGCACAGTAATTGTGAGACTTTAAAGGCTTTCTTAGAGATTGTGTATTATTGAAATGGTGAATTGACCAAGCAAGGAAAAATTATTAAGAACAAGCATTGCCAAGCATTTATTTATTAAATTTTAGTGTCCACAAGTTTTATTCACACCAAAAATATCAATGGTTATACACTCTTTCATTTTAAGATCACTGGAAAGTGATCCAAGGCATGAGTTGCAAGTATGTGGTTGTATGAGTAACAATTTGGTGGAATAAGTTGGTTCATGATGTGGCCTCAAAATTACAAATAGAATTCTCCAAGTTTGATTTTTTTCCCTATATAAAAGTTAGTTTTAATGGATAACCTAGTTTATGGTTGCCACATATTCTTTTACATTTAGATAGTGCTAGTCACAAAAAAAAAAGACTGTGCTCATGTTATGTCCTTAACCTATATCATGTATTGGGATATGTGTAGACAACTTATGGCTATCATAACCTTTAATTAAGTCATTAGATCATTTATATAGCTTCATATTAGTATTAGGGTCCACCCCTATTATTTACATAACATAATTAGGGAATATATAGAAGGTAGTGGGTAGTTTACGATCATAGTACAAATTTTGTTCATATTGTAAGGTTGCAGAGGTTTCCCCATCAAAGTGGCTCATAATTTATTCATATATTTTTCTATATTATAGTTATATCATGATATATTGTTGTGATTATTCTTTATTGGTGAAGTAATTTCATTATAATTGGTATAAGAACTTCAATATGGGAATACGTGTGGGTAAAACCTAATTTTAGAGGATCACATTTATCATGTAATTCATTGCGAATTTTTCTCCAATGTTTTTACTGGAGTTGGAGAATAATTCGAGGATATCATAGGAAAATAATTAGGGTTTGAGGATAACTTTTGCATGAGTTATTTTAGTCTCAATATTTTTCATAAATTTCATATATAGATCACATTTTAGATATTTTTTCTTAGTTATTTAGATTTTGGAAAGCTCACAAAGAATAGTGCAAGTTTGATTTTGGTCAAAGTTTGGTCAAAGGATAAAATGAATTCTTAATTGTCAAACCTTTGTATGGTAGGAATGTACACTAGTGGCTGAGGAAAAGGATATGAAACTATGGTAAAAACTCCTAGCAGAGAGGAGATGGAGTCAAAAATAGGAATTGGTAGATCTTTTGGTCTAGAGTTTTTTTTGACAGATAACAAAGTGAGCCAACTTGAGTATTTTCTGCAAAACATATAGTTTGATATGGAAAGTAAAGGATATGTGGACAAAATAAATCATAAATTGGATGAGCTAGGCCAATGAATTGATAAAATACTAAATGGTCCAATGAATTCATAAATTCGTACCTAATTCACTATTTCTCAAACCAACTAGTGTGGATATTCAGGTTAACCTAATGTAATTCATAATAAAAATTAACCTCTACCATTGATTATTTCCCAAAATGTCATATAACATGATGCCAAAAGTGGAAATGCATAAGTTGGATAGGAAGGATCTAGTCACTTGGATCACCTCAATAATTCATTTGGTATCAATGGATTTTTTCTCAAAATAAGAATAATGGCCTCAATGTTAATTGGTTAATTTTTTATGATGAATTAAAGTTCCACTATCACAATACTGTGACATAGAATTTATTCAGCTAGTTAATAAAGTTATGATAAATAAGATTTGTCAGGGATTATATTTGGTAATTTTATAAGATATCCTTGTAGGTGGAGATAATCACAGATTAAAATTTGAATGACTTGTTTCTTGGTGGGCTCAAATATCACATCCAACATGAGGTGTGCATGTTTAATTTGAGTTCTATCTCTGAGGCTATTGTCATGGCACATAGATCAGAGGAGAGTGAACCAAGCACAAAAAAGGTAGCCATTAAAAATTATAAGATATGTAGAAATAAAACACAATCATTCCCTCATGCCACTATAAATAATCCTCAAAAAATTGAAGAGAGAGTGAAAGGGTTATGTTTTAATTATGATAACAAGTACAGTTGAGGATATAAGTGTATAAAAGAGAATTTTTTATATATTAAAGTTTCCAATGAAGAAGTAGCATGGAAGGTTGATGATGAGACAAATGAAGAATCATAAGAAACCCAACCAACTATTTCTTGACATGCACTTTTCATAATTAGCACTCCATAAACCCTCAAGGTAGTAGGTTTTCTGGAACAAGAGAATGTGATAATATTGATTGAATTAGGTGGTACTCACAACCTAATCAACAATAAACTAGCTATTAATTTGAACTATTTTATCTATCCAACTCCAAAATTTCAATTCATGATTTTATATGGGGGCATATTCAATTGTTCTATGACATTTCATAGTATTAAAATCTCCATGGGATAATATCAAATAGATAGACCTATGTTTTCCTTTACTATGGATGGAGTAAACATTGTGTTGGGATTCCAGTGGCTAAATACCTTAGGAATGATTGAGAGGATTTTCCAAGAGTTATTTATGAATTTACATTATAATGGTATAAAATTTTAATTGTGTGAGTTATGTGTGAATTCCACATAGTTGGTGTGTTCTCATTATAAGTATAAGTGTATAAGTAAGGAGTGGATGGGTTTATGGCTCCAAAGTTTTCTATAGAGGCACAACCACTAATGAGGTCTACATCCCCAAATATATAGACTATTTTGGATGAGAATTTAGTAGTTTTTGGTGATATTCCAAAATGAATTTCTCTAGAACATTATCATGATCATGCCATTCAACTAGTGTCAAGGTGTCAACCACCCAACATCAGGCCTTACAGGTACTTATATGTCCAAAAGAGTAATATTGAGATGATGGTATAGGGGATGTTGAAAGTAGGTATTATATGTCATAGTCAGAGTGCTTACTCCTCTCTAGTGGTGATGGTGTGTAATAAAGATGACACTCAACACATGTGTCTTGACTATTGAGAACTCAAAAAGCACACCATAAAAAATAAGTTCCCTTTTCCTATAATTGATTATGATCTAGATGAATTACATGGTGTTGTATATTTTACAAAACTTGATATTCATTCTATGTATCATAAATTCACAATTAGATATAAAGATATTCATAAGATAACTTTAAGAACCCATGAGGACCATTATGAATTTTTGTTTATGCCTTTTGCCCTCACTAATGTACCATCTACATTTTAGAGTTTGATGAAATCTATTTTCAATCACTTTTATATAACTTTTTCTTGGTGTTCTTTGATGATATTTTAATATACAAAAAAACATGAGTGAAACACTTATGCCATGTGAATCATATTTTATAATTTATGCAAAGCCTTCCAAATGCACTTTTGAAGTCAATTTAGTCAAGTGTTTGGGGCATAGTATTTCCCATGAAGGTGTCAAGGTGGATAAAAATAAGATCAAATATATGGTTAAATGGAAAGTGCCTGAAACCCTAAAATACCTTTGAGGATTTTTGGGATTCACAAGTTATTATCATCAATTTTAAAAAATGTATGGAATCATAATAACACCACTCACAAACTTATTTAAAAGGGAATCCTCCAATTGGAATGATGCAACCACCTGATCATTTGAAAATTACATAGAGGCCATGTGCACTACCCCTGTTCAATATACTTCAAACTTATTCAAAACATTCATTGTGGAATGTGATGTTTCAGGGTATGACATGGGGGAATTACTCATATGAAAAGGATGGCCCATTGCATTTGAGAGTATCCAAATTAAGGGTAAGAATTTTATCAAGCCTATTTATGAGAAGGACATGATGGTCATCCTTCATGTAGTAAAATAATGGTGACCATATCTGATGGGAAGACACTTTAAAGTGAAGACAGATCATGATAGTTTAAAATGCTTCTTGGAATAAAGGTTATCATCATAAGAATAATAAAAATGGATCACTACGATGTTTGGATATGAATTTGAGATTATATACAAGAAAAGAAAGGATAATGTCATGTATATTGAATTATCCACAAAGGATGAGTCCATAGAAGAATTACTATATACCATGTTCATATTAAAATCAGATTGGGTGGATGAAACTAGATCCGAGTGGGAGAATGATGTTGTTACACATGATCTTATTAAAAATGTCAAAAAAGATTCAAGTGTGTCAGATAAATTTATATGAAAATGGTATGGTATATGGTACAAGTGCAGGTTGTTCCTTTTCAAAAATTCAACCCTTAAACATAAAGTGCTTATGGAACATCATGTTTCTCCAGTAGGTGAGCACTCAAGATTCTTGAAAACTTATCATAGAGTTAAGTAAGATTTCATTTGGGAAGGGATAAAAGGGGAAGTATAAAAATTTATGGAAAAATGTATGGTGTGTTATAAAAATAGAGGGGAGAAAATCAAGATATTGGGTCTTTTGTAACTTCTATATATTCCTATCCAAAGTTGAGAGGAGATTTCCATTAATTTCATCATTGTACTACCAAAGTCTGAAGGGAAAAATGTCATCATGGTTGTGGCAAATAAAATCACCCCATATGCCCATTTTTTTTCATTATCACATCCATTTTTAGCAAATACAGCAGAAAAAACATTTATGGATACATTTTAAAAATTACATGGGACCCCAAATATCATAGTATGGGATTGTGACCCTATGGGATTGTGACCCTAGCTTTACCAATAATTTTTGGACTGAGTTATTCTCATGTTTTGGTACCCAACTAGATCTTATCTTGTCTTATCATCCCAAATCTGATGGGAAAATTGATGTGGTAAACAATTTTTGGATATTGATGATATGTGTTGTCATTGATGTTCGAGAGGCATTATCAATGACAAAGTGGTTTGTGATGTTAGTAAAATGGAGCATGGTGGCATAATGTGCTTAGTACAATGTGATACTTGAAAGTATGTACATAGCTGTCCTAGGTGGATGTTTTATGGCTGAATGGAGCTTGGTATGATGATGTTTGACTTGTTCCTAATGTGTTTTATGCTCAAGGGTTGCCTTCATATGGCCTTCATGTGGTATGCAGGTTAGTTTATGTCTTGTAGGCTTAATCATGCATGATTACCTATAAGGTTTTGAGCATTATGGATTGTGTGACATGATGAGGAGATTAGTATGCTTGGAATATTCATGTTATACATGTATAAGGTGATAAGAGGTTAGGTTTATGGTTTCAAGAGGTGGCTAGTGGTCTGCAAGATAGTTTGGCCATTGGCTTAGATGGGCTTATGAGGCCTTGTGAAGGGTCAAAGGGTGTTTTTAGTTTGGTGAAGCTTTTTTTCTCATGATAGATGGTCAATAATTTTTTTAAAGCATGCTTATAAGGTCTGAGGTCATAGATTGAGCTAAAAAGTCATAAAGTTGATTTAGAAGCTTCAAATGGTGTTAGAAATGAGTGCAAAGAACCCAAGAGGAAGTTTCTCATGCTTGTTGGCATGTGCAGGGTTTGTATGGGAAGTTGAGATATTTTGAGTAGTTGGGGAAGGTCCCTAATAATTTTTTTGAAGCATTAATTTAGGAGTTAAGGGGCAAAGCTTTATGAACATTTGTTAAGAATGTAAACTGGCTAAAACCCTTTATAAACCCTCATAATGGAGCAATTGGAAAGATATTGATAGAAAGGACCTACAATGGATTGGTTGAACAAGTTTTACTATTGGAGGTTGTAGATGACTCTTCCAAGTTTTTGTGAATGTATTTGTGGTCTCTTGACTATGTGTGGGCCCCACAGGAAAGTACTTCTTAACAATAATTTTGATATTGTGAGAGATTTATGAATATGATTAGGGGAAATAATGGGTGTGATGAAGATTAGAATTTTCAAAAATGGATATGGAAAGTTTCAATGAGATTCATCTTTCTATGTCAAAGTTATATAAGTTCAAAGTTTCCTAGTCACTAGAGGCCTAAAGAAGAAAATAATAGTCTAAAGTAACCTTTTTGGTATGGCTAGTTTGAAGTGATTCAAGATGATTTAAGATCTCCAAAGAATATGGGGTTCAATTAAAAGAATTATAGTTGCATTATTATCCATAAGGAGAGGTTGATAGTATCTGAAAGTGTTCTTTATGACCACTGACCATGGCAGACTTTTTTGTGTTAAGACTGTGAGAAAGTGACCTAAGGAATTGGTCTGTTAGACCAATGGAAGATGCTAGAACATGAAAAAAAGCATTTAGAGGTTGATATATAAGAATTATTTAATCTAATAATGTGATTTATAAGTGTTTAAATCATTTTTTGAAGTACAAAAGATGAGCTTCTATATGACTATATTTGGTAGTATGTGAATAGTTTGAGTGGGCCTGTGTTAGAGTTAGTTTGAGGGTTGTTTGACTTGTGTTGGCGTGTTTAAAGAAAATGGAGGTGTTTAAAAAGTTTTATATATTTTATATATATGATTGTTTGAGTGATTTATTTTATAAAATCATTAGTATACTTCAGTTCTTCTTGATAATGTTTTCCAGATTTCTAGACCTATTAGCGAGTAACTATAATGGCTTGGTTCAAGGTGTGAGTTAGAGTTCCAAATTTTATAGAAACATGTTGGTGTAATAAAGTGTTAATTTAAGATATGTATGATGTTTTTGATCTCTTGGTTGAATCCCAAAGTGTTCATATTGCTCAATATGTGAGCAAGTGGTTTTAGGCCTATTGGGTCTAATAGGTCTATTTGGACCTAATGATGAATTCTAAGTATATTTGATGTATGGGAGATTGTTGGGATATGAAAATGTTTAAAGTAAATTTTATTTAATTATAATTTTTTATTATTATTTGATGAGGGATATTATTCATGGAGATGGTCATATGTGATGAATGACTTATAAGGGCTAATTGGGCCTAGTGTAGCCTAGTCATTGGATAAGTGCCATTTAAAGTATGGATGACTTATGTATTTTTTGAGTTGGATTGATGATGTGTATAATGATATTTTATAAGGGTAATAAAATTATGGAAATCATTTTGGATGACCAATATTGGTTATATGAAAGAATGATATATATACAAGGTCAAATTAGCCTATTTGTGTAGGTGTGAGAGCAGAGTGTATTCAAGAACAGGGAAGAGCTCAGTCAAGGAGAAGATATGGGTAATTGAGGAAAATCAGAGGTTAAAGAGGATTATTCATGTTTGACTTATCATGTTAATGAGCTAAAAATTCATTAGACCTAACAGTCTAAAGGGTGACTTGGTTGAGTGAATGAGGTAGGTATGCCTGCCTTTAGAAGAGAAGCAATATTGCAAGTGATAGAGAAAGAGAAGGTCATAATCAGGTGTATAATACATAATATTAGTGGTGGAAATCATATTAGAGGTGGTTGAGTGGTTGATTAATCACCTAGGGGGTTGTAGCCTCCTTACTAGTTGGAGCTAGCTAAAGGTCTAGTTGGAGCTGGACTAAACTGAGGGGTGGATGCTCCTTGATCAGTTGGAGCTGGTCTAAATTATCATGTTTTTATTATCCTTATAGGAATTTAGTACATTGGGTTATAGGATTTAGAGTGGGTTTTATCCCCGTAGAGGGTTGCCCACATAAATGATGTGTTCACATGATGTATGCTCTTTTTCATGCTTTGGATGTTTAAGCTTTCATGTTCATGTTGCTAGATCAGATTAATGAATGATAAATGGGTTTTGGAATTGAATGTACATTTTTGTATACTAATTAACCCCCCTCTTAGTAGCTACTCTCAATAATTGGTATCAGATTTGGTCCTTCTTGAGGCTTAATCAACTTGGAAGGTGATCTTATGAGTAGCTTGGTTGATGGTGTCTGCCTAGTCAACTTGTTGGCAGAGTTGATAGAGTTATTGATGATAAATATGGTAGCCTTGTTGTCATGATTCTTCATGTTTTTGATTTGTGCTTTCAAGACTGATGAATTAAGATGAAGATGGATGTCAACAGTTGGATTATTCTTCACTCAAGCCAAGGTAAGTTGTTTGTTGTTACAGATGTTTCTTTAAGCATGAAGGTTTGTCAAAGAAGGAATATTGAAATGGAGAAGAATTATATTGAATTCAAATAAAAAATCAAACCTAGGTTAATAGCAAAAAAAGACCTTGAAGTCATATTGAAAGACAATCCTATTTGTATTAGGTCTCTATGAGACTTAATGAGATTATGAGATATAATGAAGCTTTCTGAGTAAGGGCATATATATTGAAGATCAGATTGAATTGAAGGGTAGGGTAGAGAGGTATGAATTGATATAAATTCATGCCTCAGGTTCATGCATTGACTGTCTAAGGTGCTCATATAAAAGAGAGAAAATAGTGACCTAGTTTGTAAGTGAGAGAAAGAAAGAAGAAATTCTTGAGGGTTTCAAGAAGAATGAAGTAGAGCAGAGTATCATGACATGTCAGTGATATATTCTTAATGTGATTCAAATTATGAAGACCTAGTTTGTTTTGTTTGAAGGCCTGATGAGAAAGAAAGATGAAAGGCAGACCCGATTAAAGAGATAACTTATTTTTGCGTAGAGGCTAATTTGAGAGATATAGAGATCAAAGAGACCATCATCAGTTGTGAGAGGACAACAAAAAAAAGGTGGAGTGTTTTAAGGTACTCAAGTTGGCTTGTACAATCAAGGGTCTGAGTGCTTGATTAGTCTGCAAGACCAATGTTGCTTATGAGATTGAAGGAGATTGTTGAAAGTGATCTTGAAGGTTTTATGGTGAATATCCTATTTATTTATTGTCAAGATGACCTCATAAGGTCATAGAGGAGTATGATGACATCTTTAATAATTTGAGGTTGATAGTTATTTTTGAGTTTCTTGTCAGAATTCTGGTTTTTTATAATAGGGTCTTAACTGTGAGGATAAGGTTGATTCTTTTAGTCAATTTAAAGGGCTTTCTTGAAGAGATCAATGGACTAAGAGGTTGGTTATGACCTTAAGGTAATGTAGCATTATTTTTCATGTTTTGGTATCCTATGTTGAGTGTTTTAAAGGAAATATTGCTTATCAGATGTCTGACAGATAGTAGGTGTATACATAAAAATTTATGACTGTGTGTGTCCATGAAATGTTTTGAAGAGTTCTTAGACATAATATCTTGTTGTGTTTGAAGGATAGATGATTGATCATATGGGAGTTATTATTGAAGGTCTTAGATCTTCAAGCCTACTTGAGGAGGTCTAATCAATCCTATAGGTTGGTGAAGAGAAAATAAGTAAGGATAATTGTTTAAAAGGTATGTTTAGGTCTCTTGGTCCTAAAGTGCATTTTTGATCAATTTTTGATGCCTTGGTTGAGTAGTGATTTGAATAAGAAAGGTGGATTAGTTTATTTTAAGTCATGAGAAAGATAGTCATGAGTCATTTCTAGGTAGTTTGAGCTTCTATGGTGCTTAGATGTGTATTTTATGGTCAAAAGTCAAAGTTGACTAATTTTGGCAGTGATGACTGCCTAAAGTGTCTCCAATGTGCTCTTTTGATCTTTTCTTGGGGATAGAAGGTTGGATAAAGTTGATTAAAGTTGGGTTTGACATGTCAAAGCATACTACGAGGTTTGATGATGTCCATGAGGTGCTTAGGTATGTGTTTGACCATTTGGTCAAGATTACTGTTGTAAGTTGTGGCTTATATACATAGATTGCTTGATTACAAGGGTCACTTGAAGTTTGGAGATGTGTCATGAATTATTTTATGCTTAGGATTGTTTTCACATATGTTTGAGACATGATATAGGTCATTTCATAAGTTTTTGAATCCTTTTGTGCCAGGTGGAGCGTTTTGTGTGATCACTTGCTTCTCTTATCAAGAGCATGTGTTTGGTGGCTTAAAGGAAGTCATGGTTACCAAAGGTGTGGAAGATTTAAATTTGGCATGGAAGTGAGTTTTGATGGTCTCCAGGTGTGGTATCTAGCTCACGTGTCTACATTGACTAGAGTTTGACCTTTGACCAAGGTTTACTTTGAAGGCCTAGTCATTTAGGCATGATTGAAAAAGTGGCCTATCTTTGGATTTGGAGGTTTTAAGATTCAAATCAACTAAATGGGCCAAATGGTTAGCTGAAAAAAGTTTTAAAATGGTTTGGAAGTAATTATAATTCATTTTATTCAAGTTTTTGATCATTAGGAGGCATAATTGGCTTATAGGTTAAATAAAGTAGTATGCTAAGATGAATGAGTTGAAGGATTATTTTTGGCATGCATAAGGGGTAATGATAGTGGTCTTAAAACATGGATTTTAATGGTTTGGAGTGCTTAAGATAGAAATTTATGAGGTATTTAGTGGTTAGATAGGGCTACAAGGGGCCTAAGTAGGTCTAGTGGAGAAATTGAGCAATTTTGTGATATATTTACAAAGAAGGTTAATTTTTTTGGTTATAATTGAGCATATTGTCCTATTATAAGTGTGTTATAGGTATGGTTCTATGATTAGAATGCTTATATTATTCTATATGGTGTCTTGTGAATCATGGTAAGTGAGCTTGCATGGTGCTTTATTACTCATGTTGCTGTTTGATTTGATGGTAGTAGTTATTGGAGATTATATAGGTGTGAATTGGTTATTTAGACAAAGGGGGAGACTTCAAAGTGGAGAAGGGTCCTAGGGGGAGCTATGATGTCTTGCAAATTGATGACAGGTCCAAGGATCATGATAACTTGCAAACCAATATGAGGATTTTTCATGATTGGTAAGTTATTTGATGGCATTCAAGGAGTGATTTAGTTTAGATCATATGGGGATATTTCCTTAGTATATTCAAAAGGTGAGTCTTGCATGATGTTGGCTTTGAAAACATTTCAGATTCTCTACTTCATCATTGTGAGACTACTTTGTCATTTTTGGCAAAAGGGGAGAAGGATTTGGTATGTTTCCATCAATGATAAAGGGGGAGATTGTTGGGATTTTGATGATAGGTTTTTTCATTTATGTTTGAGAGGCATTAAAAATGACAAAGTGGTTTGTTATTTTAGTAAAATGGAGCATGGTGGAATAGTGTGCTTAGTACAATTTGATACTTGCAAGGATGTGCATAGGTGTCCTAGGTGGATGTTGTATGGCTGAATGGAGCTTGGTATGGTGATGTTTGACTTGTTCTTGATGTGTTATATGCTCAAGGTTTTCCTTCATATGGCCTTCATGTGGTATGTAGGTCAAATTATGTCTTGTAGGCTTGATCATGCATGATTACCTATAAGGTTTTAAGCACTATGGCTTGTGTGACATGATGAGAAGCTCAATATGCTTGGCATATGCATGTTAGACATGTATAAGGTGCTAAGAGGTTAGGTGTATGGTTTTTAGGAGGTGGGTAGTGGTCTGCAAGATAGTTTGGCCATTGGCCTAGTTGGCCTAGATGGGCTTATGAGGCCTTGTGAAGGGTCAAAGGGTGTTTACAGGTTGGTGAAGCTTGTTTTTTCATGAGAGATGGTTAGGAAATTTTTTTCAAGCATGTTTATAATGTTTTAGGTTATATATTGAGATAAAAATTTATAAATTTGGTTTAAAAGCTTCAAAGGGTGCTAGAAATGAGTGCAATGAGCCTGAGAGGAAGTTTCTCATGCTTGTTGGCAAGTGCAAGGTTTGTATGGGAAGCTAAGATTTTTGGAGTAGTTGAGGAAGGTCCCTAAGAATTTTTTCCAAGCATTGGTTTAGGAGTTAAGGGGTAGAGCTTTATGAACATTTGTTAAGAATGTAAATTGGTTAAAACCCTTTATAAACCCTCATAATGGAGCAATTGGAAAGATATTGCATGACCTAGAATGGATTAGTTGAACAAGTTTTAATATTTGAGGTTGTAGAGGACTCTCCCAAGTTTATTTTAACATATTTTTGGTCTCTTGAATATGTGTGGGTCCCATAAGAAAGTGCTTCTTAATAATAATTTTGATATTGTGAGAGATTTCTAAACATGATCAAGGAAACTAATGGGTGTGTGATGAATATTAGGACTTGTCCCAAATGGATATGGAAATATTCAGTGAGATTCATCTTTCTATGTCAAATTTATAGAATTTCAAAGTTGCCTAGTTACTAGAGGCCTAAAGAAGAAAATAATAGTCTAAAGTAACATTTTTGATATGGCTAGTTTGATGTGATTCAAGCTGATTTGATATCTCCAAAGCATATGGGGTTGAATTAAAATTATCCTAGTTACATGATTATCCATTAGGAGAGGTTGATAGTATCTGAAAGTGTTCTTTATGACCATTGATCATGTCAAACTTTTCTATGTTAAGACTATGAGAAAGTGACCTAAGGAATTGGTTTGTTAGACCAATGGAAGTTGCTAGAACATGAAAACTAGCCTTTGGAGGTTGATCTATAAGACTCAAATAATCTACTAATGTGATTTAGAAGTGTTGAAATCATCCCTTAAAGTATAAAATATGAGCTTGTATATGACTGTAATTTGGTAGTATGTGAACAGTTTGAGTGACCCTGTGTTAGAGGTAGTTTGAGGGTTATTTGACCTATGTTGGAGTGTTTAAAGCACATGGAGGTGTTTAAAGCACATGGAGGTGTTTCAAAAGTTATATATATATATATATATATATCATATATATATATAATTTTTTGAGTGATTTATTTGATAAAATAATCAGTATGCCTCAATTCTTCTTGACAGTGTTTTTTGGGTTTCTAGACCTATTAGCGAGTAACCAGAATGGCTTGATTGAGGGTGTGAGTTAGAGTTATAGATGTTATAGACCCATGTGGGAGTAATCAAGTGTTAATAAAATATATTTTTGATTTTTTTGAGCTCTTTGTTGAATCCCAAAGTGTTCATCTTGCTCAATATGTGAGCAAGTGGTTTTAGGCCTATTAGGTCTAATAAGTCTATTTGGACCTAATGATGAACTCTAAGTATATTTGATGTATGGGAGATTGTTGGGATATGAAAAGGTTTGAATTAAATTAAATTTAATTATATTAGTGTTTATTATTCTTTTATGAGGGATATTATTCATTGAGATGGTCATATGTGACAAATGAATTATAAGGGCTAATTGGGCTTAATGTAGCCTAGTAATTGGATAAGTGCCATTTAAAGTATGGAAAACTTATGGAATGTTTGAGTTGGATTGATGACATGTATGATGATATTTTATAAGGGTAAGACAAGTATGGAAATAATCTTGGCTGACCAAGATGGGTTAGATGCAAGAGTGATATATATACAAGGTCAAATTAGCCTATTTGTGTAGGTGTGAGAGTAGAGTGTATTCACGTGAAGGGAAGAGATTAGTCAAGGAGAATAAATGGGTCATTGAGGACCATCAGAGGGTGAAGAGGACTAGTCATGTTTTATTGATCATATTCATGAGCTAACAATTCATTAGACCTAACAGTTTAAAGGGTGAATTGGTTGAGCGAATGAGGTAGGTGTGCCTGCCTTGAGAAGAGAAGTAGTCTTGCAAGTGTTAGAGAAAGAGAAGGTCATCATCAGGTATAGAAGACATAAAAGTAGTGGTGGACATTAGATAAGAGATTTTTGAGTGGTTTCTAAATCACCTAGGGGGTTGTAGCCTCCTTACTAGTTGGAGCTAGCTAAAGGTCTAGTTGGAGCTGGACTAAATTGAGGGGTGGATGCTCCTTGATCAGTTGGAGTTGGTATAAAGTCTCATGTTTGTATTATCCTTATAGGACTATAGTCCATTATTTTTTAGGCTTGAGAGTGGGTTTAATCCCCTTAGAGGGTTTCCCACATAAATAATGTGTTCACATGATGTTTGCTCTTGTTCATACTTTGGATGTTTAAGCTTTCATGTTCATGTTGCTAGATTAGATTAATGAATGGGTTTTGGAATTAAATGTAAATTATTGTCTACTGCACCCCCCTCTCAGTATCTATTCTCAACAAACAAGTACATGGAGGGTTATATTTATTTTTTTGATTTAGATAAATAGGAGAGATGGGTTAAATGGTTGACATTAGAAAAATGGTTGTATAATACTTATTAACATACCTCATCCAAAATATCTCCATTTTTAAAATTGTATGGGTACCATATGTAATGTCCCTTTCTTCACAGTAGACATTTTAAATAAGACCATTAGCCTATTTGGTTCTCATAGGCTATTTTGAGTAATGTCAAGAAATATTAGTATGGGGGTCACTATTAATAGGTTACTATTCACCAACACTATTCACAAATTACTATTCAATATCACTATTCATGGTGATGTGGCAAGTGATGCAACTGATGATGTAATAGGTGAGGTGGGATAGGGATGATGTGGCATGACCCCACAAGGCTATCTTATGCATGTGAAGGAGTGGGAGACCAAAGGTAAAGTTTCTTTGTCTTTTGAAACCCACATGCTTGAATAAGATAAGGAGGAATAGTTTAGGTGCCACCTTTGGAGGAATAGTATTTTTGACATGTGATGTCCTTTTATAATCACATGGGATAGTGGGTCATCAAACCTATATTGTTTATTAAAGTGTGTGAAAAAATAAAAAGGATATTCCTAGTCATTTTGAAAGCACATGGGACTGTACTATTCTAGATTTGCACATGTGTGAAGTTTGGGCACAAAATTTGGTGCCACATGGGAGTGATTGATATTGTATTCATATTTTTGACTAAATTAAATCACTCTTCACATGGGGTACTATTATGGGTCAAAATTTCTTCTCTCTCCTCCCATTCTCCCTCCTCCCATTCTTCCTCATCTCCTCCATTCTTGTAAAATCCTATAGATGGAGAACCTCTCCTTTGTAAATTTCATGTTAAAAATTATAAACCTCCTTTATTATGTAATATTGGACTTATTTTAGCTTAAGCCTCTACTAAGGATGTAACCCTTTGAGAGAAGATATTTTTGAGGATGGAAACCCTCGAAGATCTATTGGGTTCAGTGGTGAGAGATCCACCTTGGGTAGCTGGTGGTAGTTTCATGTAGAAACTACAATTGGAGCTTCATTGGAAACTTGTACCATATTATTGTAAGAAGTTGTGTATTTTTTTAGTATTTTATGTATTTCTTAAATTTTTGAATTGAGAAATAGAGTTGGTGGTTTTATCAATATTTAGAGATTATAGTTGTATGAGTATTTGCATTTGTATGTTATTATCTAAAAAATTCAAAAACATTATAGTAAATATCCTTAGAGGATATTATAGTGGTATTAGAGCTAGTGATATTTATAGCCTGTAGGTCTTATGGTTTGATGTTTCTTAGTGATAGGGAATTTAGGTATTTTCAAAGAGAGCAAAGGAGATTGCAATCAAAAGAAGAATTTGTTGATTCAATGGGAGAAAGAGGTGAAAAAACTGACAAAGACCCATTTGAAAGGGAAGATAGATTGGAGAATATTATGAGTAATTTGGCACATACCATGACTCAATATCAATAAAAAATGGCTCAATATCAATAGAAAATTACTTAGATGATATCTCAAATGATGAACAATTTTGGCAACAATGACAACAATGGCAACAACGGTATCAATGAAAATAATGAAAAAAATGGTAACCTTGGCAATAATGGCATATATGAAAGCATCTCAAAGAATAATAGGATAAATCATCATAGGAATTTTAGTGGATAAATTAACTTGTGGCCTCTCATGCCTATGTTTATTCTAAGGAATAATCCCCCTAAAGGGATTGATGGACCAAAAGATTATCAAGACCTCACTAGATAAGCAATGGAAAAATGGAGAGCTATGGGAGTATATTTTTAGGCTAAGGTAACATGTGTAGAGTATATTGGCATTAAGAAAAGTATAGGCCCCATAGAGGTAGGGGACACCAAAATCAGGACTTGTAGAGAAGGGTGGGTAAATTATCCATTCCATTTTTTGATGGAGCTCATAAGACTACTTATATAACTTGGGTTCAAAAATTTAATACTTATTTTCAGCTCAACTCCATGGTTGAATATGAGGCAATAAAATATATAACCCTCCATTTGGATGATTGTGCATGTGAATGGTGGTACCACATGCTGATTACTCTAGGTCATGACTATATCAACTCTTGTGCTGAATTCATAGATAAGTTGATCAATAGGTTTGATAAGAAAGATCCTGAGTTGTACTTGAAGGAGTTGGCATAACTGAAGCAATGGAATTTAATGGATGCTTACATTGATAATTTCTAAAATTGTCAGTATTGGTGATCAACATTTTAGAAATAAGATTGATCATGCTTTTTGTTGATGGACTCTTCGACCCCTTGAGAGGTTGGATTAAGAATCTTAGCCCATCCACATTACAGGAAGCAATTAAAAAGGTAAGAGACATGGATTCCTCTATCTTTAGGAAAAAATATCAATCAAAATGGTTCCAACAAGACAAGGGAAAGAAACATATCCACAAAGATTCAAATTAGGTTAAGAAATAAACCATAAGGTTGAGCGTTGATCAACTTAATGAACTTTGAAGGAATAAATTGTGATTCATTTGTAAGGACCCATGGGATATAGATCACAAGTGTTCACCTAAGGCTAATTTAATCAAATTGAGTGCTATTCAGTGGATGAATCTATTGCTAAATAATTTGATCCATAATCTGATCAGGAGGAAGAAAGCTCTTTAGATGAATCAAAAGAGTAGAGGAGTAGAAACACACTTTCCCAACTCTCTATTTTCCAAATAATTATTTATTTTAGAGTATAGGGAGTATTATGTGGATAAAGGATAGTTACTATCATTAACATAGGTGCTACACACAACTTCATTGATGAAGGAATTATGGCCAAGAGGGTAATTAAAATAGAATAGTTTGACGGGTTCAATGTCATGGTAGTAGATGGATTTACCCTCACATGCACTAGGAAGATTCCTAACATGAACATTTAGTTAGGAGAGTATGAGATTAAAGATGATTTTTATGTGGTAAGTATACGAGACACAAATGTAGTTCTTGGAATGCAATGGTTACAGTCTATTGAGGAGTTTTATATAAAGTTGCAGACCATGGAGATGAAATTTGAAGCTTTGGGTAATAAGGTTATATGTATAGTCTCTTTCAAAATAATGGAGAGACTTATCAGACATGACTAGGTAGAGTGGCTAGAAAAAAATGTCATTATGCTAACCATTACAGAGTAGTAGATGAAGAGTTACCATCCATAGGTACAAACTTTGTTGTCCAAGCATAACAAGGTTTTTGGTAGCATACCTCTTGGGAGGCCTCCTGAGCAAGGCATGGATCATGTAATTGAGATGGAGGAGGGTGCCAAACCCATTAGCACCACCCTTACATACATCTGAAGAGGCACAAAGATGAGATAGAGAATCCCATCAAGGAGCTAATTGATATGGGACACATACGGCCTAGTAAAAGCCTCTTCACATCTTCAGTAGTTATGGTGAATGATGGAATTATGTGAATGTGCATAGACTAAAAGGATATGAATAAGAATATAATAAAAAATAGGTATCCCATTTTGTATATAGATGAGCTCATCGATGAGCTACATGATGCATGCTACTTCTCCAAGATTGATTTGAGATCAGGCTATCACCAGATATGAGTTCATGGGAAAGATGTAGAGAAGACTGCTTTTAGGTGTCATTTTGGACACTATGATTACGTGGTCATGCCATTTGGTCTAACCAATGTTCCTACCACTTTTCATTCTTATATAAATAAGGTATTCAACAAATAACTCCTTAAGTTTGTTTTGATTTTCTTTGATGATATTTTTAATATTTAGCAAAAAATGGGAAGAACATATGAGGCATTTAGATGAGATTCTAAGCATCCTTGAGAGGGAATCTTTGTATTCCAAAGAGTTCAAATGTGAATTTAGTATGATAGATATTATTTATCTCGGTCACATAATCAACTCCAAGGGTGTTAGAATGGATCCAAAAAAGATCAAAGCAATTTTAGATTGACCACCACCCATTAATCTCTCACAACTTAAGGATTTTTTTGGTCTATGTGGTTATTATAAAATATTTGTTAAGGGGTTTTACAAGTGGCTTCCCCACTTACTGATTTGACCAAAAAGGGTGCTTTTTTTTGGTATAATACAACACAATAATGTTTTTATTAGTTTAAGCATATTAAGAGTTCATGCCTAGTCTTAGCTATTCCTTATTTTTCCAAGCCTTTTAAACTTGAGTGTGATGATTTTTGAGAAGGAGTAGGTATTGTATTCATGCAGGACAAGCATCTCATTGCATTTGAGAGTAGAAAATTGAAGGGTGTTGAGAGGAGCTACTATATCTATGACAAGGAGATGCTAGCCATTGTACATGCTTTGGCCAAATTCAAACCATATTTGGTGGGAGGTAAGTTCATTATCAAAACCAACCACAAAAGCCTCAATTAATTCTTAGATCAAAAGGATCTAAATGATAGACAATATAAATGGGTGAGTAAGCTTCAATATTATGACTTTGACTTTACCATTGTGTATGTCAAAGGAAAAAGAAACATTATGGTTGATGATTTGTCTAGGAGACCACATTTATATTCTTGGATGGAAATTAAAACAAATTGGAGAGAGAAAATTTCAGCAGAATATGTTAAGAACTCTTGGGATACTAGTATCATTGAGGGTACTATATAGGATGATAGGTACATTATGGTCAATGAGATTATCATGTATAAAGAAAGGATCTATTTGGTACTAGGTTTAGTGTTAAAAATGAAGTTTATGACTTTTTTTCATGATGTACATATGGCTAGTCACCCTGGTTTCTTCAAAACATAAAGGCATATCCTAATGAGGTTTAGATGGTAAGGACTTAAGAATGAAGTTCTTAAGTATGTTCGTGAATGTTTCACATGTCAACATAATAAGAATGAGAATACTTATCCCATAGGTTTGTTGTATCCCTACCCATCCCCAGTAAAAAATGGGGGAATATCTCTAGGGACTTCATCATAGGGTTAGCTAAGGTGTAAGGTAAGGATTTCATATATGTGGTGATGGATAGATTAACCAAATTTGCTCATTTATTTTCCACTTCACCAACTTTTTCCCCATCATAGGTAGTATATTTATTCTTCAAGGAGATATTTAGGTTGCATGGAATACCCAAGAACATAGTTAATCATAGAGATAGTAAGTTATTGAGCTTATTTTTGTAGGAAATTTTCAGATTGAGTAAGACTGAGCTCATTCCTAGTACCAATTATCATCCATAGACAGATGGGAAAACTAAGATTGTAAACAAGTGAGTGGAAGGGTACTTGCATAACTACATTTTAGGGAAATAAAAGGCATGGGAAAAATGGTTAAATCTAAGAGAGTATTGATATAATTCTACCTATCACATGTCTATTAATATGTCACCATTTATGGATCTGTGTGGATATGAATCCCCTAACTTCATTGAATTATTATTAGAAGATAGTAGGGTACCTAAAGCCAAGGATTTATTGAAGTAGAGTTAGAGTATTAAGAATTCCTTGAAGGAAAACTTACAACAAGCTCAAAATAGGTAGAAATTGTATGTGGATTAGAAATACATTGAGTGTACATTCAAAGTGGGTGATATGGTTTATTTGAGGTTGTAGTCCTACAGATAGTCCACTCTCAAGAAGAATGGGTTAGAGAATTTGAATCCATGATTTTATGGTCCATTCAATATTTTCAAAAGGATCGGATAGGTGGAGTATGAGTTGGAGCTACTAGTGAGTAGTAAGGTACATAATGTCTTCCATGTATCGTGCCTTAAGAAGGTACTTAGGCATAATGTAGTTCCTTCTTCTGAGTTTCCACCATTAGATGAGGAAGGAAAACTCATTCTCATTCCATAGGCTATAATTAACTCTAGAGAGCATATTATAAGAGGAATAATTTTTAGGTAATACTTAGTGAAGTGGAAGGACTTAGCAGTTGAGAATGCTACTTGGGAGAGCAAACAGATACTTCAACATATAAATTTTCCATTTCTTGGGGACAAGCAATTTTAGGGAGGGAAGATTGTAATGTCCCTTTCTTCATAGTATACCTTTTAAAGAAGAGCGTTAGCCTATTTGGTTCCCATAGGCTATTTCAGGTAATGCCAGGAAATATTAGTGTAGGGGTCACTATTCATAGGTTACTATTCACTAACACTATTTACATATTAATATTCACCATCACTATTCATGGTGATATGGTAGGTGATGTAGCTGATGATAAAGTAGGTGAGGTGGCTTGGGGATGATTTGGCATGATCCCACAAGGGTATCTTATGTATGTGAAGGAGTGGAAGACCAAAAGATAAGTTTATTCATCTTTTGAAAATCACATGCTTGAATAAGACAAGGAGGAATAGTTTAGGTACCACCTTTGGAGGAATAGTGTTTTGGCATGTGATGTTATTTTGTAAGCACATAGGATATTGGGTCATCAAAGCACTATTCTTGATTAAAGTGGGGGATAAAATAAAATGGAGATTCCCTCTCATTTTGAAATAACATGGGACTGCACTACTCTAGATTTCTCCATGTGTGAAGGTGGGGTGCAAAAGTTGGTGCCACATGGGAGTGATTGATATTGTCTTCTTCTTTTTGACTAATTTACATAAATATTCACATGGGGTACTATTATGGGTCAAAATTCCTTATCTCTCCTCCCATTCTCCCTCCTCTCCCATTCTCCCTCCTCTCCTCCATTCTTGTAAAATCCTATATATGGAGAGCCTTTCCTTTGTAAATTTAATGTTAAATATTATATACCCCCTTTCTTTTGTAAGCTTGGACTTGGTTCAACTTAAGCCTCTACTAAGGATGCAACCGTTGGAGAGAAGATATTTTTGAGAATGAAAAAACTCTAAGATCTATTGGGTTCAATGGTGAGAGATCCACCCTGGTTAGTTGGTGGTAGTTTCATGTAAAAACTACAATTGGAGATTAATTGGAAACTTGTATCAGATTGTTAAAAAAAAATTGTAAAAAAAAAATTGTATTCTTCAGTATTTTATGTATTTATTCAATTTTTGAATTGATCAATAGAGTTGGTCATTTTATCAGTATTTAGAGATTATATTTGTATGAGTATTTGCATTTATATGTTATTATCTAGAAAAATCAAAAAAATTGTAGTAAATATCCTTAAGGGATATTATACCATATACCATCCAACACCTCATCTTTGAGGGTCAAACCAAAGGTTCAAGTAGTCAAATAACACATTCATCATCAGTAGTACTTTCTAGTCTTAGAGAGAGCTTGTCAAACGCACATAACCACATGAAATAACAAGCTAACTAGCACCACAATGAAAGACATTTCAAAGTTAGAGATTCAGTTGTTGTGCTTTTACAAGCATATAAGTAAATGTCTTTGAAACAATAGAAGAATGATAATAATATTTCACCTAATTTTTAAAACCCTTATCAAATATTGTAAAATATTAGTAGTGTAGCATACAAATTGGAGTTACCTCACTCAACAAAAATACATTCAACATTCCATGTTTCCTGCTTGAATAAAGTCATTAGAAAAAGAGTTTCAGCCCAAAAAAAGTTACCAGAGCATGATGAGGAGGGATAAATCATTTTGGGACCTAAATAAATAATTAAGACACATATTAAGAAGTTCAAACAATATGATTACAAAGTATCTACTCAAGTGAAGATGGGACATGGGAGGATGAAGCATTCTTGTAAAAGAGCCCAATAATTATCAACATTGATGACAATGTTAGTTTCAAGGAGAGGGGCATGCTACACCCTTAACCTATAAAATTTATTGGATATGTGTAGCCTACTTAGGACTATATTAACCTTTAATTAAGTCATATGATCATTTCTATAGATTCATGTCAGTAGTAAGGCTTGCCTTGTTTGTTTAATAACATAATTAGGGTATATAAAGGAGTAGTGGTTAGTAGTTTATGATCATATTACAAATTTTATTGTTATTGTAAGGTTTTGAAGGTTTTTGCCTCAAAGGGGCTCATTATTTATTCATATATTTTGATATATTTCAGTTATATTTTTCCCTATTATTGTGATTCTTCTTTATTAGTGAAGTAATTTCATTACAACTCACAATAAGATTAGCCAACAATCATGCACAACAAATACATGTATATCCATAATGTTAATTAAGTAATACTATACAATGATTTTATCCCTAAAAAATGAAAATAAAATAAAGGGAAAAGTAGGGACAAAAGAAGATTTAGGTCATTCCTTACTATTTCCCAACTAAAACAAACATTAATTGAAGCTTATTGCTTAATTACTATTACCTTCCAAATTTAGAATTAGGTCAAACTTAAATAAACACATCACAAAAGTCTAATGAATTTTTTATGAATCAATTTTACATATACAATTAACAAGAAACCTATTTTTAATAAATATCCATATCTCATCCACTCATAATAAATTATTGGTAGTCACAATTTACTAAAAAAAATGGTCATAATAACACTAGCCTAGTCTAACCAATTCATAAAAGAGCATACAAATCTCACAAAATGAGAGCCTCAAATAGAGAAGACATGTAACAATAGCCTAAGGGATAAAGGGAAACGAAGATAATAATATGTATAAGTTTCATAATCTTTCTAATTTTAATATAAAATATTTTTGTGGTTTTCAAAAGAAATTTATTTTATGGATTTCACAGGGAGATTCTTTTTAACCTTAAAATGATTCACAATGATCTATTTATAGTGAAATACAAGTGGACAAAAGTCACATTGACTCCATATTTTGAAATTTGTGATCACTTCTCATTTATGAATTTTTTATACTCAGTTTATCATGCCACCATGTTGACTTTAATTCCTCATAATCTATGATAACTTGTTTTGCTTTTAAGACGCCATTCCTCTTCTCACTTTAATTCTCATCAGTGAGCTCTATGACTTTGCACTTCCAAATGGACTACTTTCACTTATAATGTTTAATGGCAAGTGAATGTTGTTAATTTAGTTCCAATGTAAGTTATCTTATTGATATTTTTGCATAATTGTGGCTTTTGTCACTTTTGTCTTTAAGCGACCAACACTTCTCATTACTTATTTCAGTGACTTTGAAATTCATGTATGAATACTTGGTGCATCACAATGACCTATTACTTGTATTATATTATTATCATGTGGTTATGTTATATTATAAAATCCAACTATAATCATGGCCCTTTGATTTTTATTTACCTAACAATGGCCATGTGGACCTCTATGCAATGCAACCAGTCTAAACTTAAACTAAGACCCTTTTATTTGATTTCAAGAAATCATAATTATTCTGGATTTAAATGTTGATACATGGAATGCTCAAAAGGATCACATGATATATTGATTTTTCTATCCTTTTTTTACAATCAATCATACATGGGACCAGAAAAAAAAATTCCTCAGTTAGGAAATTGTTAATTAAAGTGAAAATATTACCTTTTCACAAAAAGTAATGAATTAATCAAAGATATGCAGAGAATTTTGATAGGACATAGGGTCATGGATGACATGTGATTGCTCATCAAATTTAATCCTAGGTGGTCAGATTTCTTGCCATGTGGTAGTCTCTGATTCTCTCATTATCTTAGAACCTTGATGGTTCACAGATTCATAAGAGGACTTTGAGAATGTGTCAAATCAACACATGGACACTCATCAATCACTTTCAATCACATAATTTATGGGCTCTCAAAGTATAAAAAGGTCATGTTTGAGATTAGGACATGTGAAAAACTCATGCAATCCCATATTATCTCTTGTTGGTGATGTGCCACTCACACAAAGTGGAGTGTGGTAACTATGGGGAACTACAAGTAAGGAAATGTGGGCAATCCCTACTAGATTATAGTCATGAATTCCATGGGTTTGCTTGGAGTTATAAGATTAAGCAATCATAGAGAGTCATAGTATGGTGTGAGGTGATCATAGAGTGATGCAATGCAGCATGAGGTGGTAATGGAGAAACTCTTTTAAATAAGGCAAGGATCAGGGAAAAAATGGGAATCTGTTAGGATATGAATTTCATCAAATAAGAGTGGTTGGGCTGCGGTGGTGAATAAAATGAAGGGTCACACATTTTAAACTGAGGAAAATGTTTGAAAAGGGTCGTAAAAACATAATAAAACCTTAGGACAAAATCTCTAATTATAAATTAAAGGGTCCCTAATTTTGAGGAAATGGGGCATGTTAGCCACAACAAATGGTGACTATAATGGGAAAACTTTGTTTACTATTTAGATCAAAAAAATTATGGTTTTTTTTTTAAAATAGGAATCATTTGGTCATGAAAGTAGACTTATATTTTCATAGATATCTAAAAAATCACTTTTGAATTGATTACATAAGATACTAGATCTACTACATTTTTAAAGAGTCAAAGTGTGTGAATGTCATTCATTTTTATTTACCTTGAGGATTTTTATATGGTGCATGATAAATTATTGATCAAAATTTTCTAAAAGGTGGTTACTTTCTCTTTATTTTATAAAATAGCATAGGGGGGAGGCTTGGATATTGATTCAATATCAGCTAGGAATCTATAGGCTTAATAAAGATAAATTTGGATCCACTACTAGCCAAACTTATATAACCCCAATGGAAATTGTCTAGATCACCATTTAGGACAAAAAATTAAACAAAATATTTTAAATTTTAGATTATCCCCTTTTAATCGATTTATCCTTTTATTTTACAAAGGTTGGGAACCAAATCAAATAGTAAAGGGATGGTTAGAAATTCCAGTCATAAGTGAATTTTCTATTGCTTTCTTATTTTCCTCAAGGCAACATTAATGGTGATAAAGTGCAGCATGACTCTTCTTAGTAAATAGACTTTTCTTTAATTCAGGTGATTTAAAATAAATAAATGTTAGTTCTCTATCAAAACATAACTAAATTATACATGACCTTAGTAACTAATAAAAATTTCACTTTCCTTTCAAGAGTATTTCAAACCCTCATATTGATCTCTCATTTTTCACACACTTATAGTGACAACATTTCAGTTTTAAGAACACACGGATTCAACTTGGAAACATGGTCATGATGAAGGTTTTTAAGTGATTGATTCACTTTTGGAATGGATGTTAAGGCTAGTGTTTTCACTTTATCCTCTTGTGTTCTTAGCAAAGCCTTTGAAACACTTAATTGAAAGCAAGCCATTTAGGTTGGTTGAGAATACAATAATGCAAAAGTAAAACTAAAAGAAAACTAATCTATAAAATAGGTAACTACACTAAGAAAATATGTAAAATACACTATGAGATCATAACATAAAGAAAGCTAAGCTCATGAAATAGGAAAGTAGGGGAAATAAATCTAAATACCTAAAAAATCATGCTCCAACTAGACTTATAGAGGTGGCATAGCTGAGAATTAGTCCTTTAGGAACTTCCCATTCACTGGGAATGTCACATTATTTCCTTACATATATTTCAATGTGAAGGCATCATTCCCCAGAATATCAGAGATTTGGTAGGGACCAGTTTAATATGAATCTATTTTTTCATTTTTTCCTCTTTTCTCATGAAAAATTTCCCATAACTTGACTAGGTTTGAGATCTTAAATGCCTTGATCTTTTCCCTCTTTTAAAACTAATGCTTGACAATTTCCTCATGGTTTCTGAAATTTAGCAAGGCCTCTCCTTGAGTGTATTCCATTCAGATTATGTTAAGCAGCTTGGATTACAATCAATCATCCTTTTAAAAATGATCTTGTAGAGAAGGAATAATATTATATTCAAGTAAAGAATGAATTATTACATAGGCTATTATATAGACAAATAGATAACCAAACAACCTCATAAAATATAGGAAGGATGAATAACAAATAAACCTAGAATAGAATTCATAGGTGCAACAAAATAAAAAAATAACCATAAGTATCTATGGTGAATTAAACACCCATTATTATAATATAACATTATGCCTCTTAATTCAACATAGTTTGAAGTAAACAAGAGAGATAATCTCTAAATGCCTCAAATTTGTCATGTGTAAGTGACTTGGTGAATCCATCTATATGTTATTCTATTAGGAAATATTGGATATGGATGTTGTGCTATACATGTTCGTGTATGAAATGAACTTGCACCTCAATGTGTTTTATGTATTGATGAAAGACTGGATTGTGAACAAGTTTTATAACACCCTCATTATCATAGTATATAATGGTAGGTGTATTTTGTGGTACTCCCAATCCTTATAGTATGTGATGTAACCATATAAATTCATAGATAACTCCTACAACACAATATTTTGCTTCAGTGGAAGATCAAAAAATAAAGTTTTGTTTCTTACCCCCAGGATATAGGACCAAATCCCAAAAAGAACACATCTATAGAAGTGTATTTTTTGTCATCAATATTTCTTGCATGATCTGAGTTTGAATATCATGTCAAGAATAAATTATCATTCTTCTTATACTCATGGTTGAAGTCCATTATATCCTTGATTTATCTTAGTATTTTCTTTATTACTTTTCTATGAGACATCTTCAACTCTTGCATGAATTGTGAAAGATAACTAACTTCATAGCTAATGTCTAGCATAATATATGTTAAGTAAATAAGATTTCCAATCAACTATCAATAGAGAGTTGTATTCACTTGTAGTGATGGATTTGTATGAGAAAACTGAAGCCTTGTCTCTATAGGTGTAGAAATTAGATTATTGTCCATTATCCTAAATTTATTGAGTATTGTCTTGGCATATTTAATTTGGGACACAAATATGTTATGTTCCTTTTACCATACTTCTATTCCATGAAAATAGTGTATAACCCCAAGATCTATCATGTTGAAAGATCGATTAAGATCCTTGTTTGCATCTATCATTTCCACTAAACTACCAGTGATGACTAGATCATCGACATATGCTAATAAAATCATAATTTGTCCCCATTTTTATTTGAGGTAGAGATTTGGATCATAGGGAATCCTCTAGAATCCATGTTGAATGAGATTCTCATTAATTTTATGTATAAAGATTGGAGAGTCTGTTTGAGACTATACAAAGATTTAATGAGTTTACATACTTTTTGTTCATTACCAAGAGTGATAAAACCTTTTGGTTGTTCAGGTAAACTTATTCTTGTAGATGTCCATTGAGAAAGACACTCTTTACATCCATTTGGTGGATCCTCCATCCAAATTATTCACATAGAGAAAATATCATTCTGATTGTCTTAATCTTGGCCATAGGAGAAAATGTCTCCTCATAATGTATGTATTCCTTTTGTGCATATCCCTTTGTTATGAGTTGAGCCTTGTGATTGTAAATATTTACATCTACTTTGTATTTATTTTTGATTAACCATTTATAGTCGATTAGATTCTTCCCTAGAGGAAGATATTTAAACTATTGAGTTTTATGTTTCATCAATGATTGAAATTCTACATCCATGGCATCCTTCCAAGGTTTAAACTCTATGGCTTCCTAAACTAAAGAGGGCTCAATAGATTCAGCAATTATGTTCATTAGGGTCAAATTAACCTCTCCTCAAGTCATGTTGTGAGTCTTTGGTCTAGTACTCGATGTGTCTGGAGCTCTATCCAATTTAATATCTATTAATGCACTTATATATCATTTAGGCATACATTGAGTGGTTCTTGTGGCTAGTAGAGCTACACCATTATTTCCATCATCATCATCATTGTCCTCATCTGGTTGATTTCCATATTCTAAATTCACTATGGGACTGATTGGTGTACCAAATGAGCTTATATAAGGAGATTTTTCTTTTGTCTTCTCAAAAAACTCAACATCCCTACTTGTGTATATTTTATTGGTCTTTGGATCCATTAATATATAGTCAAGTGCATCTTCAATGTACCCTAAAAAGACATAATTTTCTACTTTCATGTCAAGTTTAGTCCTTTCACCTTTGGAAATATGCATACTTGCTTTGCATCAAAAACTTAAAGATGTGATATGGATGGATTATGTCTTGACCATGCTTCTTGTGGTGTTATTCCATAAAGAGTTGTAGTGGGAACTTTGTTGAGCAGATGGACTAGGATTTTGACTATATCTACCCAAAATGCCTTTGTAAAACCAATATCATGTAGCATACATCCCATCATTTCTATGATAGTATGATTCCTTTAATTAAAAATAGCATTTTATTGTGGTGTATGTGGAGGTGTTATTTGACAATGAATGCCATTTTCTTAAAAAAAATGTTTTAAACTCATTACTAGTGAATTCCCCACCGTCGCCACCCCCCCCCCCTGATAATTTGAGTAGAGGGTTTTAATGTTCTGACTAGTCTCATTTTCAATAGCAAATTTGAACTATTTGAAAGTTTCAAATGCTTGTATCTTTCTAATCAAACAATAAACCCACATTTTTTTGGAAAAATCATCAAAAAAGGGCATGAAGTAATTAAACCCAACATGAGTAGGTGACATCAGTTTGCATAGATTGGTATTCACTATATAAAGTTTTCCATGGTCCTCATATATACTTGTTTGAAACAGAGATATATGTTGTTTACTTGCTAAGAAATGTTTATATTTGTTTGTACCCTTTTTGAGATATGGAAAACCTATTACCATGTTATAATCATGGAGTGTGTTGAGATATCTAAAATTGATGTGACCAAATATTTTGTGCCACAATTGTGCTAAGGCTATGTATTTTTCCACTAGTGCTTGATTGTTTGTCTACACAAAGTCAAGTTGGAACATTTTCCCAACTCCTGAGGTTCATGAAATAATTTTTAAGCATTGTAACTTATTTATGATCAAACACATATTTTTTCCACCTTTGCAGTCAAATTCAACCTTGAGGTTGTGGTCAAGTAACTGACTGACTATTAAAATATTCTTTATGGGTCCTAGAATATATAGAACATCTAAGATTTTTTAAGCATTGCGTTTAAGTGGTAAAGACATGTTCCCAATACCTTGAACATGGTAGGATGAATCATCACCCAAAGAGACATGATTTTTAAGAGAAGTCTCATTCATTGTAGAACCAATCTTGTCTTCCAGTCATGTGTTGAGTGGCACTTGAGTTGATATATCAGATATAACTTTGTGATGTTGATTCTTCATGAGACTTTGTAGTATATATGAAGTATGCATATGCAGGGGTTTCTTCCTATTCAGAAATATTGCCTTATTGACTAGATTTATTCTTCCAATGACCTTTCTTTTGTTCTTTCCCTTTGTGTGGATGAGATGATTTTTGGTTGTTGGGCTTCTTGTTTCTTAAACAACCCTGTTTAAATGAGCTATACCAACAATCCTTAAGGTCATGACCTTTCCTTCCACATGTAAGGAAAAAATTAGATTGTGTATTGCCATGCATTGTGATGATGACCTGGCTTTGGTTTATAAGACTTGATATAATTTTTAACTTTCTGTTGATTAGAGGCAAGATCATGTTCTTCTGATTCCTCTTCTTCTGTATGCATAGACTCTTCTTATTGTAACATGTTCAACAACTTGGAAAAATATGGTTTTTTTTTGTGACTTCCAAATTAGTCACAAATATCTTATATAAGGGTGCCAGTGCTCTCAAGACAATAGGTACAATAGATGCATCTAACACTATCCTAATAAATGCTTGGAGCAAAGTCCTTAGGGTTGCAACATGTCATAAAAAAGCTTCTACTTTCTCATCAAACTTCAATTTGTGTGAATGAAGTTAACTCTAAAAATAGAGAATGGTACCTTAATTCTTGGCCTCATAGACTATTTGGATCTTATCCCAACCATCTTTAGCTATTTTGGCCTCATGATATGAGGTTGTACCTCATTTGAAACCTCAAACATTATTATTAGTTTTTCCTTCTGGTTTGATTTATCAAACTTACATTGTTGATCAAAAACAGTGGCATGTTAGGTGAATGTGCCATTTAAAATAGGCTAAAGGTCTTCAAATTCCATGTGCCTTGATTTTTGTTTTCTAAGTGGCATAGTTGTCACCACTTAGAAGCTATGAGTCTAGCAGAAATAATTTTGAGATATTGTTAACCATTGTGTAAAATCTAACTAAAGGTGATGGATTTGTTATTTTTCACTCCAAGTATCAAGGTATCCCTTTCTATATGCCATAAATTTGATCTACTAAACCTTTATTTATGTGTGCCCTTCCTTTATACATGTCAGTATGTAGAAGAAGCTCGCCCTTTCTTTATACCTAATGGCATGTGAAAGAAGCATAAACATACATGAAAGAGAATGATACATGGTACTTAAATAGTACTAAAATATGTTCAACCAATCATTATCACTTGATTATATTTAATTCCAAATACGTGGGCGTAACTTCCCTAAATACTTGGAATTTACACCTTTCAGGATTTATGCATTTCGATTGTATTGAATGGATAAATTTAGGGATGGCTCAGTGAATGTTTAACCTTATTTCTCCCTGATGGTTTATAGGGATGATGCCCAGAGTTAATTATTGTAGCTATGTTAGGCTATGTATTTATTAACTCAAGTGTGATAACTTTACTCGTAAACATGAGTTAGAGGTATAATTGTGACTAAACACTATGAGTGTGCATAATACATTGTTCTGTGTTTTTGCTTGTAAAAAATAAAATATTACAATACTTTGCAAGTAATTAATTATGATGAAAATAAAAAAACTAAATGTATTTTTTAAAATAATATCCCTCCTTTAAAAATAATTTTAGGCTCTTGGCCTATTTTGAAAAAACAATTAGAACTTTTGTAGCTAATTTATTTAGTTGTAACTAATTTTAGCGAAATTTATAAATATAGTGGGATGTCTAAAAAATTATTTTATTCCAAAAAAATGATTTTGGGGGATTTGAACCTCCCACCTATTCTTTATCAAAAATATTCCCTACCAACCCAACTAAGCATTCTTTCAAGTTTATAAAAGGCAAAACTTGTATTTAAAGACTTAAAAATCTGTAAACCACACCTAGATTGGGTTGAGAGAAAGATTTTAAAATAATACTACATACTAATGCACATATATAAATATTATTTTCATATACAAGAGTGGATAGTCTTATATCTCTTCCAACAATTGGATTTCAAAATTTCATAATGTACAGCTTCCAAATAGGTAAAATTGTCTAACTATGCAGATTGACTTGATAGATTTCAAGTTTGTTGTTTAAGCCACCCAAAACACTATATATCTTAGTTAGAAAATATGAAATTTATAAGAGTATTCTAAAATTTTGTGGTCTTAGTTTTCAAATATCTAATCCATATGGCTTGTACTAGCTAAAAATAGTATGGGTGTAGGAAGCTATCATAAAAACTAGTCTACAAGTTTGGCCTTCAAAGGGCTATACGACTTGCTAAAAATTGGATTTTTAAACATGTATAGGAAAATTGAATCAGATGGATATGCTCCTATACCATAAAATTTTGGTTTTGAAAATTGTAAGACTAAAAACTATCAGAAACAAGCAAAAATTTACATAAAAATCATTCAAACAAGAGAAATAGAATGAGTGAATTATTAAAATTTGGAACACAACATTAAAAATGTGAACAAGTTGTGTAATGGTTGTGGGAGAGGATTTGGTAAATTAGAGCTCTGATATTGAGAGCACAAGATTATCAATTCTTTCCTTTGGTTGCAATATGAGGGTGCCTTGGGGCTCCACCTCCTATTATCTTCCTCAAAAACAAAATTGTAATCTAAAACCAAATGTAGAGCATGAATAATACTATATTTAGATAAATAATGAATTATTACATAAGATATTATATATTCAAATAGATATCCAAACAAACTCTTAAAATATAGGAAGGAGGAATAACAAATAAACCTAGAATAGAGTTCACAAGTGCAATAAACTAAAAAAATAACCATAACTATCTATGGTGAATTAAACACCCGTTATTACAATCTAAAAAATATTGTATGAATTAGTATGTGGGAAACCTGATTGTGATTGAAAACATTGGTTCTTATACATAAACAAGAAAAAATGGAGATGATTTTAGGCCTTACTTGTATATTTCTTGATCAACCCAAAATACATACTTTATTAATCTATGCCATTCGCTTGGCTTGCTTCCAACAAACTTATTAATAGAATATATGAGGTTTTTATTGGTAGAATCAGCCACATAATTATCTTGAAAATAGTAATTAGAGGATAATTTTAATGTAATCCCATTTTCATATGCCCATTATGTAAATTCGATCGACTAAAAAATAAGTTCATTATCACAAACAAGAGAAAAGAATGTGCTAAATCTGATGGCAATGTTATCCTCAACAAATTTGATTACCTCCTTAATTATACTATTATGTGTGGCAATGGTATTTTTCCATCACATGTAATAATGTGTGGAAGTTATAAATAATTGGTGACCACTTTTGGATTTTGAATTGATCACCCCAACAAATTCAAGTCCCCAATGTGCAAAGGGTCTACATTTAATCATTAGTTGAAGTGGAATTTTTGTTTTTCTCCCTCTTAATAAATTTTTAGGACTAATGGTATATTTTCACATGCATATGAATATCCTTGAATAATTTGGGCCAATAATATCCATCTTTAAAGTTTTTATGTGTTTTAGTCTTCCCAATATGATGCCCACTTCCAAACTTTTCATGAAAAGTACTAATTATTTCTTTGGCCTCTTCCTTATTCACACATCTAAGGTAATGCCTTTGAATTTTTGATGATGTATAAATTCCCATTTTAATATATAGTGGGAGACTGAAGACTTAGATATGTTCTTTGTGTTTGATTTAATTCCTTGGGACAATTCTCATACATCAAGAAATAGACAATCTAGGTATACCAATCCTCCTAATCTACCTCAGTTTGGATCCAATTCATTTGAATGATAATTATCTATAGATATAACATATATAATTAGTTGTGTGAGTCCTTAACCTCTCAAGTATCTTGGCCATCCACTTGCCTCTGTGTTCTCCCAATTCATTTTGTCCTACCATCAGTTTGATTGTGAGGTAAAGGACTATGGCATGGATTTTATTTTGTAATATGTAATGCCTAATTTTTTTAAAAACTTAACTAATGTATTAGATTTTTTTACAATGTGAAATACTTAATCTCTACCTCTTTCAAATTTCTGCTTATCAACATAATGGGATTCTCATTTGATTCAATTTATTGTGTTAGCACAACATTTATGGTATGGTCTAGAGTGAAAGAATATAGATAGAAGTCTTTTATGAAATTAAGGTTAACTCAATTTGAGGCCTACATGATGGCATTATTGATATTTTAAAAGTAGTTTGCTTCAATAGTTCATTCAAAATTTGCATCATGGTTCAACATAATGTTAAGAGGCTATATAATCTCAACAAAACTAGAGATAATTTTCCTTACAAAGTTTATTTTTTCAAATAAGGATTTGAGCTTTCTTACTATTCCAAAGTGATTTTTTAGATTTAGCATTCAATCTATCAGTGTCCATGAACATACCTTCCTTGGTGATTATGTGTCCAAGTAGCCTACCTTCAATAATGTAAAAAATGTTTTTATTATGATTGAGTTATTTTCCATACCTCTTACATCATTTGAGCACTTTTATCAAATGGTGTATGAACTGCGACCTATGTTTAGAGAAAATGGTCAATTCATCCACGTAAATAACAACACAATTTCCTACACAATGCTTTGAATTAATAGTCCATGGCACACTAAAATAGTGTACCATGTAAATTAAGTTGAAAAGTATTCTTTTATAAGCAAATGTGCCCCACTTTGTGGTGAAATTTATTTTCATTTGATCCTCTCTTCAACTAGAACTTGATTATGATCCAAATACATGTCAAAAAAGGACATCATTTTTGACAAACTAACAGTTTGCACCACCTCATCCAAAGATGGAAAGGGGTAATTATATATGTCTAAAGATTTGTTTATATTTAATAAATCCACACATAACCTTATTTCACAATTTTTGTGGATTGAACCAAAATTTTCACCTACATGGAATGTCTATTAGGAAAAGCAATTATTTACATAAGAAGTTTTTTGACCTTTTTGTATATGATGGGATCTATAATTGGATTCACTAGTCATTGGATTTGCCTAAAAGGTTTTTGGTCTTGTTTGATTGAAACAATGTGAGCGTTATGGGATAAAATATACTCAGGTCCTCATATGACGTAATGATCACATCCTTATATTGGGAAAAGAGATGCCAAAGTTCTTATTTTTTGTCTAAGTATAGTCTAGGATAGTGTTCACATACAACTTGTTACATGAACCCAAGTTAATTATAGTGACTCTTAATTGTTATGATTTTGTTCGATACACTTTTTTATAGGCATATTTAAGTTGAAAAACCTTTTGAATGATACCATCCCCTTAGGAATTTTATTATTTTTCAATTCCAAAATCCTTTAATCCTCTATTTTTCTCTCTTTGTCTAAGAAATTACCTATTTCATTTTCATCAACAAACTATACTTCAAAAAGATCAGTATTGTTCAATAATTTTAGAATTTTTTTTATCATCTATAAGTACTTGGAAATTTATGACATTATTAGGCATAGACAAGCAAGAATTAATTTCATAAATAAATTATGTAATTTGGCATTGCCTAGAGGGAAATTTTTTGTTGTTGATGCATTAAGGAAATTCATAATTTGGTTATTTTTACTAGGTTTGGGAGTGCTAGTGAAATATTTGAATGATTCAATGAGTTCTTAGGATATATGTTTATATCACCCAAGGTAAGATTATTTACATTGATATCATATCTTAACCTAGTTAATCATTAACCTAGAGTCACCAAACTATTGTAATCTCTTCACTATATATTTTAAATTGAAGTGCAGAGATAAAATCATGGCCTCATATTTTTGTAAGTTATTGGTATATGGGGATTTTAGTTTGTATGCACCAAGGTATATATCACCCTTAGGATTTATCAACAAAACCCATCCACCTAAGCCTTGTTTGGAACAAGCTCCATCAAAGAAGATTGCCCACAAATTGAACTAGTTAGTAGTGATTTGATGTTTATTTTGAGTGTCTAATTTGGTTGTTGAAGTGTAAATAACTATGCCAATAAATACAACTTTAAATTTTTTATTTTTTACATTATACATGGTGATCATTAAATTCATGTTGGGATACCTTTCTACCCAAATTTTATTGGTGACGCTTCTCCAATTCAACCACATATGTGAAAAAATGGTGGCCATGTAGAAATTTAGTGTTTTAGACCAATCCCTACTAAATAACATGGTGTAGGCTTTATGGATGTCTATGACTTAGATATATATAAATTTTTGCATCCTTGGTTTAGAGGCTAATCATATATGAATTTCCAATAATTCCCAAGTTATTGTGACCTCTAACTTATCTAATTGGACAATGATTTGGTTAGATTTAATTGGGGTCAGTCCTAAGTTTTTGTAAATTATTGTAGGCATAACATTAGTGGAGGCCTCTGCATCCACTAGTTAATTGTAATTTTTTTTTACCAAACATCCTAATTATAAGGAAGGAGGGAGATTTACTTTTATCTTTGTGAATGATTACATTGGCATGGGCTACTTTCGGCTTGTTTTGAGGGGCATTTTCAGCCAAAGACTTCAAAAGAAGATCTCTTTGCTCTATGATTTCAAAAATTTCATGTAACATGATGTTAGATTTAATTTTATTCATGTCTTATACAATATTATAGTTTAATTTTCTAGTGGTTACATGTGGATAAATAAGGGGGAATTGGTCATTCCCCTTTGGTGGAGGGGGATTGTTATTGGCTTCAGGATTAGGTGGGGTGTCCTTATTATTTAGAGGCATGGTAGTAGTGAGTGGTTACTAATGCTCTATATTTATCATTGAATATGTACTCTTTTAATATTTTTGGAAAATTTTAATTTGTTCTACACTTTCTTTCGGCTCATTATCTTCTTGGATGGGAAAGCTAAAAGTCTCCAATATCATAACACAATTGGTATGAGAAGTGTTAGGTGTACACTAGGAAATTTTTTATCACTCATAATCACTTTTTACCCTTACATTGAATTTTGTAAGATTTCAAAGGCATTATATAATTTGACATAATCTAGTTCCTTGTGTTGGGTAGTAGCATGGATTCTAAACTAATTGGGTAAGGGTAATTCACGTATATTGATCTTTGGAAATATTTTAAGGGATGGTTTGGAATTATTAAGATGATTGGATTAGTAGTTGAATCTTTGATATGTGAATTTTTTCAAAGTATTTTCACCACCAAAACTAGCAACTCTTTTTTGTAGGCTGAGGAATTCATTGATCAATTTTTGGACTACACATTGGATATCATCCAACACATTTTGGGTCAATCTTGAGGCAATGTTTTAGCTAGAACTAGAGTTAAAATTTGACTTTGTGGGGATTTAGATGGATGGTTATTCAAAAAACCTAAATTTTGTTTTGGAATAACCTATCTCAAAGGAAATACATTTGTGGTTGACACGAGATTCATCATAGGAGTTATGATAGCTACTAATTTAGAGAATGCAATCTATGAAATTAAACTAATACAAATCCTATTCTAAATTGAAACTAAACCCTCAAATTAAAAAACAATGAAAGAAAGCTAAATAATAATATACTTACAAAACATGTAAAATACACTCATCACCTTTTCCATTGTGAATATATGATTTGCTCTTGAATCATTGGATATGGTTGCTCAATTTGTTTCTTCAAACAAAGGTGAACTGGGTAGCATATGGGTGCAAATAACTTGGATTCTTAATGAATGCATAAGATAAATTTGATAGCGGCAAGGTTAACTATAATAATTCATATTTATTTTAATTATGATAATAATCAATGACTGGATTTGAGTTCTCATCTCAATAGATGATGGCTAATTCCCATGTGTGTGAGAATAATATAAAGAGTTAGATGGTAGTTGAAAATATCTTAAGATTGAGTCAAGGTAGTTGGAGGACTCACCATGGTAGTTGAAATGTTCAATGGTGGTTCAATAATTTATTGAGGAAGTTAAGGATGTGGTTGGATGACTCACTCGTTGGAGGAGAGAAGCATGGAATATGTTTAGATGAGGTGGAAATTTGAGATTTAAATTAGTTTTTTAGAATTATGTGTGTATGGATAATTAACTTATTAGAGTATGTATTTCATGTATTTCTCACATACGCTAGTGTATTAGCTAGTTATTTCATTTTTTCTATGTGAAGAATTATCCCACATTGGTTAGTTAGGTTAATTATATGTTTTTCCTTGCCTACATATGCAAGGTTTTTCTTTGTACTAGTAGATATTATCTTTGAATAACACTTGATTTGTTTTGCTTTACAATCAATTGTCTACAGCTTTATTATGTGATGTCTTGGGTTTATCACTTCTAAATCTTGGGTTAGAATGATTTTTAACCATTCCTAACATAGTACCATATAATTAGAGTGTTTTTCCCATCTACATTGCTAAATTTTGCTTCATAAATTTCCCTTGTGACTGCTTCTTCCCTTGTCACAAATCCTCAACCTTTTTTTCCCTCTTACGAATTTGGAAATTTTATTGAAGCTTTGAAGAAAGTGTGTGGTTTTTACTCTTAGAGGGAAGATAGAGAGGAAGTGGAGGAGATATTGGCATCATCTTTAAAGACCTTTTGAAGCTTTTTATTTTGAAGCTTTTGCATTGTTTTTCCAAGCATTGGCAGTGAAAGAGGCATTAAGCTAGGCATTAGAATCTCACCTTACTACAAAGGCATTGTAGTCTAAGGTAGGCACATTTTCTACTTTTTGTTAGATCTGAGGAATTTAAGACATCAAACTTGCATTTATTTTTTCTAGCTCTAAAGGCATTGGATGTTCTACTTCTACACTTTTGAGTTATAAGGTATCTTTATATCAGATCAGATTTGTGCATTGAAGGAGGGTGTTAGCTTAGAAACTATGTTGGAGGAGAGAAGTGAAATTGGTACTTATTTGAGGGATATGAGTAAGGAGAACCAAGGCACCCTTATGTACCAAGGCATCATTCTACAAGGAGGAATCTTTGCATTTTTATTTATGTTAGATCTACCTTTTACTTTGGCATCCTTGATCTACACCCAGTTTAACTGTTATGCCATTTTGTCCTTTGACCAATTTGAATTTTACTTGAGGCATTGGATCTGATTGTGTAGAGGTGGAATTTTAACTTTTAGGTTGGCATTTTTTACAAAGCATTAGATCTGTAGACAAATAGAGGCCTAAGGCTGAAAAGGCATTCTATTGGAGAGGTGTCCTTATTCCAAATTAGTCTACATATTACTTCAAAACTCAGATTTACACTCTTTTTTTTTACATTGAAATTTGATAAAACCTTTTTTTATCTACTGCATTGAGATTATAGAGCTACTTACAGGGCATTGCATAGAAACATGCCAATTTTTACTACTAATTTTTTTAGGCCTACGCCTTTTTTGTGGTGATTTTTTAGTTTGGCATTGAAAAATTCTTCTCTTAGTGCTTGGCATTCATTTGGAGGGGTGTTAATCTGAGTTTGCATCTTCATGGAGGGATCTGAGCTAAAATACTATAGTAAACCACCTCTTTCTCCTCTAAAGACAACCTTTTAATTCATTTTTTTGCTTTTATAAGCTATATTTTTGCCTCAAAATGGAGTATTATTCACATATGCAAGCATATTGGTAACCAGACAAATCATTTTTCACTTTGGTTGGCATTTATAAGTATATCAAAATTGGTTCCAACAAGGGGTTGGATGATTATATTTTTTCTGATTTGGTCACAAAAATCCATTTGTAGTGTCTTTATTAATGTTTCAACCCATTTTACAAGAAATAATAACACTTATAACTTTTGAACCATAACTCAGATTTGAGTTATGTTTTTTCAAAAGTGCATGGTATTCAATTCTCTACCCATTGTTGTCATTAATTTTTAAAAATTCACTATTTTTATAAAGTGATAGATTGGGGGGCAGGGGGGGTCCTAAATATAATCTTTTGGGGGGGTTGTCTCGATATCAATTTTTTGCACCCTTCTACATTCTTTTTTCTCTTTGGTGATTCATTAACATGGATTCTACTTTTAGTATTGGCCATTGTAAGAGTTTGAATACACATAATTATCATACATGGAGACCTTGAATGGAAACAATCATAAAGCACAAAGGATTATGGTCCCCAATGAACGAAACTCAACCATAGTTTACATGAGAATTTGAAAAAATTTAGCACCAATGTAAGTTTGAATAGTGTATGGATTTGATTGGGGGTTATGTGAGTGACAGTATTTTATTTTAGTTAGATGGGTGTGATTCTCCAATCAAAATATGGGCTAAGCTAAAGGGTTTGTTTGGTAAAGTATATCACTTGAGAGCCATGCAGCTTGAAGTAAAGCTTACTTCACTAAATTTGGATGACTTTGCCTCTATTTTAAACCACCTCACTAAGTTTAAGCATTTGTTAGCATAGTTGAAGGGGAGTGGATGAAATAATAAGGATGAAGAGTGTGTGTAGTTGATTTTGTCTAAGTTGAGTGGCCCATTCCAAATCTTTGCTTATACCTTTTTCTCTATATGGATACCTTAGGTGTTGCATTCAAAATGCTAGATCTAGAGTCATTTTGTGAGAGACTTACTAAGTAGGAATCCAAATTGTCTCACCTTGAGTCTTCTAACTCTTAAAAATAATTAGTCACATCACATTTTAAGAATAAGGGAAAAACTAAGGGTAAGAATTAGAACACTCCTCCATATCAAAATGCACCTAAGCCCAACACTAACACATCTAAACCCAAATAATCTTCCAAATAAAAGAATAATTCTAACCTATATTGATCTTACTATGGGGGGACTAATCATGAAGAGTCTAAGTGTTTAAATAGAATGTAAGCCTTAGAGGATGTCATTAAGAAATACAATATTTCTATCTCCACTCCTTCACCATATCATGAGCATGGGAAAACACTTAATGTTGTTGGGAGATCATAGTTACCTATTTCAGATAGTTGGATTTTATATTCTGGTACTTCACACCATATGAGTTATTCTAAGGAGTCTTTTACATCTCTTGGTTTGAGTTATACTACTAATATTGAGGTTGGAAATTCTTCCTTCATTTCTATTAAGGGGAAGGGTGACATACAAATAGATGGTGGCTGCATCAATGACACATTATATGTTTTAGACATCACCACCAATCTAGTTTCAATTTATCAGATTTGTCATTCTAGTTTGGGTAAGACAATGATTTTCACACCACAGGGTGTTGAGGTTTGAGCTTTATTAGAGCCACACACACTTATTGCATAGGGTGTTATTGATCATAGTTCTTAACTCTATTATTTTTAGGGTTTTGATGATACTCTTATAGGGATGTGTTTAGTTTTTTATGTACATTTTAAGAATTGGCTTTGGCATGAGAGATTTGAACACCTAAACTACAAATATTTGAAGGAGTTGAGCATTCATAATATGATAGAGTGTCTTCCTACAGTTTCAAGTCTTGATGGATTTTGCCTTGATTGTGCATTAGAAAAACAACACCAGGATCTATTTCCTAAGGGTATGTCCATGAAAGCTTATTCACCACTTGAGCTTGTGCACATTGATTTGATGGTCTTTCCTAATCCTTTAAATGAAGATAAGTATGCACTTGCTTTTATCTATAATTTCTTGAGGCATACTTGGGTTTATTTCCTCAAGTAGAAGAGTGATATCTTTGCTCACTTTAAAATATTTAAGTCTTTGGTCAAGAAACAATCTGAGTTGCATCAAGAAGATTTGTATATATAATGGGGGGGATTACTTCAATCAAGAATTCTATAATTTTTTATCAACCCATGGTATTATTCACTAGCATTATGTTTCTCATACTCCATAGTAAAATGGCTTAGTAGAATGGAAGAACTAAACTTTGAATGAGATGACTAACTACATGATGCATTCATGGGATTTACCTCGTATCTATTAGGCAAAGGTAGTTAATTATGCAAACTATATTCATAATTAAACATGACATTGACCACTTGAGAATATGACTCCAGAGGATGCTTGGTTTAGAACCAAGCCTGATGTCTCAATTTTACAAGTCTTTGGGAGCCTTACTTGGGAGTTTATACCAAAGAAGAAAAGGAAAGCATTGGATGAGAAGAGAAAATATTTGATTTTTGTAAGATATTATGAGGACATGAAAGCTTATCATCTTTTAGATCCTAATACTCATGATGTTCATTTTTGAACACATGTACAATTTGATGAACATTTTACATCTCATGCCTCTTCATCTTCTTCTATGCCTTATTCTTCTCTTTTGATCATTCACCTCCTCTCGAGGATTCATTCTTTGAGGAGCTAGTTCACGAGATTCCTAAGGAGGTTATAAAGGATGAGCATCCTATTCACACTAATGTTACTACTATGCTTACGTGAGCTCATGTTACATTTTTTGAGGAAGCGCCTCTCATACAAGATCTTATACCTACTTGACATCATCATACATAGTTTATAGGTACTAGAATTTTATGTCAGACATTTTTTGGGAATCCATAATCTTTTTTATAGGCTCATGGGATATAGGAGTGGCATGATGGAATGACAAATGAGTATTATTCATTGATGAAGAATCACACTTGGGATTTGGTCACTCTTCCTAAGGGAAAAAATTTGGTTAGATGCAAGTAGATTTATCACACCAAGTATGTAGCTGATGGGTCCATTGATAAGTATAAGGGACATCTTGTTGCAAAGGGGTTCTCACAAGTTTAAGGTATTGAATACTCTAAGAATTTTGCTCCCATTACCAAGATGGATTTTTTTTGCCTTGTACTTTATCTTATTGAATCATAGGGTTTTACAATATATCAAATGGAAATTAAGAGTGTTTTCTTGCATGGAGACTTGCATGAAAAAATCTATATGGAGTACTCTGATGGGTTTGTTCATGATTCTTCTCTTATTTTTTGACTTAAGAGGTCTCTTTATGATATTAAATAGGTCCCTCAGGCTTGGTATGAGAAGATGGATTCATTTCTTCTCTTCACTAGATTTGTTCATTGCCATTTTGATCCCACAATATATATTTATCATATTGGGGAGGACATTGTTATATTGGTCTTGTATGTTGATGATCTACTTCTCATAGGCAACTCCTCATCTCAGATTCATACTATTCATTAGGCACTTTAAACAGAGTTCAACATGAACAATCTTGGTCTTTAGTATTTCTTATTTGTTTTATAAATTTCATAGTTAGATACAGGGATTTATTTGAGTTGAAATAAGTATACCCTTCATCTTCTTTAGTGTTTTGGCATGGCTATTTACAAGCCAAGTTCTCCTTTTTAGTCTAGAGTGACTCTCATTACCTCTTGTACTACTCCACTTTGTGATCCTACATTGTATAGGAAAATGGTTGGGAGTCTTACGTATTTGAACCATACTCACCCTAACATTTCATTTATAATTGGGCTTGTATCTAGGTTTGCACATGACCCTCATAGCAGTCATTGGCAGGCTGCCAAGAGGATTATATGATATCTATGAGGCACTACTCATTTTAGAATATACTAAACCAAGGGTTCTACTCAATTTGTTGGATACAATGATTTAGATTGGGTAGGTTCTCATGATGATAGATGTTCCACTTCTAGTCACATATTTTGTCTTGGTTCTTCACCTATTACTTGGTTATGCAAGAAGTAACATGTTATTTCACTATCTTCTATAGAGGTTGAGTACAGGGCAACAATTATAGTGAGTCAATAGGTTCTTTGGCTTCATTAATTATTGATAGAGTTTGGCTTCACACATGATTCACCCACTAGACTTTGGTGTGACAACCAGAGTGAAATTCACATATCTCACAACCTAGTTGAGCATCAACGAACCAAGCACATTGAGGTACATATGCACTTCATTAATCATCACATTTAGGATGGAGTTCTTAGATTGGAGTACATTTTAAGTCAGAAATAGGTTACAAACATCTTCATAAAGCCTTTTGCATCACCTTATTTCCTTGATTTGTGTAGCATTCTTGGGGTTTAAAAATTTATCCTTGGGGGGGTGTTCATGAGGACATCTTCCTTTTTCATTTCATGGATACATATTACACATGAGTACCTTATTAAGCCTAGTTATCGGGACTCATACTATGGATATGCCACTATTTCTTTTTTGGCTTTTATTAGCCCCTAATTTCACTTGGGGGGGGTGTTAGAGAATGTATTTTATGTATTTTTCATGTTTTTTAGTGTATTAGCTAGCTATTTCATCCATTTATGAGTTTTTATGTGAAGATTTATCCCACATTAGTTAGTTAGGCTAGTTCTATGTTTTGCCTTGCCTACATATGTAAGGGATTTTCTTCGTACTAGTAGATATTATCTCTGAATAACATTTGATTTACTTTACTTTGCAATCAATTATCTGCAGCTTCATTATGTGATGTTTTTGGTGTTATCACTTCTGAATCTTGGATTGGAATTCTTGTTCACCATTCCTAACATAACTAATATAGATTAATTAATTATTTAAAAAAGAGAGGGAAGTGATATAAGTGGGAAATTCAAATTTGGGATGGTGATTGAGTTAGCGTGTCCATATTAAATAAAGTTAATTACAAAACTAAGTTAGAAAAATTTAGGTATCTACATTTTCCCCTCTTTGAAATTGTGTTGTCCCTAAAATAATAAATTCATTTTCAAATAATAAATAAAAAAGTAGAGTGGAAACATATGTAGAAATATGATGCCCCAGGTGGCTTTGAATGACTAAACGATGCCCCCTCAAGTATTCATATAGGAAAAGGGTGCAAACAAATGCTCAAAATGAAATATATATGGATATATGGATAAATGTTGTAGGTAATGCCACCATGTAATAGAATTACGAGTCTCAATAAAATGCTTAAATAATTACAGATATATGTAAAATGAGTTACCCCAAGTGGATAGGTGCTCGGAAGCTGATTAGATAAATATGATTTCATGTTTGTTAAGTTACACGCTTGGATTATGCCCAAGCAATGATATATGAAAAAGAGTGGATATGGGAATGATATATCCCATTGGTAAGATGCGGGTTGGAAAAGGAGAAATAAATTTTCCAAAGATGATTGATAAAATATTACTAGATTGATTTTCAAGCTGAAATAAAGATATTGAGTACTCCAATGAATTGGTAGTATGATTGGAAAATAAATGAAGTGATTGATTGGAAATTTTGATAAAAGAAGCTTAGGTGTGGGGTAAAAGAGATGCATGGGGTGGGTGAATATATAGGGGTATGGGTCAACAAAAATTTCATTATTTTAAAATTCATTTAGTTGATTTTTGTGTTTATCCACGTAGTGCTTATTTTTCTCTAGATTGTGAGAGAAAAATGGAGTGTATACTAGTTGATAGGCATTCTAGCAAGTGCATCTGAGTTTACCAAAGGCTAGAGGGGAATGGGAATCTAGTAAGTATTGTTTAAAAAAAATTCTTTTATGTTTCAAGGCTCATTAATGATAGGTAAAATTAGGCTAAACAAATCTGTCATTTTAGGAATGGTGGTTTCAAAGTTGATTTCATCGAGTTCATTGGTCAGAATGATAGGTTTGTAATAGGTTTTAGTGATTTCATTAGAATAGTTGTTTTTCAAAAAATCATGGTGAATTCATCAAAATGCATGGTGAATTTGTTCAACCATATAGTGAATTCATCATAACAATAAATTCATCTGAAGGGTATAGTGATTTTTTTGTCATTTTGGTGAGTTCACTTATGATAGGTTTAAAAGATGAAAGTGAATATAGAAATGTCATCAAATATTCATTATTGAGTGATTAATGATTGTGATATATGAATATATGATATAAAAAGTTTAACATTATGCTCTTCAAATATTATAAAAGAGATGACATATTTTGACTATGTGGGAGAGGTGGTTGAGGGTGTTATAGTTGATGCATAGGTTTGGGGATTATGAGGTAGGTGTCTTACATGCAGTTAAACTAGTGTATGTGGTAGAGATGATTGAGATCCATGTAGACATGGAACTACTGACAAATTTTATTGAGCATTGGAATTCTAATATTAACACATTCTATCTATTTATGGAGGAGATTATTATGACATTAGAGAATGTATGAAGGATGATTCACATCTTGATATATGGTGTGAAGGTTTAATAGAAGGAAAGTGCACAAAAAGTATCACTAGTGAGAATGATTATGGAGGACATCATTTTTATGATTGATTATGCGATTATTTGGATTCTTACATGGATTTAGAGGAGATAAGTGGTTTGAAACTAATATTAATGGCTCTTCTTGGTGGCATACTACTACAAGACAAGAGTGGGATACTTTTTTATTAAAGGGTTATTAGATATGATTTCATATACACGGTAAAGTGATACTAATTTTGTATGGGACCCTATGTGTTGGCACACTTATATAAATAATTACACATAGTTATGTATAATGGATCTATGAGCCTAGGATTGTCCACACTAATGCAAGTTTAGGCGTAGGAACACATTGTGGTGGAGAGGCTTGTTGGACAGGTGAGACCAAGAGAAGTTAGAGATCCATTTGATTATGGATGACATATTATTATAGGGGTATATAAGACACGCATGGGTGATGTTACAGTTTATAGGAGGGATTTGGATTAGTTGGGTCCCACAGATATCACCTAGATATTTTATATAGAGATGGATCCAAAGTGGCCTTAGGATGCATGATACATGGACTATATGTTGACACATTATTACATTATTTAAAGGCATGAGTATATCATTGAGACATATAGGCTTAATATAGTTTTATGATAGTTTGGGATATGACATGATATACCAACATGACCACTTTTGTTTTCATGTATAGTGAGAGATAGACCACAATGGGGACCAAAGATAGACCTTAGGGTAGCCAAGTATAGTTGGATGGAGATGCATAATGTATGATATCAACCTAGGAGAGATATAGTAGATGTAGGGGTAATGGAGGCTTATACGACATGGTGGGAATAGATTAAACCTATTAGATTGATAGACTCTATTATGAGACCTAGGACATGGAGACAAAGATTTCATGTGACTTTGAGAAATTGATAGTAAAGGATAGGGCAACAACAAATACCTATATAGGCAGTTATCCTAGGTGATGGAGGACATAGTGGTGGGGAAGATGTGCATATTGAGGAGGCACAAGTTACAGAGGTTGAGGTGGATGATGTATCTCCATATGATTATTATTAATAGTTACAAGGAGGGAGATTATGAGGATAATATGATGTATACTGCACCAAATATCCATGCAGGGGGAGATGATGAGTCTAAGCCTTTAAGACTAAATTAATGGAGGATGAGGCATTGATTTATATGTTTCATGAGGATATTAGAGAGAGAGATGTGGAGATTTTAGGTTTGTAGGGAGATGGAGTAGAAAGAGGGAGTTAGAGATTTGTAGAGATAGCAATATTATGGGTAGAGGTGGATAGGTTGACGATAGAGTTAGAGAGATTGATGATAGAGGCTATGAGTAGATAGGAAGGTATGGTGACTTTTTATATAGGGACATAAATAAAGGATAATATTATGCTAGTTCAGATATATCAATGTGAGAGGGATATAACTCGTATTAAGATACAAAGAATGAAGGATCTACTGAGAAAAATAGGCCATCTAAAAGCCCTATTAGATGTGATGAGGGTGATGGATTAGGTGAATTACTACAAGAGTATCTATGAGTGAGCAGTTCCACTAGAGAAGTGAACACCTTCATTTAGAGAGTAATATAGTAGTAGGAGATATAAATCAAGGATGATAATGTCATAGACCACAACATCAAAGTTTTTTGTTATCTAGTCATCTCACCATGCTATGTAGCCTCCATGAAGTACCCCACAATAATCAACATCACTTCCTATAGAGAGACATAGTGAGAGCTATGGGATCGGTGATAGAGACATATTTTTGAGATGTACCAATGTATATACATTTTGCATACATACATGAGACACATTTTATGTATTGATGGACATATATACATACATACACATGAATGCATGTATGCATATATACATACATGATTTCAAGTGGTATGTGTGTTGTGTTATGTATTGATTTATGTTATGGATATTTTATTTTGATAGATGTATTATATGGATAGATGTATGCATGATGTTGTCTCTTATAAATTTAATAATTGACACATGTTAGTATCTTTAACATTGATAATGGAATAATTTAAATGGATATACAAATGTGTTTATGAAAATGAGATGGTTTAGATAGTTATTTATTTATAGGCTTTGTTTGGAGTTCCAACAATGTTTCCAACATGAATTGAGCATATTTTATTTTTATGTTTCCCATGATAATAATGATATGGAAAAACCATGATGTCTATTGTGTTATACATGTATGGACTGATAGAATCACAAGTGTAAGACATAGTGAATCATGATATGGAAGATCATAATAACACCATTTATAATCTTCATAGTCATCTATAATCAATAAAGAGCAATAATGAAAAGATAAAAATTATTTTGCAATAATGAAACCAAATAAGGACAAAAAACAAGAAATGAAACAAATAATTATACAGACAAGTAAAGAAAACACACAATTTGTAGAAATAAGAAAGTACGTAAACAATACAAACAAGTAAATAAATGTATTTTTGTATGTCCTTGGATAAATTAAAAACCCTTTGGAATGTGAGATATTTGATAATGTTGATTGTATATGATGTGTAATCAACATGAGGGACAAAAAGGATACGTAATTAATGACAAGGGATTTTTTGGTGGTTTTGTTATTTTTTTGTATTTTTATGGATTTTTTGATGTTGTTAGATTTTTGGGTGTTGGTGGTAGCTGAGATAACCCTAGATACCCCATGTATCTAAGTTTTACCTACATAGTCCAAGTGGACCTCATGATGATGTAGTTATCCTAATGAGAGAAGAGATGGAAATTGATGATGTTATGTGAGATTATGATGTTTATATGAAAGGTACCCTCCCAAGAAAATATGATAGATAACGGAGTTTGATTATGGGTAAGTGTTGTTATCTTGGAATGGATGTGTTTTTATGTTATTGTGGGGTTTTATCTAAGGATTATGTACAAGATTATTTTGAAAGATGAGCAAAGGCATAGCCATGTAACCATGAATATCAAACCCTAGACTAAAAATTACATAGATAAATAAAAGAATGAGATATATACAAATGAATAGGGATATATAAAATATAAAATGTCAGGGGATTTCCCTAAGTAACTAAGGTGTATATAGATAATGGTTTACACATGGCACTAGAAACTAGTTTTCACCATGGTACTTTTCTAAAGCACCATAAGAATGGTTTTCACTTTTGGATGGATTATTTTTCTCTCTTTTTTATTATTATTTTTTTATTTTTTGATATTTTTATTTTTACATATATACAACACTAGATTAGTTTAGGCATGGAAGTGCTTGAGGTGCATGATGTTCATTAGTTCATGAACTTATTCTCCTTTGTCTATTGCTAGTTTATAAACACTTGATCCATATTTTGCAATGATGATGTATAGACATAACTAGTTAGGTTCAAACTTTTCCTTCTTTTTCATGATCAACGTTGGTGTTCCATTGGTTTTATTTTAGAATGAGATCTCTGATTTTAAACTCTCTAGATCTAATTTTATTATTATAGCTATGATGGATACAGTTTTGGTAAGTTTTTTTATGGTTAAGGGCATTAAGTCATTTCTCATCCAGAAGATCGAGTTCACGTAGTCTTGAGATGCATGATGTTTCTTCATTGATAATGTTTTTTAGATAAATTAATAATGATGAAAGCTTGATTTCAATAGGTAAGATGAACTTAGTGTCGTAATACAGGGTTACCCCCATGGTTATATAAATGTTATTATAGTAAGCCCATAAATCAAGGTAAAGTTTTAAATGTCAATCACAACCAACATTATTGACAACTCTCTTAAGGATATTGATGATATTTTTCTTTGATGCCTATGTTTAACTGTTACCTTGAGGATAATATGGTTTGAACCATTTATGCTTGATATGGTATGCTTGAAAAAGATTTTGAAATATTTATTTTTAAAATACTTGCCATTATTAGATATAATAGTGGAAGGGATACAATAAAGGAAAATTATATGATTTAGGATAAACATGTAAATTTGCTTCCCAGTTAGATTAGTTAAGGGAATGGCTTTGACCCACTTAGTAAAGCACTTAGTGGTAGTGATTATATGCTTGTGACCATATGAATATTTGAGATTGATATTTACAATGAGGTATAACCCCCATGTCAAGAAGGGCCATGGAATGGGTTGTAAAGATTGTGATGGACTAAGTATTAGGTCACTGTGTTTTTGGCATGGGATACATAATCAGATTCCATCATTGGCCAGTAATACCTAAAATGTAGAATTTTTTTTACATGGACCATGACACTATTATGAACACCACAAACACCATTGTAAACTGATTTAATAATTAATATCTCCTCTTTGGATTTTAAACATCTTAATAAATTTCCACCATATCCCCTATGGTATAATGCATTTCCAAGGATGGTAAAGAGAGAAGCTCATTCGATGAGGGATTTATTATAATAATGGATAATTTGGGAGGGATTATATTATAATGGTGGTATGTGTATATATACTAGTACCAAGGGGAATTAGGACCAACAACCTTGTAGACCATTTCAGATTCATGGGTATCATATTTTGGACATATCAACTGCTCAACAGAGAACTGGTTGTTGTGTCCAAGAAATCCAAGAAAAAACAAGATTAACATCTCATTTTTAGTCCAAATAAAAAAATCAAACAAGGTTATATTTTCAATCCTAGGATCTAGGGGGAGCTAAGTAACAAAGTAAAACAAACAAAAACTAAAATACAAATGACAAAAATAGTTACCTTCCTTATAAAATTTTAGAACTTATTGGCATGAGGTTGGGCTTGAGCTCGGCTTGTGAGAAATGGTTCTTTGTAATTTATGATCTTACATAATTTCCATTTATCCATTTGGTTTATATCCTTGTCAATTGGTCTTGTTTGAAGCTTCTCTAGGAGTAATTTAGCATTATAACATTGCACAAGAAAGCTTGTTGGAAGTGAGGGTGAACCCTTGCATTTATAGATTTGGCAAATCAATTATGGCCTTTGGATCAGAAATGAAATGTGTGGTGGAGCTTGAGTAAAAAAAATTATTAATATTTTTCAATTAATAATCATGGATCAAAAATATAGATATTTGTTTGATATTTTGTGAGTTCTTGACAACTCATAAAAGATGATGTCATGATGATGTCATCAATCTAGATTTATGGATTTCTAAAAATAGAAATTTATTAATTATCCATGGGATTTATATCTATGCATTTAATTGGGTTTAATAAATTAAGAAATCCTAATTAAGTTAATCACCATTTTTAAATTTTGACAAGTTATCCTTCAAACTTGGTTGAAAAGGGTCAATTTATTAGGTCAAAACTTGATTGGAGATAACTTAGAGGAAGATGATAGATTGAGTGCAATGAATTTCCATAGTTAGGGATACATTGGCATGGTTTATAATATGTATGTGATGTGCACTAATGAATCAGAGTGTTCTAGTGATTTTTAGGCTTAACTTGCATTGTTTGCAAATAGTTATTCTGATGTTCGTTTAGACATGAAAGTGGCCAAAAATGAGTGTCTACATTTTTCCTTGTTTGAGTAGGTGTTGTAATCCTTAGGCATAGTAACATATCCTCAAGAATTAAAAATTCATTCAAAAAAAAAGAAGATAATGATGAGGATGATGCTCTAAACAAAGTTTGGAAGCCTATGATGCCCCCTCGAGGGATTGGATGAAACATATGATTGATGGATGATCCTTTGAAAAGAAGCAAGAATAAGAGTGTAATTAACTTATAGATGAGATTAATAAAATTAAGATAATGCTTGCACACATGGATTAAAATACTGATTTGCCCAAATGCAATTATAATCAATGGCATAGTGATGTGCCCCAATAGAGCGGATGGGTTGTACTATTAATTTGCCCAAAGGTAGATATAATCAGTGGCATAATGATGTGCCCCAGTAGGGTAGATTGATCATGGAATAAAATAAAAATCTCCCCAATAAGGTATAATAAATCATTGATCATGATAAATTTATTGTCCACCAGTAGGGTGGATTGGAAAGCATAACTCAAGGATATAACTTGTCACATAAATTAAAGATGAGCGAGCATGAATGTAGATGTGATGGTCTAATGAATTTTTAAAGAGTGAAGAAGACATAAACAACCAGGCACATGAGGATTCATAAAGTGATGAAAGATATTATTAGAAGACAATAATGGGGATGGAAGAATAATGGTGGCTGAGCTAACCTCAAGATACTTCATGTATCCAAGCATTGTCTACATAGTCCAAATGGACCCTAGGCCAATGTAGTTCTCCCAAAAGTGGGAGAAAATGGAATGAATAATAGAATAGAATAATAATAATTAATTAATGTGGATGATTTGGTTATACCTACCAATGCAAATATGCCCATCCTTATTAGCATTGATACAACTAGAATGGTCAATGCGTTAATTTGATAAAGGAGTAGGGGATAACTACCAAAGTGAATAAGGGAAATTATCACAACACCATTGCTTGTGAGATCTACTAGCCTATTTTTTATTGTATCATGTGATAGTATGTATATAATATAAAATACTATGATGACCTAGTTGTAATGTGCATAAGGATTGACTCTCGATCTAATACACAATTGAAAATAATGTACCAATGATAAAAACCATGATGACAATGTTGACATATGAATATGGATAGACTAAATTACAATGCATAAGGAATCACCCAATGAACACATAAACATTGATTCAAGGCATAAAAATGAAAGCAAATAAACAAACAAATAACTAACAAATAAACACACTCAAAGCTTGAAAATAAAAACAATAGAAAGCATCTTATTGTTAACCAAGTCAAGATATACATGTGAAGTATTAATGGAATGATAAACATATGGTGCCCCAAAGCAAGGATATATTAAAGGGAATGACATGTGGGGATAAGATATCTTGGTATAAGCTGCACACTTTGATTTTACCCCAGTAGGGTGAAAACTATGAGCTTGGCCTAAAAGTGTAAATTGGATGGTACCCCTAAGAAAGGATACATGTAAAGGGAAGGTCACACTACAATGGAAATGGAATGGGTTTGAACCAACAATTAATTTTCCCTTATCGAGTAGATTTGGGAAGGACACATCCCAATGGTTTCTAAAATAATTGGCTCAAGGAATAAGGTGCCCCAAAGTGGGTGGATTGAGGATTGTTGACAAGGTTTAAGACAAGATAAATGTTTTTGGATTTTGGGGATTTATATTTATATAAGAGATTGTAATCCATTTTTAAATGTTTAGATTTTTGTGGATTTATATCTCATATGGAGATTGTAATCCCTTTCTAAATTTTAGGCCTTTTTTTCAATGTTTTGAATGTTTTTGAAATGTTTTAGGGTATTTTACTCAATATATATTTACAAGATATAATAGGTGAATGCTCACAAAATGGAAAGAATGTGAGACAAACCAAGGTTTTATTAGTGTATCAAGTTCAAATTCATAATGCAAACAAAAATGACTCATAAAATGATGAGAGAATTGGATCAGGTTGCTCATAAAATGGTGAGAGCATGTAAATACAGGGTTCATTAGTACATCCATTTCAAATTTACAATGCACATAAAAGTTACTCATAAAGTGGTGAGAGTGTTGGCTTAGGTTTATCATAAAATGGTGAGATCATGGATGAGAAAATATTATAAGAAATAATGATCCAAGAAAAGAGAAAATGAAATTAGTCACTGAGACTAGCTGAATTGACTCCAAATGCACTAGGTAATTATACACTACCTACATATTCCAAATGTACATGGTAACCATGTAATGTTCACCATAAAACAAGTAATATGACTAAGTAAAAGTGTGTTCATGACTAAGAAAATGGTAGGGTATAAAACAATAGTAAGGTAAGGGAAAAGGAAAAGCAAGGTGAATGGCAAGGAATGATTATGTTATTCCTACCAATGTGGAGATGATCATCCTGATCAACATATGATACAACCAGAATATTTAATTGTTTAAATTACTATCCATTTGCCCCTTTTGAATAGTTATTTTTTTAACAACCTATTGATGATTTAGACTCCAATATCACTGTTGTGATATTTGTTGGTCATTGATTTTGTTTCCTCTAAAATTTTAGACAAGATGTCGTTGTATCCTTTATAAAGGAAAGTGTAGCCAGGGATGGTAAATAAGGATAAGCATTGGATAAAATATTTTATTTTCAATCTAATATAGGTCTATAATGGAGAAATGGATCATTATAGAATGTATAATGGTTGGGTAACAAATCAAGATTGGGATTCTTAGTCACACACAATGTTATTAATTTTGAATTTGACATAATTTTGGTTGTGGTAAGGCCAAAGACTTTTGAATATGCTCTCGATAGGACCATCATATTTTTATATTATTTAGGTCTGAGAGTTGCTAAAATATGATTATGACTAGGATTAGTAGTTGTACTCATATGGATTTCAATAATTTCTTCATCAAGAAATGAAGAACTATTGTGCTCAGCTATTGGTGCCTCAAAGAGGTTTTCACTAATAAAATTGTCTTGATTTTCCCATAGCACCTTCGATAATATTTCACTAAGGAACACTAAATTTTGACTTTGATTGTCTTCTATCACTCAAATAAGCTTTCACTAGAATATGTTGAGTTTAGAATTTGATTTCACCCTAGTGCCTCTAAAAAGGTTTCACTAGGAGTTGTTCTTCTACATGAATGTAGTTTTGGTCCCCCTAATTTTTTGTAACTAGTATATCACCATGGATGTAGTTTAATAATGTGTGATTATATCAATCCCAATTAATGCTTATGGGAGGTGGCATGTCAATATATTGGATGATTAATAGTATCAATGGAAAATGGAATGATAATGAAATGGTAAAAGGCAACACAATCCTTGTAGAGGCTACTAGGAAAACTTGTGTTAATGCTAAAGAAAACATCCTCAAAAAATATAGAAGGCTCAAAAATGTGTTCAATCTAATATTTAAGAACTGTGTAACCAATGTTGTAACATCCACTACTTTATTTTGATTCCAAATTTGATTCTAACTCAAAGGACTTTGAATCTGATGTTGAGACTAATGTTGATTCTAATTCTAATGTATATTTAGATACAAAGATGTCATGTTGAATGTTTGGTAATAGAAAAGTAATAGCCTAAGGTTTAACAATGGGATCTTCAGAAATAGGCTCATCTAAAAAGGTTTCAACAAATATTGGCTTGTTAAAGTGAGGCTCCGCAAAGATAGGGTAATGTCTAAAGGTGGCTCAACAAAGACTAGATTATCAAAATGAGGCTCCTCAAAGGTAAAGGAATGATTGAATGGTGATTTATCATAGGTTGACTTATCATGAATAGTGTTTCAATAAAAACATCAAGGATTAGTTGGTTCTCTTGGCCTTGGATTATTATTGGCTGAAAAATATTAGATTTAGACACACTTAGACACACTTGGATACTTTGTCATGACATATTCTAATGATGGTGTATGGATAAGAAATCATTAACTATGTTATAGCTCAATGACTAGCTTAGTTGTTAGATGTATTTATTGTTTCCAAAGAATATTATTCAATCATTCTTTAGGAAAGTCAAATGAAAATCTAGCTCTATCCCTTAATGAGTTTAGAAGGGCTACATATATATTCTCAACAAGCCATTTGTCAAATTGGATTTGAAAATGAGTTGGAGATACACTAACCAACTTATATGGGTGGGAATTATAAGGAAATTATTGGTGTGGTTGTGGCTCAAACATGATATCCCCATGGTTAGTCAAGGTTTGGACATATTGTATTAAATGAATAGCCTTTGATCCCCATGATACTCACAATATTCATCTATTTGGTACCAGGGAGGTTTGAGGTCATTTTCACCAAAAGGTTGAGTATGTGGATGCACAATTAGATTTGTTGTGACCAATTGATAAAAGATGTGTTTCAAGGCTTCATTGGGTAAATTTTACACTTCAGGCCATGATTGGTTTGAAAGGTTTGGTCTATGAAGTTAGAATTGACCCAAAGTGGATGGTCTTGATCTTGGTATTTGTCACAACCCCAAAGATGGAAAACTTGGTCTCGATAATTAGCCCAAAGAAGGGAAATTTTTGCATATGAAAATTAGAGTGACTTGGATTGGAAATTATAAATTATCCTAAAGAGGGCGGTCTTGGTCCATGATAATTGGCATGGCCCCAAAGAGGGTGAATTTGGTATCATTAATTGGCATGGTCTAAGTCTAGGTAATAAAAGGGATTAAATTGGAATGGTCTAAATGGGATAAAAAATGACTCTAATTGGATTAAAGTGTGGGTTCAAAAACAAACCTTGATTTGGAATGACTATGTAATTTGGTTGAAATACTTGATGTTTGGAAAATGTCTAGATTTGAACATGGTTAATTTGGACATAGAACTTGGCATGTGTGAATTTGGTTTGGTTTAAGAAAATGGTTTAAATTGAAATGGACTTGTTCTAGGTATAGGTTTGAAAGTGACATTGGTCTAGGAATAGGTCTTGGTTTTAAATGAAAAAGGACTTGGAATTCATCTAGTTATAGGTTTAGTAACATGATATTGGTCCCATAAAATAACTTGGTCTAGGCATGAAATTGTCTTGGCACAAACTTAGTCTAGGTATATGAAAACAAACTTGGTCTAAGCATGGTACTGAAGCTAAAATTACATCTAAGGTCCTAATCTGAAATAAAAAGCACACTTTATCTTTGTAGAACTTGGAAACAAGGGAAAAATTTGGTCTAGTCCAAAGGAACTTGGCCTAGGTAAAGGTCTTAAAATCAAACTCTAAATCGATCCAAGTTACACAATCTACACATAGAAAGGTGAATAAATCAAGCCCAAGTTATAGGTAAGAATCAAGCGTAAACCAATCATATTTAGATATAAACTTTGAAAGATGAATTTTGAATGGGATTTTGAAAGACTTGGATGAACAAAGGTCTAGACTAAAACTAATAGCGTAATAATGTCTCATCTAAAAGTAAAGGCACAATTAGTCTTGGCCTTGGTTTGAGCTAAGATAAATGGTTTGAAGGATTTTTGTAGCATAACACTTCTTAGTGAAAAGTGGTGGCATATAAAATGTGTTTGTTTATTGTCTTGATTTATCAAAGTGACTTTTAGACTCAAATAATACAAGTGAAAGAAAAATTTTCACCTAAGTGCACACTTCGACTCTAAAACTGACACAAGGTATGCATAGTATCTACCAAAGTTTCCACCTATATATTAGTCTTGAAAGGAATTAATTATTAATCCAATAAAAAAGAGTACATGTAGGTAGAGTTTTTTAAATCCCCCCTTTATCTCTTAAGAAATAGTACATGGCATCAAACTTGCAGAAGTAACTCGACATTTGGATGGATATTATACAATACTTGGGGTCAATTATGTCTATAAGGTCTCACATTTGGATTTTTAGGGGGTCCACAAGTATCAAAAATTACTTGTGCATAATTAACAATATCTAGTAATGGATTGAAACTACCTAGATTGTTATGCAAGGGTCTTGTCCCTTGTACAATGAATTTATTCATGTACTGCTTAGTGAAGTTTTATCTCTAGACTATCACTTGACTCTAGTTCTATTCTATCTGGTCAAGCTAACTGCTCAACCACACTCCCATCCATTTAAAATTCTCTTCTTATATACCCCACTAGAATGAGTATTGTTGGTATGATGTTGGGATATAAAACCCTAGGTCAACACACCCCTCAATAACCTATGAGGAGGTGATGAAATCCTTCTCACAAGCCAATGCAAGAAATAAAAATGAATAACTTGATCATTTTTGAGTCACTCAAGTCCCTAGGAATAAGAGGAGAGTGTTGACATTTTGATCTTTTATGCCAAAGTTCAACCACACCTAGTTCAAAACTTGACCTTTTACATTGTTTTACCCTCCAAAATAGTTCAAATGAGGCTATAAGAAGAATTTAGCATTTTTTAAGATAATTTTGGAGAAATTAAGGTAATTGTTCCATTTATCTTGTATTTATCTAAGCCTTTCTAGTGTCAAGTCCAACATGCTTCAAGCTAGTATATAGGTCAATAAGGCTATTTTAGGCCATTTATCACCTAATTTAAGATCATGTTATGCATTATTCCATCCATGCAATCAACTAAAAGGTGTCAAATCTCCTTTTCTAATATATAACTCACTTTGAAGCTCTTATTCTTTGTCTTCATTCCAATATAGGAAAATGGTAGTTTTGCAAGATAAGCAAAAGGAGTTGTAAGTTATAATGTCATGGTATGGTTAGGTAGAGATTCATGGGATGTCTGATACATATCTACAATAGGATATTACTTAAATGAATAATTTTCATGGCAAGGAAAGGCATGTTTTGAAGAGATTTGTAGGTTTTTATGGTGAAATCAGAGCATGTCAAGAAAGAAAAACAATGGCGATGAGGTGATGGAATTTTATCCAAGTCCTCCTAAATCATTATCAGGCTTAAAACCATGCTTAGATAGTGTTTTTAGGATAGATAAATAATAAAATTGACTCAAAGTCTCCCTTAAGTCATTGGTAGAGTAAGAAAGGGAAATTTGTAATCCTTGGTTCATGAAGAAGAAGGTTATTTGGACCAATTTATCCTAGGGTTATGATGGTACCATTATTAACTTAAAATTTAATGCATGAGTCCAAGTCTTAATCCTCGAAAATTTATAAACAATCACTAAGTGTGTAAGTTCCTCTAAAACCTTGTTAAACCCCATAAGCTCAATTTTCTCATTTTTGAAGGCACTTATGAGCTCATTATTAAAATATAATGCTTGTGTGATCTATTAAAAGGTATAATAAAACCATAATAAATCAAATTTTCAATGCAAATAATGGTTTAAATGTGCAGGTATAGACTTATAGGGTTGAGAATGTATAGTTTTATAGTTGTTTGGCATTATTGAGAAAACTTTGGGATTATGAAATAAATTGAAACAAATTATATTAATTTAAAATAGTATATAAAACTCCATTAAATATTCTCCCAAACTAACATCCATCCCAAAGTGATCTTTGATACTGATCTAAGCAAGTAGTCCTCAAATCAGAGAGACATAGTTAGAATAGGCAAAAGTGTTTGATGCTTTGATGAATAATATATATGAAATAGGGTTTTAAACACACATGTATAATTATTTTGTCATTCATATATCATTATAAAAATTTATAAAATACATGATCACTCTTTCTAGGATTTACAAGTGGCAACCTTATGGTCATTGGCCTAATAGGCTTAAAATAAGGTTTTCAAGTATAGAAAATAGTCAACAGACATGTGGATGAAGATTAGGTATATAATGAAGTTTAATAAGTCCATGTTGATGCTAATTCCTTAACTAAACTCTTAATCTCTATCAATACCATTCATGATCAAGGTGGTAGGGTAATAGTTGATGTATGCAATGCTCTAGTGGATTGTAGGTCTGTAAGTTCAAATTTGAAGGGTTCTTAGTATTGAGTGGCTTCTCATTTAGAAAAGTAATTAAATAGGAAAAATTACAATATCTATTTTACACAAAATACCATTCAAGGACATGATAGGTAAAGGAACTCCATTTTATGATAGGTTTGAAATAAACTTGAGACCTAAAGAGACACCTACAGGTTTGTTCCCATGTTTTAAGATGTTTGGAAGTTTCTTGGTCATTAGAGGAGAATATAAGACCTGAGCAGAGCATAAATAAATTTAACCAAATTATATAATATCCTCATGGTGTTGGAACAATTTTTAAAGGAAGAAGATAAATTCAAAGATAGTGGTAATGAGTGTTTGAATTTGAAATAAACACCTACAGGTTTGAGTATAAAGGAATTACAAGTCTGTCCTAAAGAATGTAAAGAAGAATTGTGTTTTGATGATAATAATGGTGTTTTAAATTTTAAAATAAGATTAATATGATATTATTAGATTTTTATAAGTGATTGGAAACTTTTCCCTGAAGAGATATTGTCATAGAAAGCCAAGATCCTTTGAGATAAGGTCTAATAGGTCTATAAAGACCTAAGAGGACAAATTTTGCCTCTAAGCCTAATATTGAAGAAAACCAATAAATGAGATTAGTTTATTGTCATTTTAGATATTATAAATAATATTAATAATACATATAACAAGTATAATCACATTTAATGGCCATTTTTTGACAAGAAATTGTACGAAACATGCTAATAAGGGCCATTGAACTAAAAGTTTTAAATAAAAGTAAAAAATGTGAGGAATATATGTATGTTTTGTATTAGATGAGATGTTAATATGTATTTTATAGGTCTAATGGACCATGAAGAAATTATATATAGTTTTTGGAATCATTTATAATGAGGAGAAAATTTTAGAAAGTGACCATTAGGGTCAGAACTCTAAAATTGTCAACAAACCCTTGACATGGGTTAAAATAGGTTATGAGAGTTTTCCAGATGGTAAAATGAACTATATAAGTATTTTAAAACCATATGGGGTATTTTTTAGACCTCATATAATCATATCCAAGTCAATATCAAGCTTTTTAAGTCTTTTTTCCCAAACAATCCTTTTAACATTCACACATAGGCTTGCAAGCTCAAGAAGGCAAATTTTATCATGTGATAAGGTTGGAGGAGAAGATGAATGGGACCAAGAGACACTAGGGTATTTTCATAGGGTTTGTATGATACAATTTTTTGGAATTTTTTCATACATTGAATTCCCTATACTTTACGAATAATTGTTAAGAGTGTAGAGACCCTCAAAACTACAAAATTAAACCCTAGAAGGAGCTCAATGAATGAGAAGAGTCTTATAATTAGGTATAATGCACATGAATGGTATTAAATCATCTTGATGACATGTGAGAAATATCATGGGAACATATTTAAGCTATTATTTGGCATGTGTGGGTTGAAAATAACAATAAAATGGTCTAAAATTGCCTAGTTCATCTAGTTTGCCTAATGTTTGAGTGGAGTCTGAGCCCTTCTAACCATTGGAAGAAACATACCAAACCTATAAAATACATTATAAGAGGTCTCCATGGTGGTATGATAGGTTTCAAGCAACTAGACTAGGGCCAACATGAATATTGTCCTTACTTCCATGAAGTAGTGGTGAAGTTACAAATCTCTTCAAGGTTATCAATGAGTTGTGACAACCTTCAAGTCATCTTTATGAACATGTCATGACATCCTTGAGACCTTATATAGGTTTTTACAAAAGTCCATTTCACTAGTTATAGGTATATTTTAAGATATCAACACACAATTAGATTTTGAGTTCAAAATAATGTGCACTCTCTAAGATCAAATGCAACATCTAACAACTTTTTAAGGCTTGTATTGAGATGTTTCCACCTCATACCATGTTTGTGTAGGGTAGTGATGAATGTTATGACTAAAAAATACTATGATTTACCTTTGATAATCCTAGGAAAGAAACCAAAAGCAACTTAAGAGATTAGTTCCATCAAAGTCTCTCAAAAGACCTTGTGATAGATCAACATGCTATCAAAAACTCCTAAGAGACCTAGTATGCTTGCACATCAGTCCTTAAAGATGATCTATAAGATAAATAGATAAGGATATAATAAAATAAGATCAATATGAGAAGAATTATAGCCTTAAATATCACACTAAGGTGAAGGAAGCATTGAAGAGCCAAGAAAGGCATAGGAAGTTTACAAGAAGGTTAAGTGTGACATATGGCAAGCTAACAATTGTAACTCCTCCTAAGCTAGGAAAGAGCAGTTTCAAGTGAATAAGGATGATTCATACGAATTGTAAAATCATTTCCATTCCACCTTTGATGAGGAAATCATCAAACCAAGCAACACATGTTCAAGAGGAATGATATGACTATTTTTTCACCTTCTCTTGACACTTATAACTAATTTGATGTTGGATGACATTTATCATGGACTCTTGCCCATGTCCATGCTCTCTCTCTCTCTCTCTCTCTCTCTCTCTCCTCTCTCTCTCTCTCTCTCTCTCTCTCTCTCATCTCTCTCTCTCTCTCTCTCTCTCTCTCTCTCTCTCTCTCTCTCTCTCTCTCTCTCTCTTCATTATTATATAAATTTGGCCTTGAATGTAATTTTAAATCATCCTACACTTGAGTATGGCAAATCCCTTCTCCTTTTGTAATCCTTTTGAAGCAATAAGAGATTGATTTTTACCTTCTTCTATGACTATATGTAGTGTGTTTTCATGAGTAGTTGATCTTATAAAGTGATGAATTGGTTCTCCTTATTTTGTTGTCCTATTTTATCACCTATATGTAGTTTTAAGTCTTTATTTTAGGCTTTATTTAGTGACATAGTGGATTTATACTTTAGTTATTAGTGGAGACCTTTCTCCCTCTTAGTTATGCATTAGATTTGAAGCCTTTCTTCAAAACACTTATGCAAGAAGAGAAGATTATGAGTTGTGTATTATGAATTCAATCCTATGTTCATTAGTGAACCTAAAAATGAGTGATAGTGATCAAGAATTTTTGTACATCACCCCCATTTGCTTTCATGTTTTCCTTTCTTTTTTCCTTAAATTTGAGTAGTTTAGTGTTAGTTTTAGGTGTTGTATCAAGGGATCCAACCCTATATGAAGGTTCTCTCTCATCATAGGTCATTCAAAGCCTTAAAGAGATCCCATTATGTTAATTAGGTGAAGAGGTCCTAAAACAAGCCTCTTCAAGGGTGCAACTCAAAGTGACAATAGAGAGCATACATGACATTTATTAGGATGTTTTGACTCTAACAAACAAGTAAAACAATTGCATTTTTAGTCACCCCAGTTCCCTAATGGGGACAAGTGAAGAGCATATATGCAAAACTTATACTAAAAAATAAAATATTATAGAAATGAAACTAGTTAAGTACTTTTGAAAATGAAGAACAAGAAAGCAAAGTACTCTTAGGAGTGCTAAATCTAGAGTGATTGTTATTTTTAAGCATTATTCTAAAGTGTGATTGAAGTTTGGCCTTTGTGAAAACTTGAAAATGATGAAAAATGAAAGTTATTTGCACAAGATTTAAAACACCAAAATAAATGTGAGGTGAATTTTTAAGCACCAAGATAAATATGAAATGGCCTTACTAGGATGTGAAAACTTCTTCTAACTTGCCTAGTTCCCTGTAACAAATGTTAGTGGATTGATTTGATTGATTTAGTTTTCCAGAATAAATCAAAAAGTTTAAAATTTTTAATTCTTGAGTATTTGTCACAAGGTAAAGTCATCGTTTACTCAATAGGGTGAAGTTACCTATTTCTTGAAAATAAACTAGACAGATGGAACTTTGGTAAAGTCACTAATTAGTAAGGGCAAATTCTCTGATTATAACCAATAAAGTCATTATTTTCCTCAAAAATTTATGAAAAATCACCAAATGAATAAATGATGATTACCTAACAAAGTCACTATTTTTGGGGGAAGAAGTCGTTATTTTCTTTTAACGAAGTTGTCATTCTAATGAAATTTACCACTTTTAGAAAGGTATGGTCATAGGGCAAAGTAACTGATTCTAGGTGAAGTCATTGTTTTGAGGTGAAGTCACCAATAATAGTGGTAAAGTTTTTTTCCCTAGAAAACACAACAAAATAGAATACATTAAAAGTGGTAAAGTCACTGATTATTAGGGGTGAAGTCATCGATTAACAGTCAACAAAAAAGGGGGATTTTTTAAGGAAAAAAGCTAAAATAAGGTCTAAAATGGTATTTTTGGATTTTTTTGAGTGCCAAAGTACTCTTATGATGATTTTTAGATTGTTTTGTGTCCCAATAGGCATGTCATTATGTATCCAAGGAATCCAAGGAAAAATAAGGTTAGCTTCTCTTTATTAGTCCAAATAAACAAAATAAATCAAACAAAGCTATATTTCCAAGCCTAGGATCTAGGGGGATATAAATAATAAATTAAAACAAATAACAACTAAAATAAAAATGATAAAAAAACTTACCTTCCTCATAAATTTGTAGAACTTTTTGGCATGAGGTTGGACTTGAGCTTGGCTTGTGAGTAATGGTTTTTTGTCAATAGTGCTCTTGCATCATTTCCCTTTATCCACTTGGTCTATAGCCTTAGAAATTTGTCTTGTTTGAAGTATCTATATGATTAATTCCACATTATAACATTGCACAAGAAAGCTTGTTGGAAGTGAGGGTGAAAACTTGTATTTATAGTTTAAGCAAATAAATTATGGCTTATGGATAAAAAATGAGATGTGTGGTGGAGTGTGAGTCAAAAATACAATTAATATTTTTCAATTAATAATCATGGCTTAAAATCCATATATTTATTTGATATTTTGTGAGTGCTTGACAACTCACAAAAGATGATGTCATGATGATGACATCATTTCAGATATGTTTATGATGTCATGATGATGTCATCAATTTGGATTTATGAATTTCTAACAATAGAAATTTATTAATTAGCCATGGGATTTTTACCTATGCATTTAATTAAGTTTAATCAATTAAGAAATCTTGATCAGGTTAATTTCCATTTCTAAATTTTGACAAGTTATCATTCACACTTGGTCAAAAAGGGTCAATTTTCTAGATCATAACTTAATTGGAGATGAATTAGAGGAAGATGATGATTGCATGTAGTGAATTTCCCTGATTAGAGATACATTGATGTGGTTTAGAATATGTATGTGATGTGCACTAATGAATCAGAGAATTCTAGTGATTTTTAGGCTTAACTTACATTATTTGCAAGAAGTCATTCTAATGTTTGTTTAAACACAAAAGTGGCCAAAAAGGAGTGTCTACAATTGTGACTATCATCTAGATGCATGTCAAGGAGTGAACTAATTGTGGCCATGTCATTAGCATCCCTATTATTGAATCAAGGAACTATTCAAATTATATGGACTAAAAGAACTATTTAAGAATATATACCATTAATTTATAAGGAATTAGCTTATCATCTTTAGCTTGGTATTCATCAGTTACTTGTTTGATGATGAGCCTATAATCTCCAAAAACTAGGATATGTATGTTCCATTAAATTACAAGTTTGAGCTAAAAAAAGATATTCATATTTTGATATGTTATTTGTATAAGGGAATCTAATCTAAAATGCCTTTAGAATAGGATCACCTTGTGGAGTGATGAGAAAAATTGCCTTCCCTCGAGCCATAAATTATGAAAGACCTGCCAAATTAAAATTGTCACTCTAATGATCCATATAAATACATGATTGCTTCATCTATAAAATTTATGATGAGAGGATTGACATTTATCAATGGTGATTTTTCCAAGGTATCTAAAAGTATTTATCCTTTACTAGATTTTTAGTTGACATACTCTATATCAAACTCACTTATAAGCATGACCGAATTATCCCTTATTTTTATTATAAATGATTTGGAAAGGAGATAATTAAGTAGATCCACTTTGGCAATGATTTTGGTTTGATTATTGAGCATGTAATGGAAACATTTTTGGGAAATAAAAAAACTATTAGACATGCTTTCTCAATGGCATAATATTTGAGTTCATAGGATACCAAGGTTATACTCAGATAATACACTACTCTTTGTATTTCTCATTCATAATATTGTGATAACAATGGCCGTAGTGCATATTATGTTTCCAAAATATATAGGATTAAAGGTTTCCTTGGAGTTGGTGGCATTGGGACCAGTGGATTTGCTAGATAGCATTTAATATTTGCAAACACTTGATTTCATTCCTCATTCCAATGAAAAGTAGTGTTATTTTTTATAATAAATTTGAAAGGATGACATATGTCTGAAGCTATGATATTAATCTACATATGGATTGAATATTACCTTATAAACTGCAAAGTTGCTTGAGCTTTATTGGTGAAGGCATTTCCTTGATAGTTGTGACCTTTGTAGGATCTACCTATATACCTCTTTGTGATACAATGAAACCTAAGAGCTTACTTGAATTAACCCCTAACACACACTTCTTTGGATTGAGACTAACTTTTTATTATCTCAATTGTTTAAAAAATTTGTGTAGTAACATAGGATGATCTGCTTTAGTTTTTTATTTTTCCAAAATATCACCTACATAGTCTTTAATGATATCATGAAAGATAATTATAATTGCATGTTGATAAGTGGATCCAACATTATTATTACCAAATGGCATTACTCGATAATAAAATGTGCACTAAGGTGTTATAAATGTTGTCTTATGTTGGTCTTCAAGTGTGATTTTGATTTGATTGTACCCCAAAAAACCATCCATGAAGGACAACATCCCATGACCTACCATATAATCAAAAATCATGTCTATGTTTGGTAAAGGACAGTAATCTTTAGGACATGATTTATTGATATCCCTAAATTCTATAAAAACTATTATCCCTGTTGGTTTCTTAGAGACTGGTATTATATTAGGTATCCACTCTAAGTAGTCTATTGGTCATATGAAGCCAACTTCTAACTATTTTTGCACATCTTCCTTAATGAGTAATACCACCTTTTGATGCATTTTTATGAGCTTTTATTTGATTGGTTTTTCATCTTTATGTATAACAAGGTGATGAACAACTAGTGAAGGATCCAACCCAGGCATGTCTATATCTGACCATGCAAATTATCTAAAAATTATTTGAGGAGTATAGTTAAAGTGGACTATTCATCTGGATCAAGGGAAGCAGTGAGTTTCACAATCTTAGGATTTTATTTAGTTCCAATATTGATGTCAATGGTCTTTTTAATTAATAAAGTAAATTCTTATTGCAATTTTGTTGGAAGTGGTGAATTATTAAGCTCTTATGCAATCTCTTGTTAAATGTGAATGTCCTCATTTGATAATGTAGAGGATGTAGCTTCATTATTTGATAGTTCAGTCAACCAAACTCTAATATTCATATGATGGTGTGGATGAATAGAATCTATAAGTTTCCAAAAGTATGCAAAATTATCCAATTGAATTGAAAAAACCTTCTTATGATATTCTACTAGTATATGATCTCTAATTCTTAAAAAATTAGATATGACCTCATCATTCTAAAAATGATCAAGTGAGGGTGGTTTTTGTTTGTCCCATAAAATAAGCTATGGAAAGGATGACTCAAGGGTCAAAATGAAATTATCATAAAATGGGTTGGTAATGGATAAGTCTTCAAAATAGTTATAAATGGAACTCATTTCAGTGTTTGAATAGGCTTCCTCAGATGTGGTAGAAAAGTCACTATCATAATTGCATATGTTCACACTAGATAGTTTGAATACAATACCTTGAAAGGATTCATGTGTTGCACACATTACAGGTTCAATGAGACCTTGTTCATGGAAACTAAGACATTTTTATTTATATTTCATGATATTACACATAATGTATTTTGGTGTAGGATATTGATTGATTTAGAAACATGTATCTAATTCACCATGAATAGAGCTAAGAGGACTTTGAATCTTCAATTTATTCTTTAGAAAGGAACTTGTCTTCCATGAAAAAAGTTTTTTCCAATCTTACAAACCACTTGTGTTTATTTTATATGATGGGGCCTACCATGATTAGCAAGGAACATATGATTTTTTCCTAAATAATAGGAATCATGAATTTCATATCCTCCCATACCTGTATCCCCAAAGGAAAATCTAGATGGTGGACATGTGGACTTAGATGTGGTTGGTGGATTTTCAGATGTTGATGCTTTATTAGTGGATGCAGAGAGTAGCTCATTATGATGGATATAATTGGAAAATTTTGGTGACTCCTTGGTAGGTTCATAGGCATATTCAATGAATGGTAAATAATTAGGATTTTGACATCTCCCTTTTAGTACTTTACAATATTGAAAGGGTTGAGGATCACATGGAATGGTAACTTCCATGCTGCCATGAGAAAACTTTAAACATTGATGGAGGGTCGATGGAATGGAATTCATGGCATGGATCCATGAATGACCAAGGAGTAGGTTGAATGGGAGATATAAATCAAGAACATTAATGAGGGTTTTTTGAATGATAGGCCCACCATAAGTGGAAGATAGATGGTTCCCACTGATGGTTTCTTTATATTAATGGTATTTAGCTCTAGTGTTGCCTTAGAATGTCCCAAATGCTTTATTAAACTTAATGTACACATATTTAGTACTGACCCATTCTCTATAAACACCTTATTTTATTTATTCTTAGAAATGAAGAATTCTTTGTACAATGGAAAATTATGAGATGAACCCATGGGTGAAATATCTAAATGATCAAAAGTCACTTGATTGTTTGAGTACAAGTGTCCTACAAGCACTTGGAAGTTGGATGGATTGATATTTTCTATAAATTATAATTCTTTTAAGGTTTTATATGGAATGAAATTATATGTAGAAGATGTCTTGAGAAGATCCAAAATGGTAATTTAAGTTGGCATTTTCTCAATTTACTTTGTGATTTTATATTTGTCTTCAAGAGTAGGCAAAGGGACACTTACAAGGGCAATATTTGCATGCCTTATAGTGATGGATAATCTTGGGATTTAAATATAAGGACAGAAACATGACAATTCATACAATCAATTTGATTGATTATACAATCAAATGGGTGATTGGTTTGATTTACATTGTTCATTTGAGTAGTTAAGCTTGATTATTTAGACTGCATATTGCAACAACATAATATTTATGTTTTGTAGCAACTTATAAATATGTAATGATTTATAATAAATATGTAGTGATTCATAACAAATATGTAGAGATTCATAATAAATATGCAATGACCTATAAATGGGAGTAGTGGGGATATTCTTAGAATTTATGTGCTAATAAACTTATTATTGAGAATAAGCTCATTTAAATCATAGGTTAGGATAGAGCTCTATTTTATTGTTGAGAATAGAGCTTAGCATTTTATTTGAGTACTCTTTAAGTGACTAAAAATATAATGTCTAAGACATATATTATTATTGAAAGTAAAAATACTTTAGTATAGAGCGATTTGTATACCAATAGTCATTGTAACTAGTATAAATTACAGTGAACCATAACCAAATAAAGTTAATAATTTATTGATCATACATCGAATTATAACTGTATAAATGTAGTTTTATGCTTTAGAGGTATAGCGATTTGTTAGTGTATATCTACATATAATAAAACTAGTGACTCATATCTTGATATATATATATATATATAAATATTCTTACATATCTTATTATTTTTGTATCTGCATATATTTAGATATAAAGTGAATTGAGTTTAACATAATTCTTATATCAAATTATAAGACATTTGAGAAATAAATTATAGCAAATTAGGTAACATGTATGTATGGATCATGATGGAAAATAGTGACCCATCAGTAGATTAGGTATTGTGTGTAATTCAAGGTAAATTTTAGTGTTGAATATTAGTTAATTAATGAATATTATATTTTGGGGAATTTGAATTTGGAAATTTTCTTAGGTGCAATATAGGATCCTTTCACTTAAAATTTCAAGATGTAATTTTTTTAGGGATTGGATTGCTAATGATTTACAATAATTATGGGGTTATCCATGCAATTCACCATATATATATATAGTACATATGTTCCTAGAGGTCATGAAATTACCATCTAATTATCTTTCTTTATTAGATTATAAATATCTTGAGACTTGAGGCCACACTCCACCACTCAACTGCTTTCAGTAGCAACTAAATTGTGTAACATGAATACACCACTTGATAGCAACTTGACATCCAATAGCATTATGTCATATGATGCCAATAGGATGCCTGGTAGTACTATGTCACATGATTGTAACATGGATTCTGGTAGTATTATGGTGTGCGATGATAACCTGACACCTAGTAGTAATGTCCCATATATTAGTAACCTAATGCTTAATAGTAATGTGCCACATGATGACAACCTAATGCCTAGTAGTAATGTGCCATGTGATGGCAACCTAATTCTTGATAGCAATGTGTCATGTGATGTCAATCTATCACCTAACAGTAATGTGCCACATGATGACAATGTGGAATTTGAGAGTGGTGTGTCATATGACCATAGACTGGTACCCCATAGCACTATACCATGTGGTAGTAGCTAGACACTTGATAACACTATGTTTCATGGCTACAACTTGATGCTTGATAGTGGATGAGAAGCTGCCAACACTAAATTGATTGACAACAAAACTATGGCATTAAGAGGTAATGATAAGGGTAAAGCACCATAGCTAATACTATAAAAATCCAACATCATGTCTTATTTTAGAAATCTAGGAAAAAGGACTGCACAAACAATAGGTACTACGAATATAGTTAATTCTAAAACTTTAAAAAAAATATTAGTTAATTTTTTTATTTTAGAATAATTACAAAACCATTTCAATGCAGAAATCGACATGGATATTGACACTATTTTATTAGAATAATTATTCCCAATAACTTCTCACCACCTAAATATTTTATTAATGAAATGCCAGCCCTAAAATACACTCCTTTGGGCACTTCATAAGAGAATTGCAGCTCTTTTCAAACACCAAATTTTGTTGAAAATTTCACTCAAAAAAGCTGATGGAAGAAGAGAAGTACATGGACAATAGGAAGGTATTTTCAAGTTGACTAGGTTACAAAATATTCATTTACAAAACCTATAGAAATGAAAAATGGTAATGAGCCTCCAACAGAATGCATATATATAACTTGTAGTTAAAAACTTGGAAATGAACATAGAATGCAACTTAAATTGGACACAATTGAGAAACATTGTGGGAAAATATAAATATCCATGAATCACCTAGATGGACAGATAATAAGAACATATAAATGGAAAAATGGATAATAATGCATGCATGTAAGATATGCACGTCAATACATAAATGATCAAAAATGACAAAAACATCCTATTGAGAAAAGGGGAATAATCAAAGCGTAATTTGGAAAAGTTATGCAGTCCAATCTTAAGGTAAAATATGTACAGTTCTCTACTATTTTCCACATTTAAAAAAAGGGAAGACCCATTTTTGATTTTGTAGATTACAAAATTTTGTTTCAACATAATGGGTTTTTAGATATTCCATAGTCACATTGGTTAGATAATAGTGCTTGGGAAATGACAAAATGTCTAACCATTGTTGAGAAGGAAGATTTGAAATAAACTGTTAAGAGATCATTATTTATCTCTCTATCCATCGATGAGGTCACTGCAGTTGACAACACAATATGGGTTTACATGCATGTATATACCTTTGAAAACTATTCAAGGCAATCTCATCTTTTAGCTATCCATAAAATGGTATAGAATTATAATGTAAAAAACCTCTATAAATTAGTTGTATCCAATTTACGAGAGAGAGTTGGGATGGATGATTATGCCATAGCTACAAAGCTAGTATGTGTTGGTGCTGATGGTGCATCAGTGATGCAAGGGCATAGAAAGGGTCTTTGTGTTCACCTTCAAACAATAGTTTCTTCATTTATGATTCCAATTTATTGCATGACACATAGGATGAATCTTGCATACAAAATTATTAGCACATTCAGTAATGTTGTAAAAGTGGAAGAGCTTATTCATGACTTGTATGCTTTCATGTCAAGCAACCCAAAAAGATTTAGTTCTAGAAAATTGCAATTGGGGTGACAGATGGTAAAAAACTATTGAAAGATGTTGAAACTAGATGGATTTCCATGTATGAACCTACATGTAGAATTTTTGAGGAGTATCCATCTTTGATAGGGTTTATGTATAAATATCATAGGAAAGTTGACAAAGCAAAATATTTGTTGTCATTTAACAAATTTAAAAACTTTATTCACATTATGCGATATTTTCCAATGTTGAAGGAAATCAACTAATTAATGAAACAAACCCAAGAGAGATTTATCTATATTGTTGACTACATACGTTTGAGAAAATGTATATGTCAATGTTTAGATAAATTATACACATCAAATGAAAGCTTTCACAAACCTATTTTTAACACCTGGAAAATTTTGATAGATTTTTAAAATCCATAGAGTTATTTGAAATTCAATATACATGATAATCTTTGTGTCATGGTAAATGGTATTGAGATCCCAATGCACACATGCTCTAGAAGACTTGAAGTTATGGAAGTTGAGCCTAAAGATGTACCTGTGACATGTTTACTATATGATACTATTTTTTCCAAAACATGAATTAAATTAAGAAAAATCTCAAAAAAATTATCTATTAAGATCAGATAATGTTTTCAAAGGGATGAGTTATATGAGGGCATGGGAGTTGTGAATCCCATTTTTTGTAACAATATTAACAGTCAAGAATATATCAACACAGTATTTCACAAATACATGGGTACAATTGTTATGCATTTCTATAAATCTTTAAATTTGAATGGATTTTAGATTAATGGTATTTTAAATAAATAATTATTTATGGCTTAGTCAACATAGTTGGGGATTACAATGATGGATCAATTTCAGTGTTTAAGTGACCCAACAAAAAATTGTGCCGTTACACATCTATGAAATTTTTTATCCAAGTAACGTATTACAAGAAATTATTATTGAATATTTTAGCTTATATGAACTTTTTCAAATAATTATTCTGGGTTATGTGGAAGATGAGCAAGTGTTTAGTGCATTATCCTTCATGAAGTCAAAACTTAAAAACAGATTGGATAAAAATCTAGATACTTGCTTGAGACTATATGTTTCATGTTTTTCTATGGACAAGTTTTGATATGATAGAGCAGTAGCAACATGGAGTTCTCTAGTTAAAATAAGAGGTGTGACTAATACAATTACCAATACAAATGATGAGAATATCGAGACTGAATACGATACTAGCATGGTAGATGCAAATCACAATTATGATGAGCAAGTTTCTCAAGGATTGTTTCAGCTACCTGACTTTTAGTTTGATAAGCATCACAATTACTATTTTCTAAAATATTTCATATTCTTTCATCTTCAAATACATTAAATTTTGTAATCTATTTCCTGCATGTTATAATCATGAATCTTATTCAATACGTTAGAATTAATAATTTTTTATCCTATTCTAATTCTATGTATTTCAAATAGTACTTGTATATCTTTTCAGTGTATGTCATTCATTAATTAGAAATAATAATTCTAATTAACATTGTACAGAGCATTTCCTTATACCATTCATTGAAGCATACAAGTCTTATGTCTAGACATGCACAGTGCACCATAGGACACCAGTTCTCTTGCTATTAAAAACCTAATTATTAATATTTGTTGTTTTTCATTATATTAATTATCTACAAGAGTAATTTGGAGAGCATATACACAAATTTAATATATGCATAATAATAGTGTAACAATAATTATTCTATTGCACATTTACATTAGAACCATTACATAAATATATAGGAAATATTTTTCCTATAGTTGGAACTTGGGGTCGCATATTTCCAAATTCCATCATAATCAATGCATTCAATGCTACAAGTACTAGAACAATGTAACAATGCATTCAATGCTACAAATACTAGAACAATATAACCATGCATTCAAATGCTATAACTACTAGAATGGTATAACAATGAATTCAAATCTACAACTACTATAACAGTATAAGAATGCATTCAATGCTAAAACTACTAGAACAATATAACAATGCATTCAAATACTACAACTACTAGAATAGTATAATTCCATATAATATTTACTCTATAATAGGCTATTTTTCCTACAACTACTAGAAATATTTTTCCGATAGTTGGGGTCATATATTTCCAAATTCTACCATCTACTAGAACAATATAATTACATAGAATATTTACTCTATTTTTTCTCCATACAATATATAAACTTGACCATAATACATTATATATATATATATATATATATATATATATATATATATATATATATATATATAATATTAAAATTATATAACTAGAGTATTTGGAACAACTATAAATTATCATTTAATTAAAATAAGTGTTTTTCAAACAAACATGATATAAATTGTTTTAAACATTAGAAACTATCATTTTGAACATAATAAACTCTGAAACAAATTAACATTTTTTTGGTTGAGACTCTCCACCCCCTTGCTGCTTGCCATCCCCCACCATTGAAACCTTGTTTTCTTGACCTGCATGTGGATCCTCCATTATAGCTCCTTCCTTCTGAAGATCCTCTACAACAGAATTCATTTGTGCAATAATCACCCTCTCTTCATTCACTGCATCACCTATTGAAAGAATTATTGGATCTACATATATTTTTTACTTCAATAAAATGCTTGGATCCATACCATTCTCTTTAATTATTTTCTTCAAAATGTTGTTCTGTTTATTTAACAGAACAAGCTTTCCTTTAATGCAATCACCGAGGAGATACTTTTGTGGATGTTTTTCAAATGCATGTTAAGAAGATGTTCTTTTTGATTCAAATTTTCATAGTATTCTTATAATCAACAAATGATATAAAAGTATCAAGCATATACAAAGGTTAATAAGCAAAATACATGTTATAGATAATGAAAACTTACCATAACATTATCCTTCTTTGCTTATGCAATGGTAACAAGGTTGATATCTTTATCCTATTTATTGAAATATGCTTGGGCTTCTCCATTTAGATTTTTAAACCTATTTATCATAATCTCTAAAATCCTATCATTGTAAACATTGTTAATAGAGATCAATCTAGATTAAGCTTGCTGGAATAAATCATCAATCTTTGAGGGTTCATTTTGAACAAGCAAAAACAAATTCACTCTTTGGGAGTGGTTGTGATAATGGGCATTGGTTTCTTTGATAAGTAATTTTGACCTTATCTCCCATGATTTTAAATCATTCAATTCTTTAATAACACCTTCCCTCAAATTGGCAAGCAGATATTTTGAAACTAGATTTTCTAATGAAAAATTAGTAATGGAATCATCGAAGATATTTAAATTATTAGTGTGGGGTGAGGTTCTTGGGGAAGAGGTAGCCATAAAAGGAAATTATGAAGGCACATTAGCAACTTGAATAAAATCATGTGGATTGAATCCACCAATAGCTGGGGGCCTACTTTCAATCCCAAAAAACTCTTCATCTAGATCAATCTATTTTAAACATGTAAGACCCTGTGCACTCAAAAGGACACCAACAGAGAAATTTGGGAAATCAAAAATTTGTAGCATTCTTCTACTTTGTGTAGAGAGGAAGATGTTCTTTCCTCTTCTCTGAGTCTAGATGGGTGGTGTGGGTGGTGGCATACTTCTCAGTCTCTTGAAAAATGTCAGGTGCACTGCAAAAAAATTTATTCAAAACCGGTAAATTTGGAAACATAAAATTAATGCAAATTCAAATCAAATCTATTATTACCTATCGAGGTGACTGCCTCTTCCATTCTGATTGTCCTTGATGGATTTGCCTCTTCCCCTCTTATTGTCCTTATGGGATTTGGCTCTTGTCATCTGATTGTGTTTGTGGGAGAGACATCAGTGGTTTCCCTTGCAAAATGAGTAAATTATCCAATTAATTAACTAGTAAATTCTAACAAACTTTAAATAAAAAAGAAAGTTGTAATGGAAAACATTGATTATGTTGTATGGAATAATATTTAATAGAAATAATTCAATAATCAACTACAAAACTAAAATAAAAACCAATATAATACAAGAAAAAACATTAAAGGAAATTTGGGGGAACCTAAAAGCAGAGATGAAACATAATCACTTCTCAGGCATTTCATAAATTGAAATGAATTGAATGAAGAATTTATGGATTGGGTATCACCAGAGCCCTCTAAAGTATGTTGACCTTTGGTTTCCTTGTGTCATAAGCATACACTCTCGCTTGTAACAAATAACAGGCTAAAAATGTTAAAATTTGAAACATATATAAATCAAAAAGGGAGACTTATGAAAAATAAATTTACATCCTGTTCCTTGATAGACAAAGCATTAGCTTTCATTTTTGTATGGAGGGTAGTGGGAATTTAAATATTTTGTATTTTATATAAGGCCTTGAAATATAAGGCCAAAATGTAGTTGGAAGATGAAATGGTGCAAGTGTCCTTTAAAAACACAAAATTTAACTCTGCCATAATCTTATTGGATATAACTGTGCACCAATCACATACAACACCTAACAAAGAATGAAGAATATAGTAAATAGCCTAAAAGGGAATGTCTGATGGTCTTCCTTGTAAAACAATTCTCATTTGAAATAAATGCATAATAGATTTGAGAAATGGATTAGTGATTTTTTCAATGGGGATCCCCCTTTGATTTTGATTATCTGTAATGAAAACAAAAAATATGCAATTATAATTAGGATATCAAATGATTCATAAAAAATGATTCAAGAATAATTAAGAAATGTTAATTCATTAATAAATCTAACACTTACCAACTAGATCAATGGCCACATTGTAGACCAACTCTAAGTATTTTTATCGACATTAGATAAGACAACCTTGGTGCTAATACGACTTACCAAATGGAGAGGTGCCAAAGGATATTATTTTATTATTAAAGTAGACATAGAAATGGCTCTCACTATGGTTAAAATAGGCAATCATCTATCAAAATAGGTTATTGTTGATCATCATGTCATATTGAGGCATCTAAACCAAGCCTCTGATCTCGCATTGATCAATCCAGTTAACATAGGATTCTAGTTGTTCCACCATTCAAAGGAAATTTGAACATAATAGATTCTTGAAAATATAGTTTTGGATCACCCATTTTTGACTATGAGTTTTTATGGATGTAGAATCCATTGAAAGTTTGGTATAGAATTGAAGTAGGTAGGTAAAACCTAAAAATAAAAGGTAGGATGAGAAAAACTTTTGAGCAAAATGTGAAAATGAGGGCACTGTAGGGGTATTTATAAGCAAGAAGGGAAACTAGAACAACCATTTGGTATGACCGACAATAGGTAGGGTATATTATTTCTTGATAATAGGTTGTGTAATATCATAGTGATACATAGTAATATAGTGATGCATAGTAGCATAATGTTACATGACATCATGGCACCATGCAGTTGTTTAGTGCCATGAAATAACATGTTGATAGGTGATGGTAGCATGTGGCCATGATCAAGTAGGATGTTGGGTGATAACATGATGTCACCATGAAATAATATGTTATTATTTGAGCACATATTGTCATGTGATAGTATGCTATCATGTGACAATATGTTGTCATATAACACCGTGTTGCTATAATATGTCACTCAGTAGCATACTATCAAGTAGCACCATGCTATTGGGTGATATTATACTACCACCCAACCTTATATTATCACCCAACAACTTGTTATTATAAAAAACCATGTTGTATCCTAGTGGCATGCTGCCATGTGGCAGTAAACTATCACTTGATGGCATATTATCACCCAATGGCATGTTGTTGCCTAGAAACATAATGATTCTTGATAACATAATGTCATTTGCTAACATAATGCTGCCTAGTAGAATAATGTCACTTGATAACATGAATTCACTCAACAACATGTGATTTCATGATAACATAATATCATGGAAAATAAATAGAGTGATTTTCCACCTCCTCTACACACTCTGATTCACCAAGGTAGCGAATCTGATTTTCCTAAACAAACCTAGGGGTTTTTTGTCATGGCCTCTTAAAGTGAACCCTGGTTTAATTATACTCCAATTCAACTATATACATGTATGAGTTCATTTGGTACATTAAATCATGTTGATTATTCCCTTAGCTTGAAATGCTAAATATAAAACTCTTCATTCATAAGTATACTTATATTACTAAATACTGATCTATTGGTTAGTGATTGGTATATGCCATGATTATTCCATTAATGGTTAGTATATTTACGAACTATGTGTGTTGTTCATGATGATTATATTGTAACATAGTCTACTAATACTTATTGAGAATTATTGGTTAGTTTATTGTATAGTATTTCATTGTAATCTTGTGTACAATACATACCATGAGTATTCTATTATGTATGAGGGATATACATATATATATAGTTTATATATTTAAAAATTGGGATGCATGCCTAGAGTCATATATTATGACTAGTATATTATCCTGGCCTTAGTTATTTGTATATTTATATATTTGATGAAACTTTAGTGTATCATATAAGAGTAATTTGTATATTGTGGAGTACTTATATGCGAACCATAATATGAAAGACCATGTTATCTTAAGAAATTATGTATGGAGTTATATACACTTTGATTATAATTAGGATGAAAATCTATTTAGTTAGGGATAAAAACTATGGAGTTTTACATTATTGAGTCCCTTAAAGATCGTCAATATATTTTGTGAACCTGAAAGTTTTAAGAATTATTGAAATCATAGGAAGTTATTGATTAATTAATATAAATGAACATTGATATAATATTTACATATAATTTGAGTACTCACATATGGTACATATTATGATGTACAAGTACTTGTATATAGGAAATATACCTATAGCTAAATAGATGGTTAAAATAGCTCATAAGTCTTCTTATGGACCAAAAATTATAATCATATAAAAATAGTCTCCTAGAAATGGAAAGAGTTGTTTAAATAAAATATTTTAATGGGTTTATGATTTATTTGATTCTATACATATATTATGACCGACATCTTGAAAGTAAGTAGTGTGTACATAAAAATGGTGCATTGTATTATTTTTGGTGTGAATAGGGTTCTCACCCAAACTAGTTTTACCTTTGAGTCCCTTTCAAACTTATACACTTTAAGCTTACTTAGGCTCCTAATTATTTGCACGTGTGATTAGCTCCTAATCTTGTGTGTACATGTTTTTAGTGCACATTGGGTCCTTGTCACCCCTCAGTGGGGGGCAATGACTAACCTACTCCATCCTCAGTGGGGGAGAATGGCCAAGCCACTCACCTAGTGAGAGAGCCACCTTTTTGTTCCCCACTCTCCTCTTACTCCTATATATGATGCACTTATGTTGTACATTCAATGAGAAAGGAAGCAAGAGGAAGATGGAGTTATAAGGTCTTTATATTATAATTTGTTTATGAGTACTAGATTATCTGCATAGTTTTATGTGAAATGAATCAATGGTTTCTATTGTGGTAATGAGCTCTTGGAGAGATCTCAAGTGAGATTTCATAACTCTGGAATGGTATCAGAGCTCCTCCAAAGAGTTGTTACTCATCCCTTTTCCCCAAATTTAATCATACTCCTCTATGCATGAGTTGTATTTCTTCAATTTTTTTACTATGTTAAAGCCTTGTTGAGATGTTTTTTGGCTTAGTTTGTATTTAGCATTGGCCAAATCCATTTGCATAGATTTTTTCTTAGTATGTTCTAAGTTTTGGCATGTAGATTTATGACCATAGGGTTTGAATTGACTTGGCTTGTCAAATGACCAGTCTACCTCAAACAACCATCGATTTTGGTCCTCATAGCTACTAACGATAGAAATGGGTTCTTTTCATTGTAACTTTTTCTCCTTTAGTTATATCACATCAAAGTTGAAAGGACATGTGCTTCTCTCAGACTGAGTTGTCAAAGATGAGATGCAGAACCAAAGTTACATCATCATCCATGTCACCATTTTTAAAGAGGACCAAGGATTACATTTGTGTCATGGTTTTACAATTGAGTCATTTATCTTCATTTGGACATCTCACATAGTGTTTAAGAAAATGGAATTCTCTTATGTGATTTTTGCATTTATCATAATTCATGATTCATTCATATGCATAATTCTTAATTAAAATTTATTTGATCTCATAAATAATTGGAATTCCTTTTGATTAGCTCACTGCACTTGTAATATAAAAGGCACCTTATATCATAGATCATTTTATTTCTCTTGTTGTGTTTTGTTGTGTGTTTTCATTATCAACATCAGGATAAATTAAAATAGGTCAAGACAGGGCTGCCTGTGTGGATGTTAAATTTCAAAATGGATGTCACTCAATTGTAGCAGTAGCTATCACCACCACTCACCAAACTCAAAACCCATAGTGGTTTATTCAAACCAGTGGCATGGATGGGGGTCAAACATTGGTAGATGGGCATGGCCATTTTGGTTTTGGATTTAAAATAATAATGTCATTGGTGGTATTGTTATTGACACCCCCAGTCACATTCTAAGCCATGACACAAAAATCATTGGGAACTACTGCTACAAATGAGATATGAGAGTGGGCATCCCATCTGAAGCATTTATTGTAGTTGCAAGCCAAGGGAATTAAGTGGGGTTTTTGATGCAATTACAGTAGAGTGTTGGTCACACATGTGGACACCTTGTCTACTTGAGAATTGGAGATAGAGGATGATGACACATTGCTTTTTAGATTGCCATTTATTTTCATCGATCTATCTAGAGACATAGAGTTTAATTCTTTTTATAGTGCCTTCATAGTGAATTATATATCTCTCTCAGTGTACTACATGATCCACTCTTTTTTTGATAAAATCTCTAGGCAACTAATGATCTCTCCTTAAAAATTTCTTCATTGGGAGTCGACATTGCTCGAGTCCAATTTTGAGGTTATCCTTTAAATCTTGTAGCAATCTCATATGGTATCCCTCGCTATCCTATGCTCTACTACCCCCTGACATCACCCAACCATGACTTTCCACCATATCCACCTTACCATTGAGCATAATATTAGTGTGTCCACTTGTTGTTTAACTCTGTGACCTGCTACCATAAGCCACAATCTTTCCCCAAATTTCCCAACTTATCTTTCAAAACATGTTTCACTTTTATTTTAATATATAACATTGAATTACACCAATCAAAAGGTATATTAATGAAATGGGAACATTTATGAGTGGGCAAGGATATTTTAATGATGGAAATTAGTTATTATGGGTGACACAAAATAGTTGCTTTTGGTGGTGAAGATGTTTTTTGTAAACAGAGCTTTTGATAAAGCTTGAGGTGGGAATTATTGTAATTATGGGGGACATAATGACTTAAATCTAGGTGGTTATCATGTGATCATGTGGGGAGATTTTTTATTGTTTTTATTAATAAAAATAATAATTTTTAATATGGAGATATAAGGGGGATTAATTATTAACTTTGTGACCTTTTTGATTTTAAGTGTCGAAGATCAGAGAGTGAGGTTCGGTTTGGTAGGCAACCAAATGCCCTCATGAGCAATTAAACTTTCTCTTCTCCTACATTACATTCACTCTATTTAAATCTCATGGATGCATTCTTAGCTAAGTCTGATGTCCTTTACATGAGCTTTATATGTTGTAATTTTTTGGCACCTTGATTTTTTATGCAATTTTTCTCTAACAAAAAATAAATTACACCTTGATTTTTTCATAGTTTTTTCTCGCATAAAAATAAAATTGCACATCAAGACCCCTTTATTAGCACCTTGAGTTTTTTTCATAATTTTTCTCATGACAAAAAAAATTACTCCTCTATTATAAATGGGTATCTTATTAGGCACTTGTATGTCAAAACCTATTTGAGGACCATTTCATGTCTTATTGCTATATTTTTTTAGTTATACTTTCCTTGGTTATATCTTTAGCATCTCTATCACCTATTGAAAGTATTTGATAGTTTTGGAGATATTATATCTTGTACTAATATTCATAGGGTGATGTTCAAGTCATGGTTGCATCCAATCATACATATCTTAGTTTGTGTACTTTTTAACATTATGTTAGTTTTTGATTTGGTTTGTGGGGCAGTTTCTTCGACCATGTTATGGATCCATTGTGCCTTGAAGTCCTTTTTCATAGCTTGGTGACCTTAATTTAGTGACACCATCTTTTTTTCACTATTCACCACTAATGCCAACTACATCAATAGAGATATACATTGTTACCTTCTCCTAGTTCTGCATTGAGGGGGCATTCAGGCAATACTTCCTTGGGTTTATCTCACTACCCATTTTTATAGATTTTAGTGTTTAATTTGAGTGATTTACATATTCATCACTATTTACTACATCGCTTGGTAGTTTTAGTGACTCGATATACATGCATTCTAGTAAGATGGATTGGCATCTATAGGGACACTCAAATTCAACACTACTTCAGAGAGATTCTATGACTTTTTTCCATCCTCTCATAGGGGGAGTTTTTTTCCTATGGGTTTTATCCTTCTCTCTTATTCTTGAGGGGATATTTTTGTACATGGGTACCTCATTAGGCCTTTTATCTAGTACCCATTTTTTTTTCATGTTTTCATTTTCCTTTCCTCCTAAATTGCACTTAAGGGGTACTAGTGTGAAAATGGTTCTCACCCAAACCGGTATTACCTTTGGGTCCCTTTCACACTTGTAAACTTTAAGCTTACTTAAGATCCTAATTATTTGCACATGTGACTAGCTCCTAATATTATGTACACATGTTCTTAGTCCACAGTGGGTCCTTGTCACCCTTCAGTGGGGGATAATGACCAACCTACTCAGTCCTCAATGGGGGAAAATGGCCAAGATACTCACCTAGTGGGAGGGCCACCTATTTTTTCCCCACTCTCCTCTTACTCCTATTTATGATTCACTTACGTTATGCATTAAATGATAAAGGAAGAAAGAGGAATTTGGAGTTCTAAGGTCTTTCTATTGTAATTTATTTATGAGTAATAGATTATCTCCCTAGATTTGTGTGAAATGTATTAATGGCTTCATAATGAGCTCTTGGAGAGATCTCGAGTAAGTTTTCATAACTCTAAAAATTATTAATGCTTGTAATATATATTTAAATCTACTTAAAAAAATTTATTATTCATTTTAAACATAGGATATACCTGGTTGGTATAAACTATACTTGCCTATTATTTAGGATATGAGACATGTGATTCTTGAAATTATAAGACTCATTATTTGTTATTGATTAGTTGTGCTCATGAACAATGAAATATGATATTATGAGATGTCATAGAGTGTATTGTATTTTAAAACTACTTATAATAATTAAAAAAAATTAGTTTAAATGTATGTTATACCTAAGTGATATAAACTATAATTGTTATGTCTAAATTCATTCATACATTTGATGAACTAGATGTATGCATTTTAGTTATTTTTATGTTTAGCATGTTTTATGCTTTTATAATGATAATCTACATGAATTTGTTGGTTATATTTATGTTAACCAAAAAAATTCATTGTCGGTACTTAGTAAGTAGTGAGATAGACTTCACTAGATTACTAGCATCACAATGCCATATGAAGGTAATCCGATCAAGTGGTGTGTATAAAATTGATTGATACTTGAGATCAATAACTATTGAAAGCTTTGGAAAAATTAATGTTATTTAGACATTGTCATTTCATGTGTATGATTTACATGTTTGTGTGATATCTTGTTAGAATGAATTTATTTATGGTACACTGCATGTTTTTAGGAATCATATAGTGCACAGGTAATAGCTTGTCTCCCTAGATTCTTGCAGCATCACTATCTACTTATCCATGAATGGAGGGCCATTCCCTAATGGGGAATTGTGTTGGGTATCGATGGTCTATAGTTGGTGTGTAAAAGTGTTTGGATGATGTTCTCCCTCCCCATAGTAGTACTTACTTGGAAACGATACTTAAGATTACCATAGATACTTGAGTTTGATAAAATAATATTTTTTGGAGCCATGTATCTTATATTTATACATTATATTGTATTTATTATTTAAAACATTACTTGATGAGTTGTAATTACTTATTGTACTTTGATAGTAGTGGTTATATGGTTGTACCAGTCATGACTGGAAGTCTATAATTACTTTCTATATTCAATTGTGATGTGTTTCTTATGATGTCACATGTTTCATTTATAGTTATTATACTTATATTATTTTATATGGTCACTAATTATATTCTCTTGGTGTAATCTCATTAAAAAATATGTTAGATTTTTATTTAAAATCATGCATTTCTAGGTAGATCCCAGTGGGCATGTTACATGTGGTATCAGAGTTGTGGCTTAAACTCTAGGACCTAATGAGTCCATTAGAATTTTCATATCATTATGTTTGTCATAAAGGATAATGGTGGAAACTAGAGTATCCAGATATTGCTCTCTAAATATCAATTACAATAACCCTCTGTTTGATTTTAACCATTTTGCTGCCAAGCAAACAACAAAGTTAGATCAGATTATCTAAGTCATGAATGAAACCAAGGACCAAAATTTTAGCCTAAAATCATAAATTCATGGCCAAGATGTACTTGAAGAGCATTCCATTGAGTAATAAAACATTTAAGATACAAGATAATAGGTTGTACCCATGTATGAAGAACCTAGTGACATGTAGTATTGTACTAGTTAAGTATAGTGTATTTTGGACTTATAGTGCCTCAGTGCAGAATCATATAATAATTTTGATCGAGATAATCCTATAATAATTTTGATCACTTAGATAGGACCCTTCGAGAATGATTATATACTTACTTGATAATCAAGTCACCTCTACCATTATGTTTTGTATTGTGAGTGTTCAAAAAGCATGGGATGCTTCTCACTTAAGAATATGTGAATTTAGATAGAGTTTGTGTCTTATGTCATTAATCCTAGGGAAGGGAATCCTATAAGGCCACTTATGGATTGGTACCACCTAGTGTGGTGGAAATTCTTCTTGTAGTGGAGTGTAGTTATCTTTGTTAAGGATTCTTATGTGTTAGGAGTTTACTTATAGATTGACACCCCATATGTTTATATGGATTGGGAAGAGGCGTCATCTCTCATAGCTAGAATAGAGGTGAGTAGTTACTATCTCACCTTCCTTTGACATCATTATAGGCCATAGAGTGGATTCATATTTTCATGATGTTGATTAAGTGTTCTTCTAATCAAAAACTTGTTTCTGTAAATTTGTTTTGACAATTTTCATTGGATATCATGGGATTGTGTCCTCTACTTCTTGTTGATATAGAATTTTTAGGAATAAAATGGATTGGTACATCTATGTGGTTAATATTTTTCCTTCCAGTAGTGTAAACAAGTTGTGATACTACACTTACAGGTTTGGTAAGTATGTAGTGATTATGACAGCTTGGGTTACATTGTTTTATTCATACCATGTGAGGGTATTTAATATTTTTGTTGTGAGATGATAGTTCACTACTTTCCACTTTTGAATTTTTAGAATCACACTTTCTAGTGATACTTTACCTAATTTTGTGAACTTTGACCACTTGGAGTGGAGAACCTTGAATGTATATTGGTTTTGGATTAAGATTTATAAGTTGATTATAATATTTATGTATGATCCTCCCTTGATTAGATTGGTATTATTCTCATCCTAATTAAACAATGTTGATTTTATAAGACATTTATGTACCTTTCACCTAGAGTGAATATGAAATAGGATGTGTAGAACATCTTGTTAGACTAAGGGGTTGAGATAAGCTTATGACTTGTTGTGTAATTAGCTGAACAAGTGGGGAGACACTGTATTTCTTATTCACTTTATAAGGTTTTAAGGATGGTGTGATCCTTGGTCTTTGTTTTTTATGATAATTTTAATATTATTTCCTCTTAGCTATGAATATAGAAGAGATAGGTTAGGCTGTGAAAATTGATACTAGTTATGTTTGGCTAATGGTAACTTAGTGAAATTATGAAATGTTTGTATGATTTTTCTTGTGATGGATGTTGATATATCTTGAATTATTTAGTGTATAATATGTTAGGTTGTGGAGCTAAAAGCTTCATTGATGCAGACATGGAGGAGGTTTCAGGAAGGTTACTGAGTGTTATAGACACCGGCATTGGTCAGGGCAATCGACGTCGGTAGGATCAGACAAGAAAGCAATCAACGTTGGTCAAAAGTCGACCAACGTCAGCACCCCCCAGGAAAACAGGGACCGACGTCGGTCACTTGTGTGGTTTGAGTTGTGAGTGTTACAGGCAGTTAGTTAACGAACCAAGTGTTTGCATGTCAAGATCTAAATTTAGACTAGAAGCTACAGATCTAATTATTGTAATTAGGTGTCTAATTATTGTTTGCATGAGATCTATTTAAGAGACTCATTGGTTGTATTGTATAGTGTGCTAGAGAGTAAGAGAGCAAAAATATAAGCTCCTTCTGTGTGTGAAGAGAGTATGGTGTGTTCCTCCTAGTGCCACAGTATCAAGTGTGGGTGCTGGATTGGAGAATCAGCAGCGTTCTTCATGTATGTATGATCTTGGTCATCAGGTGAGCATGGCTACTTTAGGAGATCTACATGGTAAGTAAGATCATTGATCTACAGGTGTATGTGTGTGCAAGGTCAAGGTTCACAGGTGTGTAAAACTAGATTGATTTTTAGGTGTGCAAGATCAGATAGGACAGCAACACAATAGGGAGCAAGATCAGGTGGGATCTACTTGGAGTATAGTGTGTAGTCAGATAGAGAGCAAAGAAGAAGGCAAGGAAGATCCTTCCATAAGTAAGATCAGATTGAGGTGCAGGTTGTTACAAGTTCAGGGGAGATCTACTTGAAGTATGTTTGTGTACTTGTGGAGTGCGTGGAGCACAGGTGTACTGGTAGTAGTGGATACTGGCTAGTTGGAGGTGAACACCAACTCTGTGTTTGAGTTGTGTGTTGGGACCTAAGAGAGAGAGATTTGAGGGAAGATTTACTGTTTATTCCTTAGAGGTGTGGGAGCCCTAGAGGTGTGTAAGGAAGAAGAACTATGGCAGCCTTCTATGTTGTATTTCCTTCTGAAAGAGTTTTAACACAAGTTGTGTATTGTCTCTCATATTCTGTGTTATTTCTAAATTCTAGTTACTTGTGTATTTTGGTTAATTTCCGCATGTTAAGTTGCTTGGTAATCAATTGTGTGCTTCTGTTATTTATCCCAACAAGTGGTATCAGAGCTCAGGTTGCAGGGAACAGGTTTTGTGTTTGGTTATAGGTCACTCTCAGGGGTTTTTGATTGAGTGGGAGCAAAGAAATGGTAGATGAAAGTAAGCTAAGAATGGAGGAGTTGAAAAGCATGAATGGTCACTTACGGTCTTATGGAAAGAAAGAGCAGGTAAAAGAATATTGTTGGTTGGTAGCAGATCAGCATGAAAGAACTTAAGATGCAGATGTTGCAGGTGTTGTTGCACAAGATGCTCTGGGAGGTTTCTTGGATAAAGTTGAATCTTGGTTAATAGATTCTGTTGCCTCTTTCCATGCAGCCCTAGGGAGAGGAGCTGGTGAGCCTTGTCAGATTATTGGCAAAGGAGAAGTGAAGCTGAAGATACAGGCAGCCAACACATGGGTGTTGAAGGAGGTCATGCAGGGCCCAGGCTTAGAGATGTGGCTAATTTCTTCAAGAAAGTTGGGTGATGAGAGATGCACAAGAACTCTCACAATGGATGCACTTGAATTAGCTGGTGGTAAGAAAATAGGTACTCTTTATCTACTTGTTTATATTACTGATTCTTCTTTTGTTGTGGAGACATGGCTTTGTAGGCTTGGTCACATGAGCAAGAAGGAGATGCATGTTCTTAAGAGAAAGATTGATATATTTGACAGGCTTAAGAACTGGAAAGCATTGGTGTTTATGGAGGAGATGGCGAATAGAGACCAGTGGATGGGGCTAGATACTTTTGTGCAGGGCAGTTTGGACATGGGTTTTGATTCAAAGGAGCTCGCGGGTAAAAAGTCATCACTCACAGGCGAACACAGGTACCAGCATCAGTCAAGAAGACCGACATCAACAGTAGGTAAGACCAACATTGGTCAGGAGGACTGACATTGGCAACAAGAGACACCGACGTCGGTAGGGTTGGTAGTCAGGATAGGTGCATATAAACTGATGTTGGTCAGATGCAGACTGTGTAGTGATCGAGGTCGATCATTGTAATGAATTTTGTGTAGACAACAAGCTGTCAAGGAGTCTCAATCGCCCATATGGAGGACTAAAGGTGGTAAGTAATCCTCAAATTCATTGTTCCTCTTCTTTATACTTGTTACTGATTGCAGAGTAGGAAGGATCTAGAAAATAGTGGGAGCGTGGCAAGAATATGATGCAGAACCAAATGAGAGATTTGGTAGGGTTGCCAGCTGATATAAAAGTACAGATACGAATGGATTCCTTAGTTGATGAATAGAGAGAACGGACACGTGAGATGGAAGGCCAGGGCACATGGTCTTGAGGAAGCTGTAGGGCAGTGGTACAGGTTTGACAGGTGGAGGACAAAGCATGATTTAGTCAATGTCAGGGTAACTACTGTGGTTTGTCTTACCAAGTGGATGATGGTCGCAACATTATCTGGTTACTGTATGTGGATGGTTTGCTAGCAAGGTTTGTACATACAGGGTTTTACTGAGCTAAGGGTAAGATTAGTTCAATGGTTTGCTATGAAGAATTTGGAGTAGCAAAATTCTTTGGCATGAGAGACAGGAAAAATCACAGGTTGATTTTGTCTCAAGAGGATTATGTGAACAAGGTGTTGAAACGGTTCAATATGCAGGATGCAAAACTGGTAAGCACACCTATGGCTAGACATTTTAAATTGAGTAAAGAACAATGTCCTAATTCACATGATGAGGTAGAGTACATGAGTAGAGTTCCATATTCTTCTGCAGTAGGGAGTTTAATGTATGCAATGGTGTGTACTAGACCGGATATTGCCCAAGCAATGGGAGTTGTAAGTAAGTATATGGCCAATCCAGGGAAGGAACACTGGAAAGCAATTCAGTGGATCCTTAGATATCTGAGAGGAACCAGCAGTAGGAATTTGTGCTATGGAGGTTTAGATACTTCTCTACATGGTTATGTAGATTCAGATATGGTAGGTGATTTGGATGGCAGGAGGAGCACCACAGGTTATGTTTTCACTGTTGGTGGAACGATGGTTAGATGGATATCAAAGTTGCAGAAGGTTGTTGCCTTGTCAACTATAGAAGCAGAGTATATTGCAGTTATAGAGGCTAGCAAAGAGATGATATGGATGACACGATTCATGGAAGAGCTTAGAAAGGAGCAAGAGAGTTGCAAATTATACAGTGATAGTCAGAGTGCAATTCATTTGGCTAAGAATTTAGCCTTTCATTCAAGAACAAAGCATATACAGCTTAGGTACCACTTCATAAGATAGGTATTGGAGGATGGTGAGTTGAAGCTGGAGAAGATCCATACAGATAAGAATCCTGCTGATATGTTAACCAAGCCAGTTACAAAGGAGAAGTTGAATTTTCATTCAACTTCTGTTGGTCTTCATGATTGAGTTGAAGATGGAGGAGCTAGAAGATGTTGCTGTACAGGTACTGGTGCAGCTATTTATTTCCAAGTGGGAGATTGTTAAGGTGTGGAGCCTAAAAGCTTCACCAAGGAGTGCTTTGCAAGGTTGCAACAATTACACAGTCACCGACGTCAGTCAGGAGTGACCGACGTTGGTCAGGAGCAGTTTAGGAGATGTCAGCGTTGGCAGGGATTGGCTGACATCGGTCATAGGCAAGCAAGCAGGAATTGACGTCGATTACCTGTGCATCTAGAGAGCTATTTCTGAGGACAGAACTGAGTGTTTGCATGATGAGATTAAGTCATAGTCTTAAGTCCACGTCTCTATTATTAGTAAGACTATTTTTAGAGCCCTTGTTTAAGTGGCATAACTGTTGGTTGTAAATGCATGCTCATGTTCCCTAATTCTATATGTAGGATTAGATCTTCTTAGCTTAGAGTAGTGTAATGAATGTTGAGGAACAGTACAAAATTGTATATGTGAATCAATCTAGGTTGTTGGAGTTGATTGTACTTAAGAGAGAGAGCTCTTGAGGGAAAGAGATCTATACATCTGAGAGAGGTGTGGAAGAAAAGAAGTTTCTTCAATTGTATTCCTTCTGTAAAGAGTTTAATACAAGTTTTCAGGGTGGTTTCTTGTATCTCTTGTTCTTTGCTATTATCTGATTCTAGTTACTTATCTATCTGGTTTAATTCCACATTTATTGCTTTCATAAGTGTAATCAAATTGTTGGTTCATCCCCAACATAATATTATACTTGGGAATCTGTTAGTATATATTTATGATTCATTGAACCATGTGCACATTTTAGGAGATTATTAGGTCATGGAGACCTAAGGGATGAGGGGTGAATTAGGAATGTGAATACTGAGAGATGGGAGTGGATCCTAGTTAGTCTCACATTGACTCGGTAGTTAATGAGTTTGGATCCAACAAGAGGAGCTTATTTAATCTAAGATTTGGAAAACAAGACTTATGAAATTTAGGTTTATGGTCATATGCATGTATACTAAAGAATGATTATTTCTTAATTTTGTATACATTGAAAATGTACTATTTCCAATTTCTATTCACCATCACACTTGTCTGAAGCTACATGGAGTAATGATAGTATTAACATGTCATACCTATCAGGAGCTACATGGAATAATGATGGTATTGACCTATACACATTATTCTTGCTAAGTTCCCTAAACACTTTTCCTAGGAATAAGAAGAACGCACTCTAGGTTAGAGAGGTGTGTAGAGGGGTTGGAAGGCTTTATGTAACTCTCTCTAGCCATTTTTTTTTGCTTTTTTAATGACTTCATGTGCTTATGGTTGAAGATTAAATTCAAGAAGTCAATGAATCTTTCACCAAAATATGTGGGACCCTTCAAGGTGTAAAAATTTGTCAATCCTATAACGTTTAGGCTTAGATCGCCACCAATCCTTGCTCTATGTCTTCCATTTTTCTTATCTTAAAAAGTATATAGCTGATCCTTCACATGTGTTGGATTAAAATACTTTGTAGGTTTTGGACCCAGGGGTGGTCATGATAGAATTAATCATAGTAAGTGACAATCACACACTTTGTTTAAATAATATTAATATGTCATAATGCAGGGTCTTGTGGGAAGAATCCTCTGAGGATAGTGCTACTCGGAGGACTATGATGATTTCTACATGCAATTTATACATTTATTTGCTTGATTTGATATTTTATACTATGTTATTTTTTACTGAATAATGTTGTTAATTCAAAACTTCTGTTTGAATAAGTATCATCGGGATGATGACTAGATTTATGGGGGAAATATGTTACATCTTAATTTTTTGCTAAACAAATTTACTTGATTATTCATGGGTTTTCTATAGTCGATAATTTGATTTGGATATTATTAGCTAAGTTATGAGTTATATGTTGTTATGGGATATTAAAAGATTTCCTTGATTACATGATTTTTTTGTTATGAGTTAGTTTTAGTGTATATTCTTACATTATGATCATGTTAATATATTATTTATGATATACGTGCCATAATGTATGGACTAACTACCTGCTTGTTATGAGTTGGAAGCAGGAGAGATTCATCCCTCAGAGCATGATAGAGGGAGAGCATCATTGAAGAGGGTGGTGTAGATGGAGATGTTGGAGGATAATAGAGGAATGGATATAACCCTCCACACACCACATTAGTTAATACATGTCTATGCATAATTGAATGGTTAGCATTATTATATTTTTGATGTTGTGTGTATTTAGATAATTTTTTACGTTTGGTTAGTTGTGTGTTATCTTAGTTTATTGCTCAGTTGGGATTAACCTCAATAAAATCACATGAGGTTAATCCCACATGAGAAATAAACTAAACTTACACACAACTAACCATTTATAAACAATTATCTAAATACACACATCATAAAAAATACACTAATACTAACCATTCAATTGTACATATACATGTATTAACTAATATGGTGTGTGTAGGGGTCTAGTCATTCCTCTATCATCCTCTAACATCTCCATCTACATCACCGTCTCTGATGATGTTCTCCTTTTGTCATGATTTGAGGGATGAATCTCTCCTACATCTAACTCACGACAAGTAGGTAATTAGTCCATACATCATGGCATGTATATCATAAAATACAATTGAATTAACATTTTAATATGATCACAATGTAGGAATATGCACTAAAATTAACTCATATAAAATAAATCAAGTAATAAAAAAAATATTCAACTATCCCACAACAACATATAACTCATAGCTTAGATAATAATAACTAAATCAAATTACCAACTATAGAAAATTCATGGATAATATGTTAGAGGTACAATCACTGAGAGGGGGGTGAATCAGTGATCTTAGATAATTCAAATTCAATCTCAAACCTTTCAAAATATTATTCAATTACCAATAGCATTCATGAAGCATACACATCATTCATATCAATGAATAAGAGAGACAATGTAAGATCAAGCACATAACACATAAAATATGTTGGAAACCCTCTTGGAAGAGAAAACCCACTAGAACCTACAATTGGAGTACTATCATATAATAAAAATATCCAATTTGGACCAATTGTAACTTATCAAGGAACTACCATCCCTTATTTAGTGAGACTACAATCCCACAAGGTGCTACCACATGTATCTAGTTGAACTACAATAATAACTAGACCTTTAGCAAGTTTTACCTTATAAGGAGGCTATAACCCCCTAGATATTGATCTACCAAAAAAATACCTATGAACACATCCACCTATTAACTTATGTCTTCAACACATGATGATGGACCTTTGATTATCACTCTTCACCTTTGCTCATACTCAATCAATAAGAGCATAATTCTACCAATAGAATTATGACCTACAAGTCATAAAAATAGTCCCCAATCTGATCTTCTCATCAACTTATCTATTGGGCAATTTACCTCTCCTTCACTCCATAATTCACACACCCAAGCCTCTCTCAAATCTCACACAATTATCTAAAAAAGTCTAGAAACCATCACATTTGATTTCACTATATATAGAGCATTTTTTATTATCAACATCTTTCTCAACCATTAGCCATGACTTAACCCTTAATGCATCTATTATATGAATACATATCTCAATATAAACTTCATAGGTCATCCATAGCATCTATGGGTCACCCTTAAGTAGCTACACCTTTTAATTAGGCCCTTGTAGCTCTTATAGGTCTCATCGAGACCTATTCACCCATTTAGCACTTCATCAAATAAAATAAGAATATAGGACCACTTCTAAAAGCATGTAATCATTCCATATGATCTATAGGTCCCCTTTAAGTGCCAATAATGAACATATTACCCTTTTGTTTAAGCATAATTTTCTCAAACAACATTCAGTGCACACAGTCACAATGAATGAATACACAATCAAATTATAAACCTTTGTTCATATTTCATATGATTGGTAAAACCTTCATAATACACATAGATCATACTTATGGATTATACAACACTTTTCAATATCCAATTCATCAAGAGATATCAAAACAAGCTCGAACAATCTTCTTAGCTTACTTGCAGAATACACACAAACACATAGTAAACTTTAAACATTCATAACTATGTCTATACACATTTTTATATCTTCAAAAATATATTTTTATATGCATCTTGGAGTCTTCTACAAGTTCTCTTTTTACACCATGAGCAAATTTTACATAGATCAAAAGATATAGCCAAAATATAGAGTAATGATTTTTCCTTTGCAAATTCAAATATTTAAAAGCAAATGGTCACAGTTAAACCTCGAACACTATGCTTACATCTCATGTCTTTGATACTCAGATTAAACATGCACCATCTATCTTCTCTAAAATTTAATGCATAATGCACCAATTCCCAAATGTTAACCCTCAAACAATTGACCTCATCTAATGTAATCTGGTAACTTTGATCTCATGCACTTCATTGATCTCTTTGAGATTATCCTAGATTTAAAAATGCTAGACAACTATCACTTTGACCTATTGACTTTAAAGTGCACCAGTTATCTCTATCTGTATGATCACCCACTCACTATTGATCCTTGGAAGAAGCTATATATTTATCTCTACTCAATGTTAAACCTTGAACACTTGGCACCATCTCGTTACTTCTTAACTTTTTAGAGCAATGCACTCCATTGATGTTGCTTGAACTTGTGCAAAAATGATTAACTATGGGAACATTTGCAATCTATCTATAAATTCAAATTTGTACATCCATATCTTTTGCTTTGCTTAAAATCATGTTCTAAAATTTGGACCATATGATCTCCTCACATAGGAGAATCTAACCATGTGACAAACTGCTCCTAAAACCTTCTCATGGATGATATATAATTCCATTAATCTACTCACTCATATTTTTATATCAAAGAGCCAATAATGTCAAGAATTGCTTAGAAATCCAACTTTGCACATACATATATTTTTATGTGCTTTGATACATGATTTAAAAGTTAAAAAAAATCAACTAGGCATAAAATTGAATAAACTCATATGATCAAATTCTCCTAAAATGTCCACATGTGTGAGATATGCCATCATCAAACTACTTACTCAGTTCTTTCTTGCCTCATACAAATTTGCCTATGGGAAAACATTGGCAAAGTGCATGAGAGTCCAACTTTGCACTTGCATATATTTTGATGTGCTTCAGTACATGATCTAAAATTTAGCACAAATCAACTAGGGACTAATGTAATCACAAACATATATCCAAATCCCCTTGACTCATCCATATGTGGAAATGGTGATGTCATCAAACTACCTACTCAAATTTTCTACCATTAGACCCAAAATATCTAGATGAAAACTATGGACTACTAGATAAATTCCACTTATGCACGCAAGCACTCAAAACTTACAAAACATCTTAAGGACCTATTTCACATCCTCAAATCACCATACTCATTTTTGAACATATCTAACCATGCCAAAATTGAAGATCAACCAATCATACTTCAAGCATATTAGGAAAAACACATTACATACTTTGTCATTGTCACATAGACTATCAAGGAACTTCATCCACTCACCATGACACCTCTATAACATCACCATGACATCATTGAAAACTCTCAAACATAATCAAGTAAATTTTCTTAGAAAAAAATTAGGATGTAACATTTTGACTTTGGTTCTGCTTAGTATGCCCTTGCTCATGTTTTGGAAAGGGATCTTGATATATCCATAGTTATTTATTATCGGAAGTTGATTCATCATCCTTTATTTTTAAATCACCATTATCAATAATATCTTAGATATATTATTTGAGTTTCATGTAATGATTTTTGGAATGATCTATGATTTTTTGGTAGTCACAATATTCATTATCTTTGTACCACTCAGGTTTTGGAACATTTTCATTAAAGGGTTTGGTATGGGGGAACTTGAATGGGTAGTTTATATATTGATGAAGGGTGGATGGAATGAAATTCATGGCATGGATGCCTGGATGACCAAAGAGTAGTTATATGGGAGATATAGATCAAGAACATGAATGAGGTTTTCTTTAATGATAGGCCCACCATAAGTGGAAGATACATGGTTCCCACTGATGGTTCCTTTATAGTAATGGTATTAAGCTCTAGTGTTGTCCTAGAATGTCCCAAATGCTTTAATAAACTTATTATACATATATTTAGGCCTGGTCCATTGTTTATAAACACCCTTTTTACTTTATGCTTAGAAATTAAGACTTCTATGTATAATGGAAAATTATGAGATGAACCTATGGGTGAAATGTTTGAATGATCAAAAGTCCCTTGATTGTTTAAGGATAAGTGTCCTATAAGCACCTAAAAGTTAGTTAGATCGATATTTTTTATAAATATGGATTCATTTAAGGTTTTATAAAAAAATGTCCTTATATGTAGGAGACATATTAAGATCCAAAATGGAAATTTGGGTTGGTATTTTCTCAAGCTGCTCTATGATGTTATATTTTCCTTCAAGAGTAGGCAAAGAGACACTTAGAAGGGTAATATTTGCATGCCTCGTGGTGATGGTACAATCTTGGGATTTAATTGTAAGGACATAAACATGATGATCCATACAATCAGTGTGATTGATTATAGAATCAAAGGGGTGATTGGTTTGATTGACATTGTTTATTTTATTTTGACTTTGGTTCTGTTTAGTATGCCCTTACTCATGTTTTGGAAAGGGATATTAATATATCTATAGATTTTTTTATTATTAAAATTTGATGCATCATCCTCTATAGTTATATCACCATTATCAATAAGATCTTGGATATAATGTTTGAGTCTCATGCAACGGTTTGTAGAATGATCTTTGATTTTTTGGTAGTTACAATATTTTTTATCTTTGTACCACTTAGGTTTTAGAACATTTTCATCAAAGGGTTTGGTATGGGGCAACTTGACCATGTTTGTGGTGACCAAATTTTGAAAGACTACATCACATGGCATTCCCAAAGGAGTGAATTTTTGTTTCTAGTTATCTTATCAAGGTTGTGCACTTAGTACATAAATTTTGTTGATAGGTTAGGTGTTTTAAATTTGCTTAACATTGGTTACACCGTATCCTACCAAATTTTTATTATTTGCATAGAATTTAGGTTTTTTGTTTTGGTTTGAAGAAGAATTGTCTTGTTTGGAAATTTTGATATCACCCTTGGAAAATAAGGATATTTCAATTTGAACTCATTTTTTTATTGGGATCAATAAGGCTTAGGTACCAAAAATCTAAATCAAATCCTAGATCTAATACCACTTGTTTGGAATACACAACATTCCTACATGTATAAGTAAATAAAAATTGTGAAAATAAATAAGCTATAAAATAATAAATAGGAGAGACAAACCATAACACCAGATATATGTGGAAACCTTGTTAAAATAGCTAGGGAAAAACCATGGGGAAAAGGCAACATCCAAACTTCATATTTCATCAACAACACTCTCTATTACACAGCTCTTCTTTGAAACTCTTTTCAATGCTAACACCAAGCACTCAAATGAGCAAAGCTTATAACCAAGATTTCCATGGTCTAACCAATAAGATGCAACATGCATCTATAAAATTATAATTTCCATATCATATTAGGTATATCCAACAACATCTATCTCTATCTCCATGAGCTGAGCTATCAAGCCTCTAAACAACATCCTTGAGGATCCACTCCATACACCTAGGTGAGCCCAAAAGGATATCCTTCAAAGGATATAACTTTCAACCTACATGTGATGCTTACAACCCAAGCATCTAGGTGAGTTAGGTATTCAATCCTTTCAAATCCAACCTTCTATCATGCAAGCACAAGTTTGCAAGGATCCTCACATGATCCATTAACTGGATAAAACAATAAATATGAGAAAATAATGTTTTAATAGCATTTTACATCAAAGAGAAAAGTGAAATAAAATGTTATGCCATACTTTGGTGGGAAGCACTATTTAGAAATAGGTAAACTTGTCCCCCACATGGGTAAGTCAAGACTTTGAATGGCATCTCATGATGCCCACTTGACCAATTCCATGTGAACTCCATGTGCACTCCAAGTGCTACATCCCACTTAGTGGGGTTAACATGTGATCTTCATTTATCACCATGTGAAAAATTAGACAAGGTCATGTGCCACCCATGTGGCCCCAAGACAAATACATCCCATACATATTTGAGAGCCAATCACCAATAGTGATCATCATGTCTTTAGTATCAAGGGTCAACAAAGTTGCTCCACTAATTTTCAAGATTCTAAGCCACAAATGTGACTCATAAAATGCATCCCACACACACATGTGAGATAAAATCACCAATTGTGATTATCCATGTGACCCTTTGACTTTTTCACCCATATGACAACTAAGGACAGCATATCTACCATAGTGGAATAATATGCCCCATTCCATGTCACCATCTTGATCACATCAAAGGGACCCTCCATGGGCCCACCTGCCACATCACCAACTTGATGCATCACTTGCATGCCACACCTACATGCCATATTACCTAGGATCCACCTCACCTGCTCAGTTACCATTATCACCTCATATATGAATAGTGACATGTGAATAATGATATGTGAATAGTGCCTATCAATAGTACTCATGAATATTACTCCATCAATAGTGACCTGTGAATAGTGGCTTCACACCCTAACATTTTCTATGATTTCATCAAAGGATGTAACATAGTGGAGTTATAATTGATAGGCCAATTCGCATTAAGATTATTTGTAAATATAGCTATACATAATTTATTTGGATGTGATGATGGGAACTAGCTTGCGAAGGCATGCCATCTTTGCAATAAGGAGCCAAAAGTCTCCCCATTACATTATTTAGTGTTGTATAGGTATAACATGGTTAATTCACATTCTACATTATAGTAAAATTGATGCACGCATCTTTGAAAAAGGTCATCAAAGGTTGTGATTAATCCTTTAGGTAAGTGTAAAAACCACTCTAGGGATTAAACCCTAGACTACATGTAAATAGTCTTAATAGATAATTATTGCTATAAGCAACATCTGAAAATGCCATATAAATATATTTAAGATGTTCTCTAGGATCTCATGTTCTTTTGTAGTTATTTGAATTTGGGGGTTCAAAATGTGAAGGAAAGGGTACCATCATCATATTAATTTGAAAAGGGTGTGGACAAATTTATTCAAACTTAAATTACTTACTTTTGGAATAATTATTAACTTGTAATCATTGGATTTTATCTTTCATTCTTTGCCATTCTTGGCTAAATTTTGCATCCTTGAGTAGCAATAGTTGGTTCACATTTGGATTTGAAATTGGATTGGATAATTGAATTGTAAATTTATTTGTATTGGTAAATTAATCAGTATTAGTATTTGAAATGAAATATTGACTTTGATTTTGATTGTTTAAATTGGTGGTTGAAGTAAAAGTCAAATGTTGATTTTGATTTCAATTTTTTGGATTGGTATTCGAATTGACATTCAAATATTGATTTTAATTTGGATTGTTTGGATTGACATTAAAATGTTCATTGGTATTTGATTTGAATTATAATACACATTCAAATTGGCATTCAAATGTTGATTCAGATTTGATTTGAATTGGAATACACATTCAAATTTGGATTTAGATTTCAATTGATTGATTGATTCAAATTTGATTGTGCATTCAAATTAGGATTTGTATTTGGATTGATTAGTTGATTGAAATATGAATGTGCATTTGAATTAGGATTTATATTTGTTTATTTTTTATTAGAGGATTAATTTGCATGTTGGGTTTAATTTTGGCTATCTCCTTTCTAATTTTTTAACATGATCTTCAATAGAAAAGGCATCACTTTGTTGAGATGTTTCATCTATAGCTATCATACCTTTATCCATGTAAGCTTGGAAGGAATTTTGATTGGTGTTAGTGGAGCCTATAAGTTTTTTGTTATTCCTTAGGGAATCACTAGGTTTTCCTTGTTCTTGGATGGGAGGTGTGGTTTCTTTCCTTGAAATTAAGAGTGATAAGTCCTTGGGATCAAAATTCAAAGGAAACTTGGCTCTAGACCGAAAATATATAACAAGACATCATTTTTATTTTATAAGAGATAGTCCATGATTTGGGATGGTGGATTTTTCTTCAAGGTGACTTCATGGGTATGTTCATCTTGATAATGTCCCTCATTGTCAACATTGGCATTGATATTAATATGATATTATTGGCTTCCAACTAGAAACAGTCATTTCCAAAAGGTTGTTTTCTAAATTTGGGATTATTAAATAAGGTCATTTGTCTTGTAATGGGAGACATTAATTTCAAAGGTTTGAATGAAAAAGTATGAAACTAAAAAAAATAACTTGAAAGTATAAATGAAATTTACAAGTTTTTTACTTTTGGACTTTCTTCATGTCAATGATTTAAAATTGTGTTTGATTCTAATCAACAACAATGGTAAGTTTCAAGATATGGGACTTGCATCTTGAAACAACCTCCAGATTTTTGAGAAGCTGGTTCTTCTTTATATTAAGTAGATACTGGGAAAAGGGATAGGAATTTAAATTAGAAACACAAATGTAAGAAAGGAAATCTAATATATGGCAATGCGCCTGAATGTAATTTGACCTTAATCCTAAGTACAATGAGACTATATGTAGGATTCATTTACATTTAAGAGCAAACAAGTGCATGATCAATGTAAAAGATGGAAATAATAGAAACAACGGCTCACAACATAGACTACTTTTGCTATGATACAAAAAATGTCAACAAAGGCATAGGGTTCAATCTTCTTATTTGAATTTTCCAGTCATATAAGAGGCATAGAAACACGTATAGTTATATAAACCTTTCAACTCAAGAAAACAAGACAAAAGCAAATGACATTCCTAATCACAGTTCTAGAAAGTCTATAGCCTAAACTACATTTGCAAATGACACAAAAAATATCAACAAAGGCATAGGGTTCAATATTCTTATTTGAATTTTCCAGTCATATAAAAGGTGCAGAAACACGTACAGTTATATAAACCTTTCAACTCAAGAAAAATAGACAAAAGCAAATGATATTACTTAGTCACAGCTCTAGAAAGTCTAGACTCTTTACAATAATTCTCTCTCAAAAATTCTCTTTGATCATTCCTCCTCCCCTTTTTGGTGATCTCTGCACCCTTATTTATAGCCTTGGATTCACTTCGAATTGTCTGCTTATTCCCAATCTAATGGCCCAACTAAAATATAACAGAACTGAAAGTGTCTAACAGAAGATATTTTATATATTCTGAAACACTTTGTCTTCTAGTAGTTCATTAGCTAAAACAGATTGCAAGATGCTCTCTTCTCTTAAATGCTAGATAACATAGCCAATTCTTTGAAAATCTTCCTATTACTTAGGAGACACTGGAAAATGACACTTGGCATGTTCTGTAGCACCTATTGAAGACACGTGACACTTTCTGCATAACTTATACTCTTTTGTGTCTTTGCTCGGGAATGTTCCACCTTTGACACTTGTCGCTATCCACTTCCTCAAAACTTCAATAGCTTAAAATAAAATAAGACCCTCAGCATTTCTCACCTAGGTAACTTTGAAAGGGACACAGGGACAGGTGTCAATCTCAACTGCTTTTATTAAAGGACACATGGCAATCTCTACTTTACTTATCTGGGGTTACGTGGTGATCTCCACTGCTTTTAGCTACCCTTTTAGAAACCTATAGAAGATGACATGTGGTAGTCTCCACTTTACTCTATTTATACCATAGAAATAATTGGGTCTCATTTCACATTTACACGGACAGTGTCACCTAGTGGCTTCTGCTTGCTTCAGAGACAACACTTGGGACCCACCACAATCTTTGCTATATTGGTGAAGCAAAATGAATATAATTTGGATCGTGACATGTGGTGGATTTTGCTCTCTTCTACTGGGATACGTGGCATCTTTTGTCGCTTTTAGAAAAATGAAAACGAGACCTTTCACTATTGCCACTTGGTGCTTTCTGCTTGATCTCGATACTTAGCTTTTAAAACCTTTCACTAAAAAGAGATAAACGTTGGTGCCAATATGAAACTATGGATGCTGACACTTGGCATGTTCCACTGAGTCAGTATGAGATAAGTGGCATGTTTCAACCAACTTATAGAAAATATGAAAGGTGCCTCAGAAGATGACACTTGGCAACTGCCACTTGAGAAAAGATGCCTCAGATGATGACACTTGTCAGCTTCTGCTTGATCCTAACACTTAGACAAAAAATGAATCAAATAGGAAAAAAGAGCCCATGCTCTGTTTCAAAACTCGGCCATCTTGGACCAAAGAATGCGAAGACAAAATTTTGCAGCGTGCGACTGAATAAAATAGAATGAAACGTAGAGTAAATTTTTACTCTACACTTCCTTGATTTATGATTTTAGATTTTTAAAGATTTAAAATTGGTTTTCAAAAGCAAAAAAATCAAGTATGTGGTCTTCACAAGGATATAAAAAATAACAAGCAAGCTCTACTTTAAAAAAAAAGAAACATGCAAGGGACATAAAAAGATAAAACTAGGCAAAATAACTTGAATGTCTTATAAGTTATCATATATACTGAATCATCCACTTGAAAGTGTTGACCCAATGTTTCAAATCACTAAATATGGAGTAATAATTATACCCATAGCTCACTTAATATGATTTCAAGGTTAAGTTGAGAGCTTCTAGGAGATAACCACTTATCGATGTACTATAATTCAAAAAGTTAAAATGGTTATCCGAGGATTAAGGTTTATACAATCTTATCTAAAGGTGAGTCCTCTATACATTTAGTAAGTTGAGGCCAAAAATCATGGAATTAATTGATTTAACATCTATTCTCAATGTGCCAAACCTGGCCATAATATTTTAGCGAGTTGATGTTAAAAAAATCAAACTTTGAGGTTTTGTTAAAAACTTGGGTATTGGAGCATGGAATCCCATCATATCATAGTGTGCTTAAAACACATAACTAGTTATCTAATTGAAACACATCTTTGATTTATATACCTCACTAATACACAAGGCTTGCCCTACCACCTAGTAGTGAAATATACGATTGATAGAACCCCTATAAAGTAAAGAAAGGTTGGCACTTGTCTTTGATTTATAGGTATTGTCACTAATGTAATGTTAATGAAAGAGCATACACACAAGTTAACCTCGATAAAAAAAAGTCGCGATAGTTGTTTTTGATTTCCAAGTATCACCACCAATGTGACACCAAGGAAAGAGCATACACAACCCCATGTGATACAAACATGAATCTATGCAATAAATGGAAATGTGATTTAATTACTAAAGTTATAAAAAAAATACTTGAAATAAGCAAGGTTAACAACAATAAAAAAATTATTTTTGATTTTACTCTCTGCTTCTTTGCCAAAGAGTCCTACACAAAATAGTTAGCAATTTATTTGTGAAGAGCTAAGCAACCAAGAAACCTACAAGTTAGCCAAAATGAAAACAAAGAAAAAATATTAAGTAAAAAACCAATTCTCTAGGACAAAACCATTATTACATAGAGACATAAAATGATGTAAACACAAAATAATGTAGAAATTAATGAAAAACACAAAAAATAGATAAAAGTGTAGAGAAAAAATTATCGAAATGTTAGACAAAACCATCAAAATATTTATCAAAACTATTATTATGACCAATAAAACTATTGAAATGTTGCATAAAATTTTCATTTTGTAGGCACAAAAAAATATAAAAATAGTAGTTGATAAACAAGAAAAAATAGGAAAAGTCAAACAATAGCAAGCTGAAAAACTAGAAATAATAGATAAAAGTTAGCAAAAAGATAAGCAAAAAACATAGAAAATGAAATCATCAAAAAGTCTCGATAAAACCACTAAGATTTGCATTGATCCCACTAAGATATGTTACAAACCCACCATTATACAAAACAAACCTATCAACACATTCTATAAAACTATTGTTCTAAAAAATTTAGAAAAGCAAGCAACGAACAACATAAGAACAAAAAAAAGATAAAAATTAGATGTCAACAGGCCAAAAAAGTCAAAAATGTTAAATAGAAAGCTAGAAAATAAAAATGAAAACTAAAAAATTATTTCGAACAAAACTATCAAGATTTTTTATAAACCTATTGAAATGTTCTACAAACTCACCGTTCCATAGGATAAAACCACATTTATGTAGGAACATGCACAACCACTGAGAAAACTCCAAAAACACACCTAAAAACTAAAAAAAACTTCCAAGACCAAGATTAAATAATAATGTAATCTAAAAAATAATAAAAACAACTAAAAAACCCTAAAGAATGTAATTATGATGAACAAAATGTGCGAAAGGTTTCATTGGGCATGCCATAATGTGATAGCTAAAAAATTAAAGTTCGAATGCAGACTAAAAAATGAAACTAATGCAAATCCTATTTTAAATATAAACTAAAACCTCAGATTGAGCAAAAATAATAAAATAAATATAAATAACAACATAATTACAAAACATATGAGAAACACTCATCGCATTCTCCATTGGGAACATATGACTTGCTCTTGCTCCATTAAATGTGGGTGCTCAATTAATTTCTTCAAACAAAGGTGAATTGGGTAGCATATGGGTACAAATAGCTTGGATTTTCAATGGATGGGTAATATAAACTCAGTAGTGATTCGATAGCTTGAAGGTAGATGATGAAAATGGAGGATAACAATTTCATTTATAAGTTTTAGGGTGATGAGATGAACAGTTGATAATAATCCATATTTGTTTGATTATGATAATAGTCAATAGCTGGATTTGAGTCCTCATCTCAATGGATGATGACTAATTCCCATGTGTGTGAGAATAATATGGAGAGTTATTTGGTAGTTAAAAATGTATTAGGAATGAGTCAGGGTAGTTGGATGGCTCACCATGGTAGTTGAAATGTTAAATGGTGACTCAACAATTGATTGAAGAAGTTAAGGAGGTGGTTAGATAACTCACTCTTTGGTTAAGAGAAGTGTAGAAGATGTCTGGGTGAGGTGGTTATTATTTATTTTAATTAGTTTTTTAAAATTATGTGTGTATGGATAATTAATTAATATAGATTAATTAATTATTCAAAAAAGAGAAGGAAGTGATGTTAGTGGGAAATTCAAATTTGGGATGGTGATTGAGTTAGTGTGTCCATATTAAACAAATTTAATTATGACACTAAATTGGAAAAAGTTATGTGCCTACAATAACATTCGAATTGACATGTGGAATGGTTGTGAGTATGTGTCCCTACACAAAGAATTATCCATTTACTATAATAGCCTAATCTTATGCTAACGACATGGTATTTATGTGTAATGGTATCCTTATGAATAATGAAATCATGGGGTCAAGAGCATTTTTGGACATTTCTAGGGCTAATGGTACCATAGGCCTATACAAAGAGGTGACCTAGATATACATTTATTGGAATATTGCATTGAATGTCTTAATTAGTTTGTTTGGATGCATTTTTAAAATTGAATTGGTATAATACATTTGGGTCAATGATCTACTCAAATTGGGCTAAAAAGGTGGGTTCAAGCACAACCCAATCATTAATGGAATTCACTACCAAGTTGAGAAACCATTCATAAGTATCATCTTGCAACATGATTGGGAAAAACCTATAAATAACGTCTTAGTGTTCTACATATAATAACACAAGATAATATTTTAAAGAGGTTATATGCTATTTTATTATTCTTCATCTATCGAGTGTGTATTGAGGAAGGTATCTCTCAATGTTCTTAGGTAAGTCATGAGTAGGTCCAACAACATTTAGTGTTGTTCCTCCCAACCAATAAACATCCATGGGTATAAGTGAAAGGAAGTTAAGACCAATTGAGGAACTAGGTTAGGTCTTTGAGATTTATGGTCTTCCCCTATCCTTCTTTGGTCCTCTATGTATTTATAGGGGTTGTTAGAGGGACAAATATGGGATTTTAGTCAATAGCATGGGGAAAAAGTCCCTTCGTCAGTCAACAATGTGGGGACAAAGTCCCTCTCCTATTAGCAGGAATAGCTACCTTTACTAAAAACCAAAAAGGGAAAGTAGGAAAAGAGTTATTCACAGCTATTTAAAATAAAATAAAATTCTACAAGGATTTTTTACTTTTTACCAAAAAGTACATAAAGGTATTAGAAAGGGAAATGAAGGAAATGATGTAAATGAGAAGGAAAGGAAAAAACAAAGGAGGAAGGAATAATGAGATGATTATATTTAGTTAAATGCATAAAGTTGTTAAAATAACCCCAAAGAAAAAGAATGATAATTCTAAGTGGATAAACATAAAGACTTACTATAATAATCCAAGATTTGATATTGTAATACATGAAATATTTATCATAAAAATGGGATGGAAAAGACATATTTTGGACATAAGAATGTGATATCAAGGAGATTGGATAACATTACAAAGAAAGATATAGAACGACTTTGTATTTCCCACTAAAAATAGACATAGGTTCTATTTTTAATTCCTCCAAGGTTTTACAACAACAAGAATTTTGAATGCAAATTCAACATAACTTTCTACACTAAAAATTATGCATTCATTGACTATCTAAATATAACATTTTAGCAAAATGAAAGAATAAGAATCAAAATGGATTGACATGATCATGTATATATTTCATCCAAAAAACTTGTGGCACAAAGTCTTGTAAATCATTTATGTATTAATCCTTCATGGGGTTGTACATACAAACTCCTTCCTTCCATATTGCTAAAATTTTTCATACTATCAAAAAGCCAATCTAAACTCAATTGAAGCTTCCATTATAAATGATCCCCAAACTCATATTTATAGGTCACAGTGGGTGGTTACACTTTGTAACCACCTTTTTATAGTTTTAGGGGCTTGAAAGTAAGTTAGCAAAAACACATAACTTAAAATATACAAAAACATGTTGAGCGATTTGCACAACTTGCAAAAGTGAAATGATTAATTTTCATGACTTTCAAAGTGCATTAGTGTTTTTACATGACTTAAAACTTGTAAAAGTGTATTGAAAAAATTATCTGACTTACAAAAGTGAAATGACCAATTTGAACGACTTGAAAAAGTGCAATGGTGTTTTTGCATGACTTAAAACTTGTAAAAGTGCATTGACAAATTCAGATGACTTACAAAAGTGAATGACCAATTGCATGACTTACAAAAGTAAATTAGTGTTTTTAAATGACTTAAAACTTGAAAAAAATCATTCAAAAATTTTCACAACTTTTACAATTGAAATGACCAATTTGCACAACTTACAAAAGTGCTTTGGTGGTTTTGCACAACTTGAAAATTGTCAACTTTGTCCTATTTATGCAACTATGATTCTCCCATTTGACTTTAAAAGTTCAATATGAAGTTTTTTCACCATGGGTACTCGAGGAAAAATTCTCTTCATAAAATTTTATTACCAATGCATTGAATGAGAGCCAAATTAGAGTTTGGATGCAAAATTTATGGCTTGAGGAAGCTTGGACCCTGCTTGGACACATTTAGAATTTTGCCTTGATTAAATAGTTGTGATTCTCCCCCTCTATTTTATAAGTTCAAGATGATTTTTTTTCACCACGTATTTTTTTTTTAATCTTCATCAAATCATCTTTTTAATGCATCAAACAAGATCCAAAATAGAGTTTGGATGCAAAAGTTATGGTCCAAGGGAGATTGGACCCTGATTTGACATGTTTTACTTACCAAGGTGATGAATTCCATCTCCTCTACTTGTAGGGGAGTCAAAATCTGACCCATCTACTTGGAAGGGTGTTAGACTTCAACCCTTATGTGAACAAGGAATCCAATATGGGATATTAGTATTGTATTAGTTCATAAAATAATGAAATACGCACACTAACATGCTAAGATCTCTAGCCTAGACACCTGGGATAGCTTAGTAACAAGAAAACATATGAAAACTCAACTAAAACATAAAATAAATATTTTTTTACCTTCCTTGGATCTTCCAAATGGCTTATTGAGTGGCTTTCTCAGCTTGTGCATTAATAAATCTTTGGCAATGAAGCTTGCTTGGCTTCACCTCTCTTTGGCACCTTGGCTTGTGATTGATTGAATTAAGATTTGGGCATGCTAACATTACTTTCATGAGGATTATGAATCAAATCTTGCATAATAACTCTAAAATATCTAAGCTTATAAATGAAGAGGTATGGCCTTGTATTTATAGTTTTATGAAGTAACTCTCACTCAAGGTGAGTTAGGGTTAATTTTTGGCTTGGAATGGGTTCAAAATAACCCTAGATGAGTTAAAATTAACTCCAATTGAGTTAGGGCCATGTGGGGAGACATAGGTCAAAATTATTGTCTTCCATTTAATTCATATATAATTCTAAGTTGAATGGTGACTCACAAAATCAATGATGAAAGGCTTGATATTTTGATTTTAGGAATTTCCATTTTTAGATATTCATTAATTTCAAATGGATAATTCAACTCATCATTTAATTTGGTTTATATTTTAAATTGATTTAGATTAGCCTTTTATCTCTTTCAATTTTGATTCAAGTGTGCAAGTGCCCCACTTAATAGGTCCACAGGCCAAATTTATAGTTGTTATGCCATAAGGTGATTATGGATGAATCCATGAGAGATTATTTTTACATACAATAAGATACCCAAACTAGGGATGTCTCAACACAATTTTGAGATTTGATAAAAACATATGCAAGTAAATGTGGGATGTTCAGTGATTCCTTAGCTTAATTTACAATGGTTGGTAGGAATCGATCTAAAGTCCAATCAGAGGCTAGTTGTGTCCAAATTTAGGTGTCTATAGTTTACCCTTATTTAGGAAGATTTTGAAATTTTTAGGTATAGTAACATCTTCTCAAATAATGAAAAAGTCTTGTATGCTTATGAATTCAACAGAAATGGATGAACTATAGGTTTCCCTTCAAGATAATGAATGGCAAAGGGGTTGGCATTTTATCCCTCGAAAGAAGGAAATGATGGGACCAAAAAGATAAAATGAGGGGAAGAGACTGATTTGCCCATAGGTAGTTATAATTAGTGGCATATGGAGCTACCCCAGTTGGGCAGACAAATAGGATGATTTGCCTACCTACAGTTATAATCATCAACATAGGTAGGATTAAATAAGAATGAAATTAACCCATAAGTGAGATTAATTCAAGTGAGATAATGCTTACATGCATTGATTTAAAAAGAGTATTGATTTGCCTAAAGGTAGTTATAATCAGTAACAAAGGTTGAGACATTGATTTACCCATATGCGATTATAATTAGTGGTATAGGCATATGCCCCAATTAGGGTAAATGAGTAAAAATAATGATTTTCCCATAGGTGGTTATAATCATTAAGATGACCTGGATTAGAAAAATGATATTTTAATATACCCCAATAGGGAAGATTAACAAGCATAGCTTAAGGATATAATCTATCATACAAATTAAAGATGAGTGAGAGCAAACATAGATGATATGGTCTAAGGCCTTAAGAATCCACAAATAATTGGCACATGGGGATGCATAAAATTATTAAAGAGATGATTATAAGAATAAGATTGATCAATGCAAATGATTAAGTTGTATCTACTAATGTAGATATGCTTATCCTTATTATAATTGATACAACTAGAATGGTCAATGAGTTGATTTAATCAATATGGGTGGCAAGATTTGCCAAGGTTACCAAGGAGAAACTTATATGGTACCATTGCTTGTAATATTTCTTGACCTATTTTTTTCTATAGCACATGATTATAGGCACCATGATATAAAATACCATGATAAAATAGTTATAATATGCATAAGGACTAACTCCTGATCCAATAAATAATTGAAAATAATACACAAATGATAAAATTTATGATGACAATATTGATGTATGAATATGGATAGACTCAAGAATAATGCACAAGGAATCACTCAATGAATGCATGTAGTCTAAGTCAAGGCACAACAATGAAACCAAACAAATAGGCAAACAAACACACATAAATTTTGAAGGAAATAGCAACAAAAATCATCTTATCATCAACTTAGTCAATATCTATGTATGAAGGCTCAATGGAGTGATAAACAAGTGGTACCCTGAAGCAAGGATACATGTAAAGGGAAATTCACACCCCTAATGGCAGTGGATTAGTGTAGAACCAATCAATGGATTTTCCCTAGTAGGGTGATCGAGAATGATCGACTAGGTTTAAATAGGACAAATATTGATGGATTTTGAGACTTTATATCTCTCAAGGAGAGTGTAAGTTGATTTTATATTTTTTAAAATTTTCTAATTTTTACGATTTTGAAAATTTGTCAATTTTTTTTGTAATTTTCAAAGCATCTCAACTCGATGGAGAATGGCGAGACACAGAATGGTCCAAATCACAAAATGGAAATAGTGTGGCATTAATAGCTCACCAAATGGTGAGAGCATTGTGATGGAATATTGGCGAATAGTAATAATGTGACACAATAATCCTACATTCATTGAGATTAGATACTACTGATAGATAAAGTAGGATAAATTAGAGCTGAATATAATGTAAAACACCACAAATTGCCTTTGATGGAGTTGAGCCAAAAGAAGGGTTATTTTGTAAGGAGGCTACGACTTCTAAAATTGTGTGAGTGCAAAAGCAAAGTGGTATTATTTATTTCTACAAACTAAGTTTTATAAGATGGGCATCTATCAAAATTTATGTAGTCTCTTTGGCAAAAGACCATCATCTCTATGAGCCAGGTTTTATGAGTTGTAGCTGAATGGAGACCTATAAATATTTTATTTGAAGGTTTTGCATATTTTATTTGGCAAAAAATTAGTAGCATGGTGAGTGATAGGGGATGAATTGTGCCTAACTCAAGAGCTACATAGCCAGGTTTAGTGAAAGGTGGTGATGTATGCATCCTCTATCCAAGTACTTTGGTACTAATGATATGCGGGTTTCACTAACTGGGGTCTTGTCATCATGAAGCTTACTGACCTAGGATATTGTGTATATAATTAGAGAAGGTGGGGTAAATTTGATAGATATTCAAGAAACCATTGGCCCCATGAGAACCTCAAGATATAAAAATAAAATAAAACATCAAATATAGATCGAAGGACATGGACATCTATGATGTTCTATGACATGATAAATAAAGGAGATTGTGACTATGCATAATGACCTTATCAGGATGACCATTTGACTAGGGGTTATGTGTCCACACTGAAAGGTGAGTAGATGTGACCACTTCAAGTAGCACAACTATTCTATGAAATAAATGATGTCAAAGGACCCATTCCATTGGTAGAGTGGATAACACATCATCGAAGAACAATGGTCATGTAGGCTACTTAATTTATCATCTTGAGAAAAAATTTTAATGTGAATTTAGTTTTTTAGTGTCTTAATAAAGTAGAGAAATACAAAGGTTGAAGATGACACATAATAAAAACAATGGTAATGAAGGTCGAGATGATTAACAGCCACCACATCCTAAAATTATCTATGAGGTGAATGTGTAATTTTTTCAGATGTTACAAAGAGTGATGGAGCTCTTGGAAAAACTACTACCACAATAACAACCAATGGATATTTGGCCATAGCCTGAGTCTGAGCCTCAACCATAGCCTTAACTTCAATGAATATTGTGAGAGTTTCATTACACAAGATATAGAGTAGGAGATCATAACCTAAGGTTGGAAAAAAATGAACACATATAAGTTTGTCATGGAGGGAATCCCCATTATCTAAGGGGATGCACGATGAAGTGATGCCATGTTTTACTTGTGCAATCTTAATAACATGAGCAGATGGATGTAATGGTTGCATCAGATGAAAAATATGTAAGAAAAAGAGTGGAGTATTATTTTTTTCATATGGGGAAGCACTTAGAAGATGGGAGAAGAGTACACCCATTAATAGCCATCAATATAGGGAAAAACATGAATCAACTAGCACAACATACTGTAGTATGTAAAAACTGTGGGAAGTTGGCCATGCAAGACAAATGTGTCTAAGGAGGAATGTTGTTGATTTTATTTCAATAATTAATCAAGGAGGATGACCCAATTTGAATCCAGAGTTTCTAGATAATTGGCATAATGCTAGGATAATAACTAGATGAAGGTGAATTGCCTAAGTAGTAAAAATGTTTGTATGTGCTTTAGGCAATATATGTGTAAGTTGATTACCATGTGTGGTGTGTACCCCTATTTATACAATTTGTTTAGTTATTACTTATGCCATGGTTATGAAATGTTTTCATGATTATCATTTGTTTATGGGGTATGACTTGTATCTATATTTATCCAGAGATGCATGCTTGTATAAACACATAACAAATCATATGTTGCTATTATTTATGATGCATGGATTCAAGAATATGTTTAGGTATTTAGTAGGTTTTGATATAACAAATAAGTCAAGTGTAAGAATAAATACAATAATTTTCAATCAAAGTACATGAAATGGATAATCAACATAAGTAAAAATAAATTGTAATAATCTTATGGCAATAGAGAAGAAAATAACAAATAAGCAAAGAAAGAGCTAAAAACAAACAAACAAAACAAAACAATGGGGAATAGAAGAAAATGAAGGGGTAGTCGAGCTGACTCTAGATTCACTAAGTGGACACTACCTACATAGTTCCATGGATGTAAGATCTAACATGAAGTTTAGGCTAAATTTAGTTCTCCCAGGATATGGGATAAAAGAAAATAATGATCAAATAAAAATATGATTATAGTATAGAGGAATATGGGAATCGCCTTGCAAAATGGCGAGTACATGGGATGAAGGATGGATAAACTAAAGGGCAAGTGGTTACTTGTGAAGGATCTAGGGATTTCAAAATCCTTAAGGTAAAGAATTGGTTGATGTTGTGATTTTTAAGATTTTTTAGATCATTTACAAATGTTTTTGTATTTTTTTATGCATTTCAACTCGATAGAGAATTATGAGATACTAAATGTTTTAACTCATAAAATGGAGATAGTGCTCAAAATAAACATGCTCACAAAATGGCAAGAGCATGGAAAAAGGGTGACTGGGCTAACCTCAACATGAATTAAGTGATGCCTACATAGTCCTATTAGGACCTCAAGTTAGTATAGTTCCTCCATATAGTGGAGGAATTCGACTAGGTAGCAGCAAGTTCGTAAATAAAATAGGTAAAGTAGGAAAATGGCATATTATGTCATAGGAATGGAAAGGTGGTACTTCAAGGCATGATAAAGATGTCTATTCCTAATTTGATTATAGGTAATTATAATTAGGAAACAAAGGTAAAGGTTAATGATACTAATTTGGCCACAGGTGGTTATAATTGGTAGCACGATGGTGGCACTATGATTTACCTAGAGGTGGTTATAATCAATAGTACTTTAATGGAATGAAACAAAAAAGGATGCAACTACCAAAGCACTGTCATATTATGCCAAGATATGATTTCTACCTATAATATTGAATCAAATACTAAAGCTTGATTTGAATTCCCTTGTTGAATGTGCCCAAAGAACCAATAGAATGAAACCAAGTTCAAAGGGTTGGGTAGAGAAAGGTATGATAAAATAGTATATGGTATGGCATAAAGAAGAATGTCGATAATATGGTATAATGAAAATGGGACTTATAGATAATACATCAAGTCTCTCATGTAATGTAATGCTTGAGGTGTATAATGTTCATTGGCTCATTAAGTTCAACCTCATCTAGGGTAGTGAGCATGTATGATTTGGAGCCATAATTTACAACAATGATATAGGGGCCTATCCAATTGGGTTTGAACTTGCCCTTGTGCTTTTTCTCAACCATGGTATCTATTGGTTTTCCTTGAGAACAAGATCCCCAAGTTCAAACTCTTGATGTTTGATGCACCTATTGTAGTGGCCATGAAGTCTATTCTAGTATACTTGAAGTTTTTTGACTACATCCATGAATTTTTCATCCAGTAACTCTAGCTCTTACAAGTGAGAAACTCAATAATATTCATTCTCTAGATCATGTTTTAGTGAAATGTGCAAATAAGGTAACTCAACCTTAATGGGAAGAATGGCCTCAATGCCATAAAAAGTGAATATGGAGTGGCTCATACAGGATTATGATAAGTGGTGTGGTATGCCCAAAGGTCATAAAATATTTGGAGGTGTTAATCACAGCCAACATCATTGAATCTCTTTTTAAGGATGTTAACAATGGTTTTGTTAGATGCTTCAGCCTGTCCATTAATTTGTGGGTAATATGTTGTATAAAAATGTTGAGTAAATTTGTACTTGACATAGAGCGATTTAACATATTTATCAGATATAATTTTGGATGGGATACCATAGCGGCAGATGCGATGGTTAAAGATGAGTTTGGAAATTTGTTTTTCTAGTCATGTAAGTGAGGGGTATAACTTCAATCCACTTAGTTAAATATTCGATAGCGGTAAGGATGTGTTTATGGCCATCATAATAGGTTGGGTTAATATTTCTAATGAGATAGAGGCCCTAAGTAGCAAATAGCTAGGGTGTAAGCACTAGTTTAGAGTCTTGACTAGGGTATGAATTAGATTGGCATGCCTTTGATATTTGTCACATTTTTTAACATATGTAGTTGCATCTTCATCCATTATTGGCCAATAATACCTGGTATATAAGATTTTTATAGATAAAATATCCCTACTTGTGTGGGTTACACATACTCCATTAACTTCTCATAATGTTAATGTTGATTCTATCGAAGTTAAATAACAAAATAGAGATCCATAAAATATGTGATGGTAAAGGGTTGGTCCAAGTAAGGTATATCATACGGATTGGTGGGTGAAGGCCTTAATTTGTTTGCATGATAGGTTTGGTAGCATAATATGGTCATGAATGTAGGTAAAAAGGTTTGAATACCATATAGATTTGGGACCAACAATATCACATATCATTGTGATGGTTGAAGGTTTATGAGGTAGGGCTAGAAGATTTTCAGTGAGGAATTGATATTATTTTACCTTGTCTATATGATGAATCAAAGAGTTAATAGTGGCCATAGTATTTTTTGTTCTATTATTGGCCCTTGATATGTGTTCAAATTATTTATTGGCAATGTATTGTTTGAGAGTGTCAATCAAGGCCTTGTATGGTACTAGTTTGTCATCCTTAATATGAAAGTGTTTTGTAACTTGATTGATGATTAACTGAGAATCACCATAAATCTTGAGATGTTAAATATTCCATTGTGTAGACACCAAAATTGTGTCTACTCCTTGGTCAACCCCCCCTTTGGTCCCCTTGGTCCACTTCTAAACATTTCTAACCCACACACTTATTAATTTAAAATAAATTACCTATTTTAAATTAATAACACCACCCTTGACACATCACCCATGACACCTCACCTTGCCCTTGGATACCCCCATTTATCACCCTATGACTAATCATAATTACCTAAGCCCTATTTCAACTCCCCCACTAATCCTCACACCTATTAGACCTGCCATTCGGATCGTTTAACAACAACAATTGAATTTGGTAGATGGAAGAATGGGCAAAAGGCTAAAAATAGCCTTTTTACCTATTCTCTAGCCACCGACGTCGGTCGACACCAGCGGTATCGGCGACTTCAGTTGCTTAAAACCAAATTCTGACCCTGAATTCTCCCTGAATGCTAATTCTCTTGCTCTAAGAATTTGACCTCTCTCTCTCTCTCTCTTGAATGCACACCAAGCATCACAGGCTACAGGGACTCTCCATCAGTCACTCCACACCTGATTGAAACATTGCAGGAAGTCTTCTACATCAGTCGCATCGAGAACAAGCGTTCACACCCCTGATTCTTCAACAAGCAAGAGCTAAGTATTATTCTTTTATTTCATTTCAGTAATTTAGAAAGCATTAGCAATTACCTTTTATTTAGCATTTCTAAATATCATCAACCAGACTTGACTTTCTTCCTGGAGAGGCTGAGAGGCCTTCCCCATATCCTTACTCCTTTTGACAACCTGTCCTCTACCCCTTATCCCTCTTAAGACTCTATTGACTTCCCTGCTATCTTGCACAAACCTCTAAACTCCTACAGACCTCCCAGACTCCTCTGTCACCCATAAACCCATCCAAAACCCATCTGAGACCATTGCCCTGATCGACATCGACCATTGCCCCTATCGATGTTGGTAGACTAATCAACATCAATAACCTTGACCAATCGACGCCGGCAGAACTACCAACGTCGATGACTGTGATAGACCGATAGCAGAATATAGGTACGCATTATCTCTATTTCTTTTGTTTAGTCTTTCACCATTTCTCTTTCTAGCAACACTCTTTTATCAACTAGTAGACTGTCATCCCTCAAGGAAGTCTTTGCACTTCTGAGATTGAGCTTTGCTTGGCAGTCCACCATATATCTATCTAACATTTTATTTGTTTAAGACTTTCTTATCTACAGGTGTCGTCCTCCACAGCCAAAGAGGAGCTCCTTCAATCATCTGGATACGGTGCGCAACTTCATCCGGGTATCATCTAACCCCTGACCATTACCTTTTAGTTTCTTATTTCTTCTAAATGTGAAAAGTGAAAATGAGTAGAAACATTTTGGCATGCTCGGTGGGACCCTAGAGTTTTCCTTGGGTTTCTTTCTTCTAAGAGGCAAACTTTCATATAGGTGCATTAGGAATATTTTCTCTCTTGGCATCCTTCTTTTATCTCTTTATTTCGTAAAGACACCATAAGCACAAGATTAAAAAGAACCTCTTTTTTTTTCTTCTTGTTCTTCTTTCTTGCATCTTAGAGTAGTGAAGTTCATACTCTTAACCCTTTCTCCACTTGTTTGCACCCGAACAAAACATTTTAATTTGGGCTGAAAATCTATTGCATCTCATTCCTACTTGAATGCATTTTTAGCTCATCTAGTAATTAAAACCGCATTATGAACAAATCATAGTGCACATATGTTACACATCCAGACCACATTCACAATCAAACATCTAAACATACCTGAGACAAGGCCCGACTAGGATTTCATCACCTAGCGGATACCTTACCCTCCCTGGTCATCCTACTTGGACTTCACTACCAAGGGGAGAACCCACTTTGTTCTCTGGCAGAGTATAAACTCTAGGGGAAGTATATATTGGCTAAGCAACCCAGCTAGGCTCTGGGCTCGTGAAGTGAGGGGAGCAAGCTCCTAGCACCAGGCCATGTACGAAACCTAATATAGATTTTGAGCACCAAAACTTAACCCAAAACCAACCTTAGACTGCCTCTTTTAGTACCCGTTCTAAAAG